>JAUCNO010001758.1:5925723-5949641 GCA_032353835.1 Enteromius viviparus
AAATCCTGGAATGTTTTCATCAAAAACATTAATTTCTTTTCGACTGAAGAAAGAAAGACATGGACATCTTGGATGACCTGGGGGTGAGTAAATTACTGTATCAGGCAAAAAATTTTTTAAAGAGAACTTCTCCTCTTAGTCGCGGAAGCCAGGCTAATACACTAACGCAATAAGTACATATCCACTTTGTACTAAACCACATAGTGTATGAATTATTATTCACTAATAAACCGAGTCTGATAGCCAATCCCCTTTCACAACATAATTAAAACATCAATAGTTGAGCGGAAGTTTCTAACATTCAATACTTTTTTCGGGGTTTTATTTAAGTGCGTCATCCAGATATTTCACGTTACATTTGTCTTTTTGGAATCTCCAGTGTAAACACACTACTTACAATATTAATACTACAAATGTCATAGAATAGTGCATACACACACGATTTGGGATGCATCCATAGTGGATTTGCATGACTTTCAAAAAGCACACAAATAAAAAAAGCGCAAGTTTGAAAACTTTTTTTCTAAAAGTTCACAAAACCTAAAGTGCTCCTAGTTGAAGAAATACCCAACTATATAAGGGATAATGTACAATCCAAGGTCTCACACTGAAAGACTTTTGTGGACAGCCGTTGGCTGTACATTATCCCTCAACTGGTTTAATTACATTACAAGAAAGAGATCATGGAATGATATAAGTAACTACTACAGATATATCCGCAAGTAATCAGCTGTCAGGAACAACAGTAAATTATAGCCTATATAAGTGTCATTAGAATTAGAATGCTGCGACTGACCAATCAGAAACAAAAATCCCAGAGAGACATCTTATGAATCCCTACATCACTGTCCTATCAACACTAATCAGGTTAGAGCTAGGCTATAGGGACTGCATTAAGAAAAATGCTGACTTCAGTTAAAATTCAATTCAGTGGCTGCATATGATCTGCTAAAATTACATTTCCTGAACAATGGATTGTTTAAGCAATGAACCAGATCTGCAGCTGATCTAGAAGCCACAAAATATTGTTCTCTAAGAACATGGACACTGTGTAAAAGTAAAAAGCTGAAGATTTAATAGAAATAGTCTTACCTAAATTAGGAGGAATGACAGGGATGACAGGCATAGGTGGTGGGGGGTATCCCGCAGGCTGGCCTCTGTATGGATCATTGGGCTGTGGGTACGGAGGTTGTCCCCCGTACGCATTAAAGCCATATGAAGGGGCAGAAGCAGGGTAACCTCCTCCAGGCTGAGGGTTAGAAAGCAGCCGCGAATCATCGTAACCCGGAGGGAAATCTGATCTTGACATGCTGCTTTATATCCTGTTGGGTACATGAGATACCATAATGACCATATGTGCAACTAAAGTGCAGAAAATACCCAAGATCAGATCAGACTTGCTCCAAAACAATGCATTTACTTTTTTTACTCTTTTTTTTTTTTAGCAGCAAGCACTATCTGCGATTACCAAGATGATGTGTTTGGTTGATCTGCTTTTTCTAAATATCCTAAAATATACATTCAAACAACCCTACAACCCAAGAAGTGGTTGAAAGGTAAAACACCTTCTTAAGTTAAACCGTAGAACGTTTATACTTTGATCCGTTCACCCCATGAGCTGTCAATTATTGAACACAATCTACAACTTTTTAAGTTCAAGATGACATTCTTTAGTATTATAATTGTTTTTAAGCAGGAAAACATATTCATCATCCAGCTCTAAATGAGCTTCCTGTTTCATGGGATACATGCATACTCTCTAAGCGCCTTTCAATACTAATTAAAGCGGTTCACTCTGTGGTCACTAATGGTTCATTCTAGATTGCAGTGACTCATCTTGTATCTCACTTTCAGATAAAATCCCTGTAGAAATCCATGTTTTCATGTAAATTGGAATAGTAAGCAATATTAGAATGATTATTTAAAAGGTAAAAGTAAAAGCAGAAAAATTATGTTAAATCATTAAATTGATGATTTTTAAAAAAGTAATCAGAACAACTGAACGATTTAAAAATTATAATAATTCTAATAATTATACAAGAAAATTATAATAATTTACACAATTATTACCCATTAACTGTTTAATAAATGTGTGTAAATAATTGTAATACTATATATTTGTTAAATGTCAGTGATGTTAAAGAAATATAAAAACACCTACATTACAGTATTTACAAAATACACAAGAAATTTGTATATACACTGTGATTATTCTTGTAATATTAAGTGATATTAAAAACAATAGTACCATAATTGTTTTTGTAATAAATTCACTATTCCAAAATATCACATTTAATTAGGTTATCAGTGATGTTACTGGTTCTCAATTGTTCTAAAATGATTGCTCTACAGTTTAGTTAATGAAGGGAGTAAAAAAGCAGATAACAATTAATATAACAGCAAGTGTGAGAAGTTTCAATTTTTTTTATACAGTTGAGACGGAAATGTACAATGATCTTAATAATAAGGGACAACATTTCTGCAAGAGCCCTAAACTTAGAATATCCTTCCTGCCTCTTTCCATCAAGATCTATGATGTGGCAAGGGTTTGAGACGTACAGACGCAAACAACAGATAATTGGACACAAGTTCACTTAGCGACCGCACATCTACACTTTGAAAACTTGTTATCCATTTTTAATCTTGAATATGAACTTACAATAGTTTGGATCTTTAAGTACAATTTACGAAAAAAAACCAGCATGCAATATCAAAGCTTCAAATATTATGGTGCCATTTTTACTCTCACAGTAGTTACTGAGTTACTGCAAAAAAGCACCAACCACACTTTAAACAGTCTTCCTGGAAACAAACAACAAGACACAGCACCATGAAAAGCCTTACAGTGAGTGGAGTGAATACACCTAGTTTTTCCTCACCGACGACATTTTCCTATGCTCGGGTTAAAGTGTGATTTTGAAATCTGAATGATACTTTTATATTAACGTGCTAAGACATTACTCTCGGTTATCAAACAGATGAAAAGCAGCTCACCACAGGCAGGACCACACAGTGAGGTCAACATAAACATGTGACTCACATATGCTGAGGAAAATCTTAAGCAACCCATTGAAAGTCAATCAGTGTGTCATTTTATGAACGTTATCCTGAAAGGAGTTTCTGCATTTTTAAATTCAGCTGGGAGTGACTAATTTAGCCAACAGTCATAAGCTGTAACTAAATGAACCAACAATTTCCAGGATATATCACAGAACTCCATAAACAATATAAAACCTGGTTTAATGTCAGCTTTTACTTTCAAACTAAGCACATGTAAGTATTTTTGCATGTGTATCCCTCTATGGTATGTAGGCTGATTACAAAGTTTACAAAAACATGGAGAGTGCCCTGTAATTCAATCCAGACTGGAAAAGAATGTCTCCTTTCTTGTATCAGTTCAACACAGCCAGCATGACTCAAGCAAGCCTGCCACACACTGTTACATCAGTATGTACTCTGCTAGCAACCTATTATATTTAGTGGAAAATAAATTACACTTTCATTTCCTTACTGGTCCACCCTAGTACTTGAAATAAGCCCAAATGTTATGCAACCAGCCATAAACAAATACTTGCTGTGCTAAAGCAGATGCTTTTACTGTTTCTTTTTTTTTTGTATTGACAGGGTTGGTCTGCAACCGTAAATATTCTTTTTAATATTATATACTGAATAGAAAATGTGGTTAAAGCAACTGATCTGTAAAACAGGTTGTATTTCCATATCTAGTAAGCTGCCTAATTCGACAGCGGTTTAAGTTCAATGTGTGTGATGTTTAGGTACCTCAAGAGTAACGTTATTTGAAACAAAGCCACAAACTGCTATGTTCCATCCCTAAGGGGGCATTTTAGAAAAGTGTGATCTTCCTCCCATATTCCTCCATTATCTTTAAATATAGCCTAGAAGCCATTTATGTAGTTTTAAACACAGGCTAAAAGTCACAACTGTACTCTAACATTCAGCTGTTGAACAGCTGAATGTTCAACATGTTCACATATTTTGACCTCACTCCCCACACCCTCACAAATATTTACGTTACCACGGTTACCGTAGTTTCCGCCAAAATAACAGGTACTAATTTTACTATTTTACATGTAAAAAGCTACCGAAGAGTACCTTATGCCTTACAAGAGCACGTGATGGTAAAATAAAACAGGACCAATCTTACCACGCGCTGTCTGAAATCCAGAAACTTCACACGATCGACGTTGAAGCTTAGAGAAAGAAATATCTGGTGATATAATCCTTCAAATGGAGCCTTTTTTAATAAAAGCTCTTGAGTTGACGCACTGAACCACCTTCTCCTGTTCAACTAACGTTAGTGTACAGCCAGCAGGCAGGCGATGACGTTTAGTGCTCAAGATGCTTACAAGCAAGCAGGTGGAGTCAGCCTGAAACATATTGCTTGTAACTAAACATCATTCTCGGAACAAATAAGCCACAAGATAGCTGTTACACAAGTGCAGTTATGTTTTGGCTATGAGTGAAGTTAAAACGACATCTAATACAATATTGTCTCGCACGCTCGTCAAAAGTCGTCTGTCGATGTGTGGTGGTGAGCTAGACACACCCAGGCTGCATATTGGTATTCTTACAACAAGCTGGGGTGTGTGCACTGCTCGTTCGGTCGCTTTTGTTTTCTTACACCAGGTGGTGCTGAATTGCATTCAATACAAAAGTTTATTTACTAAATGTACAGTACAGCATACTGCGGCAGCTGCAGGCGATGAAGGGTAATATCTAACGTTTGAGACGAACGCAGCGAATAGAAAACGTTAGCTAAGTTAAAAAACTAAAAACCAGTGGCGGCTAGTATAAAATTTGTAGTATTTGATAAAACAGTTGTATGATTTATCCCAGAGTATGTATATTTATATGTATATTTATATGTATATGTATAATTCACAAATTATGTATACAGTGCAACTGCAAAAACTGTGAGAGAGAAAAAAAAATACGTCATTTGTTTCGAGCATTGGTCTCAAACTCTATTCCTGGAGGGTCACAGCTTTGCACTTTCCCTGCGTGCATACTACACACCCTATCTTCCCTAAATATTATTGAAAAGTACTCATATCATACAGAATTTATGTTGGATAGAATGCAATAGCTCCACATCTGCATGGATTAGTATTTTTGAAGAACATGATTGGCTAGATCAGGTGTGTTTGATAAGGCTCCAGGAATTGAGTTTGAGACTAATGGCTTATAGCAGGTGTGCCCAACCCTGCTCCTGGCGATTTACTGTCCTACAAAGTTTAGCTCCAACACCTGAAGCAACTAATTAACGATCTTCAAGATTGCTTGAAAATGAAAGGCAGGTGTGTTATTAACAAAACAAATAAAAACTTTTGTCTAATGGTGATCTGACAACTCAGCGTGACCATTGAACAGTTCATCTGTCGGAGTGTGACCAGAGTGTATATATGGCCATATAAACAGCACTAACCATTGCAAACTCATATAAAAACACGTTTCTTTATTATAAAACACTAGCCAATCTGAAATGTACTCATGCCATAAGCTGAAGGCTTAATAGTGCCTCAGGATTGCCACAGACTGATAATTTTCATCACTTTTAACTGATGCTGGAGTTTGTGCGAAAGGAGCCCAGACCAAGTATTGAGTGCATAAATTGAGAACTTTTGATTATTATTGATATTATAAAAATATTCTAATATTTAATATTTTTTACTTTCGTAAGTTGTTAGCTTTAGCTCTAATCATCAATATAAAATATATATATTCCTTTCAATCTTTTGAAATGAGCTATAAAAAAAAACTTTTACTATATTCTATTTTTAGACGCACCTGTAAAATCCTTAAAAGCGACCTTGGCTCATCTTAACGATGATGATTAAAAGAGGTATGTTTTCCACCAGTCGCTGCACGTATGTATGATGAAGAAAACACTTCAACTCAGGAACAAGTTGTGGTTAAATGTTGATAAAAATTCACACTTTGCGTTGCCCTATCGCCCCAATGAAGAAACGGTTACATGTATAATGGTTTCTATAAACAGTCTACAATGCACCTGATATATAATAAACGCATTAGATATAAAATACGAGTCTTTACGGTGATTGTTACTTCTAACCAATCATAGTTGTACTGTTTAATTGCGTCATCGTCGGCACGCCCACTATAATGGCGCTTCCGGACTGGACAGTGTACTTACTTTGTTTTGCTTCGGTATGTGGAGGATTTTACATCTGTCGTGTTTTTAAATGCGCCAGAGTAAGTGCATGGAAATACAGCCTGATCGCTAAACTGATGGCTCGCACAGAGAAACCACTGTTTTGGATAGCGTAAGTGGCTTATTTGTCCCGATGCGGTCATTTATTTGTTTTTTTCAATATGCTATTGTTTTTTATCCTCACCCACGCTATAAGATGTTTACATGAACCGTTTTGTACGTGTTTCTGAAATATAAACATTTACCCTGTGTAGACGTAGCAAGTGTTTACTTCAGAGAAAGGCACTGGTTTGTCATCTTATACAGCACTCATTGATGTTTGTCCCTAATTAAATTGTAGAGTTTAGTCTTTACATTTTCGGTTTGGGTGTCCGTCAACGCCTTGTTTAGATAAATTAAGTTTCTTTCTTTTTTTGAAAATTGAAGAAATTGTTATGAAAATAACAGTTGTAATAAAAAATCATTAGAATATTTTACTCACCTAATTGATTCTAACTTAATATCACAGTTACACTAATTTATTTCAACTAATTTTGTTTATTGGTATAGTCTAGTTATTATTGTAATGATGTGGGGAATGGTGTACACTCATGTGTCCTCCTTAAAAACACTTGCAGGTATTCTCTCTATACACGGACCAAACTCGGGTACATATTTCATAAGAGGCAGATGAGGAAAGCACGGGAGCGGTACCCTGCCGGCCACTCCAGAACTCAACCTACTATAATAAATGGTGAGCAGAAACATTTTCCATCATACACTCAACAGCTGATTATCAATACTTAAAGCCAAACTCTATTACTTTCAACAGGCATCAAGATCATACCAGTGCCCATCTTATCAGACAATTACAGCTATGTGGTCATCGACACTGCATCAAATATGGCTGTTGTGGTTGATCCCGCTGACCCTCAGCCTGTTCAGGTTGGATTCAAAACAACTGTGCTGTGGTTTCAGAAATAGTTTGCTGGTATATGTGTCTTTCTGTAGTGAAATTGCCAAACCCATGTGGTTTAGTGGAAAGTGCTTTTTTTCTCTCACTGGTTTACCAGAATTGTGTAAGATTAAATAATTATAAGTTATTTTAATGGAAAGCTGTCATTGTAATGGATAGATTCCAGTTTTCATTCTTTTAGGTGCAAATGTATGAATTTGTTTTATTATTATGAACAGCTATGATCTAATATTGTTAATATATAATAATATATAATCAGTGTTAAGGTTAGTGAAGTCATTTTTAAAATCTCTAGGATCCTTTATATACACGAAGAGATGCTTTACTGGAATTGTGCGATGTATAGTCATGGTTTATCTTACTTATGACGTAAGCCAGATCCCCGGTTTTGTTTTTATCTCATTTCATGGTTTGTCTTTACACCCACACAGGCCTGCCTAGAGGAAGAGGGGGTGGCATTGCAAGCTGTTCTTTGCACACACAAGCACTGGTAAGACCAAATTGTCAAAAATCTTTAGAACTTAAAAGTTCCACAAGGACTGTATTAGCGGCAGCTACAGCAATCTTTTTGTTACATACAGATGGTTAAGACTGATGAGTTGTATTTAGAATGAAGGCATGTGAGGCATTTAACTACCTTTAAAGTGTCACTTCACCCAAAAATGAAAATTCTCAACACTCAACGTGTTCTTCGGAGCACACATTTTTAATATTTTTTCATCATTGCCCATTTATTGAAAGTCCACACCAACAAAATTAGCAGGCTTTAAAAAGTACAAAAAGGCATGTAAAAAAGATGTAATTTAAATGTATATTTACATGTAAACATCAGTTCAGTCAGTGCAAATGCATTCTTAAAGATTTGGCTTGAACTGCTACTTTAAATATGTATTGATGCACTTTTAAAGCTTGAAAAAGTTGGTTGCATTGACTTTCAAGGAATGGACAAAAAGGATGAAAGAACATTCAAAAATATCAAAGTCTTGTAGGCAACATGTAATGAGTAAATAATGATAGAATTTTCAATTTAGGGTTAATTGAGCACAACCAAGATCAACTATCTAAACATCAAAATGTAATGAAACTATACTTTACATATACGCATTTTCCAACCAGGGACCACAGTGGAGGGAACAGGGCTCTAAAGAGACGCTACAGTTCCTGTCGAGTGTATGGGAACGCTATGGACAACATTCCCGGCCTTACACAGTCAGTACCTTTAAATATCTTCTGCTGTTCCATCATGTATAATTTTAACCGTTAAATTATGACATTCTGTCATTATTTACCCCCCTGCATGTTGTTTTAAAGCTATATGAATATTTATTCTGGGGTCACAAAAATATATATTTTGAAGAATGTATCTCCTATTTTTATCTATACAGTCAAAGTCAGTGAAGTCCAAGACAACCATAGTAAAATTTCTTCTTTTGTGAATGGTTTGTAACGACATAAGGATGAGTAAACAATGATAGAATGTTCCTTTTAGGTTCAACTGTTCCTTTTAAATGTATCCAAAATGTGTTACAATACAAAAACATTTGAACATCTAAAAATACAGAAATGTTTGTTGGATCTACAAATGTTTGTTTTCTAACTCAACTCAACTAAACTAAACATATTCTTCTTTCTTACTGTATGTGATATAACAATTGAGCATGAAACAGACCATTTTGTTATTGTTTAGCCCCCTCTCAGACAAAGATACAATAGATTTTGGAAGTCAGCTGCACTTCAGGGCCTTCTATACCCCTGGACACACAGTGGGTCACATGATCTACCTGCTTGATGGCCGAGCAATAGGTGGCCCCAGCAGCTTGTTTTCAGGGGACCTGGTATTCCTCTCTGGTTGTGGTGAGTACGGCATGAATCAGTGGACTCGGAGGACTATGCACCTTAAAAGTTTAAAATATTTGTAGTGTTATTGTAAGCTGCCTGCAGTGTTTGACATTATATGTATACATCACAATTATTTAAATGACTGTTTATCCAGTATCAGTGCCTAGAAAGGCATGCCACAACTGCAAACAAGAATTCAGCATTCTTAAATCCGGCTTACTCTATTTAAATCTCTGACTCATTTCCATTCCTTGTAGGGAGAATGTTTGAGGGTAATGCCTCAACTATGCTGTCATCTCTGGATACAGTGGCATCGTTGAACGATGAAACTCTGCTTTGGCCTGGTAAGGAAGCACAGCCTTTTTGTTTGGGCATTTCACACTTGCTTTTCAAGTTGTAATCAGAGTTTTATCAAGTTAGTTTGTTTGTTTTATGTTTCTCACTGTTTATACTTACTCTAGAATCATAATAAATCATGGATAGTAGTGACATTTATCTGCTAGTACAGGACACCATGGGATTGTATTTGTCTCTTCATGGCTTCAGTTGAAACATTTGATGAAATTGTTGTTTTTTTTCCTCAGGCACAGTACATGATAGTTTCTGCAACTATACAAAATGTATTAATTAATTATTAATGTATTTATGATTGGTTCCCAAAATCTTATGTGGCATTTTGTTTTCACAGCATTGTATAAGGGTTAGTTCACAATAATATCCTCATGTCGTTCCAAACCTACTAGACCTTGTATAGATTTCATCATAAATATCATATTAATCATATTAATTTGTTTTCTGTCTAATGGGTTTAGAACGGCATAAGGGTGAACTAACCCTTGAAATGTAGACGTAAAGGTTCGCTCAAAAAGAAAATACTGTTATGATATGACTTCCTTTCTTCTGCTTAACACCAAAGAAGGTATTTGAATAATGATGATGACCAGATGATTTGGTTCCCTTTGACATTCATTGTGTTTATGTCCATACAGTGGAAGTCAACAGGAGCCAAAAATGTGATTTAATTTGTGTTCTGCAAAATAAAATAAAAAAAAATCATGCATGAGTGTGGGTAAGATGATGACAGAATTTTCATTTTGGGGTGGACTGTTCCTATAACACTATGTTAAAATTAGTTAATTGCAAAATGGCAAAAGTCTTTTATTTATTTTATTTTTATTTTTTTACACAATTTATTTGTTTGTTTGTTGTTCAAACTAATATTTGGGTGCGTTCCTAAGAAAAATCCTCATGATTATGTTAATAAAGTAGGTCTTTCTTTTCAGGACATGAGTATGCTGAAGATAACCTGCTGTTTGCTGCTGAAGTGGAGCCTTGCAATGTTGTACGGGAGCAGAAGTTGCAGTGGGTGCTGCAACAGAGGGGTCAGAGACTTTGCACAGTAAGGAAGACAAGAATTCCTGGACAAATGCCCTAATATCACAAAAACTACAAAAGAATTGTCAAATCTTTAGGCGACTAATATTATTCTAAAGCTTCTAAACAATATTCCTATCAGCCAAGCTTGTTTTAAAGTCATTCTCTTCATACAGTGTCCATCCACCCTAGCGGAGGAGAAGCAATACAACCCCTTCCTGCGGAGCCACTCCCAGGATCTCCACCAGGCCCTGGGTCTGCAGCAGAAGCAGGACGAGGACTGGACATCATATCGCGCCCGTGTTTTAGAGGAGCTGCGTAGACGGAAGGACATTTATAAGGACCGATAAGCATTTCATACACTGTCGTTTGTAAGATGCAACCACTGAAACCATTCCAGGCTAAACATGTACTGCTCCCTATGTATTATTATTGTGCTGGATTAAAAAAGCACTTATGTGAATTGAAGTGACCTGAAAGAAGAAAATAAAGTAGACTTGGGCATTATTTTGTATACAAAAATAGATTCATGTGGTAGATTTAGAAAGGCATTGTCTGGAACTTTTCCATTATTTTTTTTTCCAACAAGCTTTCCTGTAATTTATAAAAGCACATAATTTTCTTACCCTTGACTCTGTGTTTTGGAGATGTGAAGTGAATCCCATTAACAATGTTGTTTAAATTGTTTTCAATTAGGGTACAATGAGCACTGATATTTATGAACGGTTTGTCACAATAAACCTATGAATTAACAACAATGTGTCTAATGTGTCTACCTGTGAAAATATTGGCGCGACTACAAGAAGGTTTACGGTAGATGTTGACAAACGCGTTACTAAGGAAACCAGAGATGCTAATAAGTTTGAACGCAAAACGCATCTATTCCTTATAGGAAAAAAACGAGTTAAGGCTAAAGTCTACACGCTGGTAATAGTTTGTACTATTTCGTGTAATATTAAATTAAGTCATTTTAAAGTAAGTTTGTTGATTCTGTTTATTCTGATATTTGTAATAGCATTAGCAAAGTAGCTCCTCCTTGACATCTGCTGAAGGACTGAACCGTTGAAACTCAATATATCTTACAATCCAGGTAACTTTAAAAGAAAAACAGTTGTGCACAGATGAAATACTTCGAAGTGATTTAAAACTGGTGGGATCTCAAAGATCCATGTAATAGAAATATTTATGCGCAATGTTGAACTATTGTTGGAATTGTCTCTTGTTTTATCTGGACATTATAAGACACACATGGAGGAGGGTGAATCAACACAGAATGAAACAGAAGAACTGAAAGCTTCAGTTAATGCAGTGGAGTTTATTTCAAGCATTGGTAAGCTATTAAACTTGATAATGATTTAGTAACGTTAAGTGACATCACTTCTAAAGTGTGCCTGGCTGTCAAAGATGCTATTTTAGGCTTAAGCAGCATCTGTTAATGGCATGGCCAAGGTGTAAACTCTGATTTTCCGTGATAACTTATTTGGAATAAAACATGAAGCATTGACAACTACATAAATGTCTTTATATTAAATGTGCTGAAGCTTATTCAGAAGTCCTTAAAACGGCAATCCCCGTAAATGAATCTTTAGTCAAGACTAACAGATACCAATTAGGACTTAGGTCCGCAATCTTCTTCTGCTGTCATTTGCAGCACCCAAGGATCTGGACCAGTGTTTGTTCGCAGATTCACTTGTGACTGTGTCAGATTCGGGCCGGGAGCTGGGAGACTTCTCTGTGAGTGTCACCAAGGCGAGCTACAACGAGGAGCTATGTTATCTGCTCCATGCCAACAGTCATGGAACGATTGATGACGTTCCTTGTGGTACATCCATTATAGGTCAGCTAGCATTATATAAGGACCATTTCCTTCTCTTTATTACATGTTAGCTAGAAGACAAGTGACATTTGAGTCATTTCAGTCAAAGATGTTAAACCCTGTTTTCTTTTTTTTACATGTTACCAGCCTACATATCCAAAAATCTTGCAATACTTGAAGAGAATCATCATGAATATGTAAAGGTAAAAGTCTTTTCTAAAGTAAAGTTCATGAAAAGCATGAGGGTATGTTCCCTTCGATACTTGCTAACCAACAGATTCAGTGAATATAGTAGAAACTATTAATTATAATAATCAAAACTGCAATGGGAAGCCACCCAAATCTGAGGTGTTGTAAATATTCCAGTTAGAAAAGCAGACTGTGGACCGGAAAGTACATATTGTTAAACAGGAGGATCAGCTAGTGGTAAACAGAATCATCTCAGAGAAAGAGGTGAGTGTTGTGCTACACAACATATGTTTCCGGAATTAACAGTTTGCGTTAATAATAAGAAAGTCTCATCTTTTATTCCTTAGGGAGAAAAGACACAAACCCACACATTTCCACTGAGCTCTTTGCAGGGTTTTGTGTCTGAAGCATCAAACTTAATGATCCTGCGTATACTTGCTCAGCAGAAGACTGTTCCAGAAAACATGACATTCCTGTCATTTGATGCAGATAATGTGCTTTCTAAGTCAGTTTATGTAAGTGCAGGGGAATAACTGCTTATATTTTAACCCTTGTATATTATTGAAAAACTGATGTGAACAGTAAATGCATGATCGCAGATTATGTGTTTTTGTAATTTTTTCATTGCTTGCTTTAGAGAGCACTTGGGTGCAAGAAGCAAATGATTGGGGAAGAGTTGGTCGATATCTTTGGGATTGAAAGGACTGTCTCTTCTGCAAAGGACTCCTCAGGAACTTGGCATTGCTATTTCTTGCCTGATGGGTAGAATACACTCTTAATTTTTTTTTTGCTAGAAGCCAAAACTTATCTGTTTCTCATAACAGTGTGTCTACACCGGAAGCAAGTGGCATCACAGAAGTGACAAATCTCACAGTAAAATAATGACTCATTGTGACGCAAAGGTCAAATGTTTTACAATTTTACAATTGCTTGCGTGAAGACATCCTCTAGCTACTGGAACACAAGTGACAATTTTTCATTGTTTTATAACAAAGGCCTGTATTAAAAAGTATGTATATTCAGAGTTTTGAACATTAACCTTTCTTTACATTTAGGCATTTAGCAAGCAGAGTGCAGTTGGGCTCACCTGCAATTATGAAGCTCCTGCATTTGCCTTTTTTGCTTGATAAAGGTTTGAAGACTTTATCACTGTGCATTTTGCGGCTTTGTGACCGGAATTTATCTTTATAGTCAAAAATAAAGTAAAAGTAAAAAGTTTTTGCTTTCATTTTCAGTGGAGAAAGACCAGATTCCTGTGTTCGAGAAGAAGCCCCTCATTTGGGAGGAAGACATGGAGCTTTACTCAAAGTTTCTTGACAGAAAGGTGCTTTAAATGGAGCTTCTAATTGATGTCATATATTACTCAAGAATATTTAAACATATCATTTCTCAATAATTACAAATGAAAAAGAATTTCTCCCTGAAATGTTCTTTTTTTATGAATTTCAAATAAAGAACCACATGAAGTAAAATGAATGTCACTTGAAAAATAAGCTAATTTGTGATTCATTTCCACTTGTTCATGACACAGGAGGAACTCAAAGCAGACTACTCCTCCTATGTCAGACAACACCCTGAGCTAAAGGCTTTATTGGCAGACTTCCTGCAATTCCTGCTGTTGAGGAAACCCCAAGATGTCTTCTCCTTTGCTCGTGACTTCTTTGCTCCCTTTGCATCCCAAAGTCCACCAGGAAAGTCCCATAAAGACTCACAAAACTTTCCATAGGAACACAAACCAAGTGTTTTATGTAGAAGAGATTGAAAATACAAGTTTTTCTAGCAGTGCCTTAGTATAATCATTAAATGCTCTGTTTTTATTCCTCTGGATGCCCGGCTGTTTATTTGAGAGATAGTAATTTATAAACCTTGCAGTGATAAAGAAATTATGCCCAGAATATTTGTCCATGATACAAAAGTACCTAAAACAGTAGACCTGAACCTTTTAGTGCGTCAAGTATTAGATTCTTGACTTTTTAACTATTAACTTTTCCATAAAATGTTTCTTTAAAAAGCTGAAGCACTATTCATAAATATACATATACGATACAGCATAGTTTTAATATATACTCTTCTTTATGTTTTTTGTAAACCCAAACTGTGTTTTTTCACAAGCCCTGATCTAACTTCCTGTTAAAAGCGAAAAGTTTGAGAGGCTGAAACTGAAAGTAAAGTAGGGTGGAAACGAAGTAGCTTTAGCATGTCGCTCAGACTCTCTTGATTTTGGTTCTACGACAGTTTAACGTTCATTTTTATTTCGGTTGGATGCTGTAAATATAAAGGTAAGATGAGTTTTGATCTTTCGATTTAATTTTCATGACGTTGTTCGTTATTTCGGTTAAGAAGATTGTCATCGAAAACAACTAGCACTCGCTGAACAAATGTAACGTTAGCTTTTTTGACGCCAAACATTTTAAAGTAATGACGTTAGTGTCTTAAAAGTGTGATGTAATACACTTCTGAAATATTGATTTTACTTGTATACATTTTATACATTCCGTGTAATGGCCCATGTAGCTAGAATAGTGTTTAAATAGTATTCGGATTTAAAATACGTAAAAAAAAACACGTCAAACAACTAAAACTGGGCATACACCGGGGCTAGTTAGTTCTTGGTTGTCACAATGTTACATCCGAAACTGTTTTTAATCAAAAGTGGTTGAATTTGGGGTTTTGTATACTGCGTTCAAATACCTAGTTCTATTTGTGAATTCTGTCCTAAACTAAAATTCCAAAGTAACGTTAACTGTTTTTTTTAATGATTTTTATTTTAATATAATAAATACACTCTGGATATATGTCATGAGCTTTCTAAACACAGGGATTATACTTTGTACAGGGCTGGGCATGTAGTAACATGTTCTACTGAATTTATAGTTACCAAACTGTTGCCAAAGTGCAACCAAAGGGCTTTCTCTTGTTGTTTAAGTTGTGAGTCTTTGTTCAACATAATGCTACAGAATATGGATCCTCAGACGTTTTACCAGATTGATGAGGACTTGACAAGTAGTGACGTGGCCCAGCTGAAGTTTTTGTGTATGGACCTTATCCCCAAAAAACGATTGGAGAAAGTGATTGATGCAAAAGAGCTGTTCCTACGACTGGATGAGCAAACACTGCTTGATGACCGTTTACTCATCCCAGAGCTTCTCAGCACAATTGGACGCTTTGACTTGCTGCTTGACAAACTGAAACTGTCCAAAGAACAAGTGGAAAGAAGTCTCCTACAGCGTGACGCATCTAGTAAAAGTGTCTCAGCCTACAGGTATGAGGAAAACACACGCTAAATGTAGACTATCGTGCTTAAAAATCTTCATTTAAGCTAATAGACCACACACTGACATGCTAAACTAGATAAACTAGTAGTTGCCAACATTATCAATATCACATCCTTTTCTTTCTTCCTTGTATTGTGCTTACTGTGCTGTGAATATTTTATGTCACAATGCTTGTTACTCACTGAGACTTTGTCTCACTCTCTACTCATCACAGAAAAATGCTATTAAGTTTATCTGAGGACATGACAGAAGAAAACTTTCGTTCAGTGAAGTTTCTTGTGGACCTTCCAAAGGCAAAAATAGAAAAGTCTGATGTGAGTTGTATTGTTTTTTAGTCCTGAAGTAATAATATTAATGCAGATTACATACAAATATGCATTATTGTGAAAATGGAATATGCAGTACCTTGACTAGCTTGTGATTTATTATGGTTTGCACTTTAAACTGTTACTACAAATCATATTTTATGTGAATCATACAGACATTACTAGATGTTATGATTGAGATGGAAAAGCTGCAGAAGCTTGGAGAAGACAACCTAAATGAACTTTATAATATTCTATACAAAGTTGACAAACAGCTGGCCTCCAGGGTAGATGAATACGTGGTCCGGGAACAAGGTTATTAATAAAATCAAATCTACTACTTATAAACTTTTCTTAGTATTCCAATTTATTTTTATTTTTTATTTTGTCCAATAGGAGTCAGACTTTCTCTAATCCTTCATGATGTAAGTACATTAAGATGTATTTGAACACATCATTTTCTCATAGTATGACCCAAATCTTTCTTATGATGTGGATTCATATGTAATGTTTAGAAAACAAATATGAAAACCTATGATAGTTCACCCCAAAATGAAAAGCTGCTGTTAATTTTCTTATCCCCAAGCCATCCAAGATAGGTGACTTTTTTTTTCCCAGTACAACAGTAAAGAAGATTTTTAGCTGAGACCATGGTCTTTTGTGTTTTCCACAAAATGCAAGTCAGTGATTACTGGCACTTTGTCTGACAAAAAAGGCATATAAGGAATCTCAAAATGAATATCAGTGGCTCCAGGTGGTCTGTGTAAGACACTGAATATATAATATATGTGTGCATGTGTGTATATTAAAAACAAAGCAAATTCTTGCGCGCAACGAACATGACAGCTGGCAGGACAGAATAGTTTGCTTTTCTGAGGTGAGAGAATTTTAACTTCATAACCAGTTACGAAAATAACAATAGAATAATGTTACTGACAATAAACCTATCAAACATCTCATCTGACCGCAGACACTGAAGAAAAGTATCAGAATATTATAATTATGTATGCTAGCAGTCTTCCAAAATAACGACATGAACATCACATAAGGTTTCTCTGAATTAGTAATGATAATTTAATAAATCACATTTTGGTTACATTTAAAAATTGTCTACATATAAATATTTAGTTTTTTGTTTTTTTTTGTAGTTGCCTAAATAAATATTAAACATTAAAATGCCTTTACAGTACTGCATTTACAAATAAATAAAGAATAATAAATGAATAAATAATAAATTATGCTTATTTAGAAATAAAGCGGAGATAATAGAAAACAGAGAAAATTAAGATATAAAGCAGAGCTTAGCTAAAAATGAATTTGTCGTGATGAAACACATTTACTTTATTTAGTGTACATTGCAAGAGTTTATTTTACTTTTAATCACAAACTGTAACTAATTTATCTGAATATGTGTTTTAATAAAACACATAAAGCTGCAATTAAATGGTTAAAAACTGTTAATCTTTTGGCAACCTACCTGCATGCCCCAACTATTACCACTGTCCATTGTTTAACAGGAAAATTCTTTATTTGGTTTACAACATTTAGGGGTTTTTTTTGGAATTTTTGCTAAAAAAATTAAGTATTGTTAATTAGTTATTTTTTATTTATAATTATTTTTTCATTAAAAACACAACAAGAAGTACTGAGAAGAGTACCCTTAAAGTACCGGATCGATAAGTGGAAACGATGGAGGATTAATATCATTAAAACCTTAATACCCATCCCTACCTACATCTTTGATGGCTTGAGGGTTTGTAAATTAACTGCAGATTTTCATTCATGGCTAAACTATTTTTTTAATATATTTTTAATGCTGTCAAATGATTAGTCATGATTAATCACATTCAAAATAAAAGGTTTTATTTACATAATATATGTGTTTATGCTGTTATATTTATTTATTTATTTAAATATATATTTATTTATTATGTTTGTATTAAAACACACATACGTTTACATTTTGAAAGTATTTATATACAAATATACATACAAATATATAAAGAAAAACTTTTATTTTGATGTGATTAATCATGATTAATCATTTGACAGCACTAATTTATTTTTAAAAATGTCTATTTTCATCTGTTTTTCATCATTCATGTGACCCAACAGAGTACCAAACTACTATTTTCGTTGTAACATGCAAAATCCTTGAAAATGACATTTGTCAAATATTTAAATGTATTACTTATCAGTGATTTCTAAATGTTTTAATTGGTTTGATTCTCATCAGAATATAGGGATTATCTACTACACGTTTTTAATGTAGTCTGGGTCATGTTTTCTTTTGCCTAGATTCATTCTTGATTTTTAAGTATTAGGCCATGCTTAGAAATTGGCATTGTTCTAATTTGTCTGTAAGGTAGCAGGTGAATTTGAGCCAAAATGCCAGAGAATTAGACATATAGCCAGGAAGCATTGTTTTAAGTACAAACCCAAATCAGAAAAAGTTTGGACATAATGGAAAACGCAAATAAAAAAGGAAAGTAGTGATTTCCAAATTTACTTTGACTCAGACAATATGAACACAAAATATTTATTGTATTGTCTGGTCAACTTCATTTAATTTGTAAATATACATCCTTTCCTGTCATTCAGACCAGCAACACATTCCAAAAAAGGTTGGGACAGGAGCAATTTAGGGCTAGTAATCAGGTAAATTGGTTAAATAATAAAATTGCTACTTTTTTTTTTTTTTTTGCGTTTTCCGTACTGTCCCAACTTTTTCTGATTTGTGTTTGTAGTTTAAACTTGTAAACCTTGTACTCCTTACAACACCCTAGCTTTCTTAAAATGTCTTAAAATACCACTTCTTTTTGTTTAAAATAGTTGTAGTCACAGTTCAACCCACAGTACAGTATTTTTGTGACATACATTTTAAATGATAAAATATACTGCGATTCAAATGCCAAAAAAAATAAAAAAACAACTCTTGTTTGCTTTCCCTCCACATTTTTGCTTAATCACAGCAAACAGATAGTGCAGGTAAGTTCTAATCTCATACAAGCTTTTAAAACTTTGCTAAACAATAATGCTCTTTTGCACATATCTCTCACCAAATGTTTTTCTTTAGAGAGGAAAAACTCGGTTTCTACTGATTCAGACCCTGTATCCAATGTAAGTAAGACATATGTGACCTGATCCAGCAAAATGAGTCACAGTGACCCAAATTTCACAGTTGAGATTTTGGTATCAATGGAAAGAGGAGACCATAAGCTTTAAAATTAAATGCTTTGTCAAACAGTCCCAGCATTATATTTAAAGTAGGCTAAATGGATAAAATAAGTTTAATTTTGCACAAGCGCCTTAATGTTTAACATATGGGGGGAATAATTCATCATTATTCTTGTATTGTTCTCAATCCATAGTTTCCTAGCTCCGCATTGAGCTCGCTGCTAGCACACTAGGGGGCGGTGCGCATATTAGATCAATTTATTGTAAAAACACACGATTTCACAATTCTTCTCTCGGTACAGGGATAACTACCTTATGCCTATTACGTTAAGTCAACTTTAATAGTCATTTAAATACCTTTAATCAGTTATCTTGACTACAAAACATATTAAGATATTATTTTTGAATGTCTGTTTTCTTAAATTAGCTAAAAGAAAAGAAAAATAGATTTTTTTCCTTTGTTTTTCCACATTATCAGCCTGTATCTTAAAATCGAATGTTACGATTTCCGACATTTTGCAGACTCATTTGGTCACATATTAGATTTAATTCTTAATATTGTTTGGTTGTTACATCATCCTGTAGTTGAATGTTCTAAATAACTATTTGAAGTACTTTTGGCTGTTATAGTTTTAAAGAAGTTACAAAAAGTAACATGCACTCAAATCACAAACAGCTGTTTTTAATTTTCATAACATTGCTACTGTGATGAACATAAATTATTACTGATATTCTGTTTATGTGTGTACTGGCTGTTTGTGAAGTGTTGTGTAAATATAAAATGCAATTTCAACGTGACTTCCTTTGCATTCATGTAGAATGGAGAATATTATGATGTTCATCAGCGACCTCTTGGATACTGTTTAATCATCAATAACTTCAACTTTAAAGAAAGTTCAAAGTTGTCCAACCGGCCAGGAACTAATAAGGACAGAGGTATTCCAGGAAATGCATTTACATCTTATATGTAGTCATTAAAAATGTGCTTCTGAACTCACACACTCTCTCTCTCTGTTTCTGTAGAAGACCTTAAAAGAGTGTTTAGAAAAATGCGCTTTAAGGTTGAGGTTCTGAATGATCTGACAGCTTCAGAAATGGAGACGGCGATACGGGACTTTGCAGAGAAGGATCATACTCCTATGGGTGCTTTTGTCTGCTGTGTCCTCTCACATGGAAAGAAGGGCACAGTGTTGGGTGTAGATGGTATAGGGGTTGAAATCCGTGATCTCACAGGGCCTATTGGTGGATGCTCTAAACTAGCATCCAAGCCCAAGCTTTTCTTCATTCAAGCCTGCCAAGGAGATGTGGGTCAGAATGGTGTATTAACATCGGATGCACCAGGAAATGCTACAGAAGACGGCCAATATGAAGAAGATGCTTATCCTTCGGTTCGCTATATTCCTATAGAAGCTGATATGCTCATTGGAATGGCCACAGTAGAGCACTACCAGTCTTACCGCCACACTATTAACGGGTCAATCTATATCCAGGAGCTTTGTAATCAGTTGGTGAAATGCTGCCCCAGGTGAGCTCAAGAAGAGACTGTCATGTCTTGAATGAAAGATAAATGTTGGTGGGTTTGTAGAAATTAATGTTTCAGTTAAATATGATGATTGCACATGACCATGTGATGCAGTAAGTATGGGTGAACTTACTTTGCCGTTAACCTTTAATTTCCACCAGTTTGACCCATGTGTGCACAATTTATTTAACACTACCATGAAAAAAAGTTGTTGTTTTTTGGACAGTTTGATTTAGAGAGTTCACAGAGTTATGTTCTTGTCTGCTTTTTTGACAGAAAAGAGGATATCTTGTCCATCCTGACAAAAGTAAACCTTGAAGTGAGTTCAAAAATGCTGAGGGGCTTCAAGCAAATGCCTGAGCCTCGATATACCCTCACCAAGAAGCTGGTGCTGCCATGGACTGAAGCTTCTGATTGACATCTGTGTGACTGGATTCATGCTGGAGAAGTTTCCGTTATTCCATTACTCAGACTCGATTGATGCTTCTGGAAGAATGAATGCGCTTTGGTACTCTACAATCAAACTGATCTTCTTGTCTTTCTGTGAGTCTGATATTAGTTATTAAATCAAATTTTCAGATTTTTTTTTTTTTTATATAGGCCTATATATTACTGCATTATTTTAGCATATAATGGCATAATGCTTTGCATCACAAAACAACGACATTTTTCACCCTGTTGTGAACTGCAAAATGTTCTTCTGTAAAATGGAAATGTATACACACAAGAAACAAAAAACTTTCTAGTTTCTTACAATAAAGTTCAGACTTACCTCAAGAACCATGATCTCCTTAAAATATGAATTTAATAAAATGTAAATGCATAGAAAACAACATCAAGGATCTTCTCTTTGATTTCTTTTATATTTGTCCAAAACTTGTTGACTTCACATTGCTATTTTTGTTCTTAAATGGGTGACTGTGGCATATCAAGGGTTATTTTGTGATTTGCATATGAGATTGTTGTAGTGTTTTATAAGAATATTGTATTTATGAATGACATAAGATTGTTGTTAATGTATTAAGACTTTTATGTACATATCTTGTGTACTTAGAGCTTAAAGCTTTTTAGAGATAGGCTTATTTGCAATGGTTTGTGTTTGGTCCAAAACGTTTGGGGGCTGGGGGTGATGGGGACAAGATGTTGGATGGTTGGAAAATGACCCATTTTTATTTGGTCCATAATCATGAATCGTCCTCTTGCACACAATCTTTCTTTTACATATCCCGAAGAAAAGTTATGCATTTAAAAAATAATATAAATCTTGTTTTTATGTAACAAATTGCATTGTGCCATTTTTAAAAAGAGACATTTCTTTTTCCTTGAGTTTACATGTTTACGCTTTAGGAAATAATATTTTAATAATATAACAATTATTTTTTTACCAGTATGTTCTTAGTTGTTTCAGAACATTTATTATAATCTTTGCAAAAGCCTTTTCAAAGGGCGGATATTGGAAATCACAGCTTGCGAGCAATCAGGTTATTTTTAGATGCATTTACAACCTAAAGGGAATTTAAAAATAAAGTTTACATTTTTAAACCCCAATATTTTGTTGAAGTCATTGTTATTTGGTGCTTAAGAAACGTGCTGGATGATTAGGTTTCCGAAGTACAGCAGCGCTACCAGACTAAAGAGGTTAGAAGAACGTTTTAGGATCCTTTAGAGAACTTTCTGGGAATCTTCTAGGAACTTATATAAAACGGTCCCTTTTGAATAGACAGGAAAGTTTTTGCAATACCATAACAAAGTGTATAAAATAAACAATTATATTTGGATTTGCACTGTTGCATTAAATATATCAAAAGTGAAAAAGATATTTGAAATTTGACTACATATTTATTTTGTTAGATAAAACCTTGTATTATATTTTACTTTTTTCATTCTTTAAGCAATCTGGTTAAGAAAATATTAAAGAGCATTTATGATTTCATGTGATATTACATCATACTCAGTAATGGCTGCTGAAAATGCAGCTTTGTCATCTCATGAATAAAATATATTTTAAAATATATTAAAATAGAAATCAGTTCTTTTAATTTGTAATACTATTTCACATTATTACTGCTTTTACTGTATTTTTTTCAGCAAATAAATGCAGCCTGGCTGAACATTAATACCAAACCCCTTTGAGCAATAAATATTTAGTTTTTA
Organism: Enteromius viviparus; assembly: GCA_032353835.1. Taxonomy (NCBI): domain Eukaryota; kingdom Metazoa; phylum Chordata; class Actinopteri; order Cypriniformes; family Cyprinidae; genus Enteromius; species Enteromius viviparus. The sequence goes on from JAUCNO010001758.1 coordinate 5,948,523, forward strand.
TTTTTATAACAATTTTTCCATACAGTTTATTTATTAAATTTGTCTGTAGATTTGTAATATTTCTATATAACATTCTATATAACACTGTAACAACATATTTTGCTTACTTGTTTTTAACTAAAGCCCATTTTAATTATAGAACAGATTAACACTTTTACATTTGGCATATATATAGTAAATATAGTAAATATTTTCCTTTGAGATTGCATTCATTAAACTCCCTACAATGCAACATGTTGTCATGTTTTCTTCAGTTTCTTAAACTGTTAAAAATGGAGGACAAGGACATATTTCATGATGCCACTAAATATTATCAACAAGGATGAAGCATAGACGAAACAATTTCTACCAAAAGCATGTTGTTTATGATGTTATTAATTTAAAACACCAATGATATTATAATGTGCAATTACATAACCATGTTGTAGTAAATAGTGTCATCAGTTTCCCTCTGCTTATTGAAGGGTTTGATTTTGTTGAAATCCGAGAGCTTTCTGGACCTGCATAAACAGCTGGTGCTGGAGGCACAGAAACAATTAAAATAGTCAATGTGACATTCAATGTTATGAAGCTATGAGAATACTTTATGTGTGCAAAGAAAAATAACTTTATTCAACAATATTTTTCTGTATGTCACCCTAGAACCATTATGGAATTCATCAAAAATATCTTTTGTATATTATATTTTGTAGGTGAACTAATGTCTTGTGGGCTTGAAATGACATAAGGGTAAGGAATTAATGACATAATTGCCATTTTTGTGTGAACTATCCCTTAAAGGCCCTTGCCCAATTTTGTGTTGGCAACATACTGATTCATACGGAAGCTCTAAGCGGCCATGTATTATATTTCTTTCCGTCTTGTTTTCTCGTGATCTCGACATAACAAAAGCTGTTTTCTCGTTATCACGATTTAATTTTTTTCTGGTCTCAACTAAAAACTCATTTGAAGGAATGAAGTTTGATTTAACGGCAAATCGAAATGCAAACAGAAAGAAATCAATAGATTTAATAAAAACAATAACAATAATAATAATTTAGCCTATTATTATTTCGTTTTGTTATGAGCTTATTGCTTTCATATTTATTTCACATGCCTTGGCAGCCTTATTACTTTAGT
>JAUCNO010001758.1:5949741-5968435 GCA_032353835.1 Enteromius viviparus
GCTTTAGGAATAGGTTGCGCTGCGGGTTGGCCTGCATGGGAGTGAGCATAATGAGCTCAGATGGGGAAGACTGTACAATACCTCTTGTTGGATTTATAAGTAGGCTATTAAATAAACACAAATTTGCTTAAGATTGTTTTATTGAATTAGACCTATTAGGCCGCCTATAGACATAACAAGGCAACAAAAAATACGTTTTAAATAGGCTAGTATATTATCAGATAATGCTGCCTGGTGTTCTTATGCCGCGGTGTTCTAACATTTTGTCCTACCCGTCAGATTTTCCTACCCGGGAAATGACGTGCATGCGCACGTCAATATTGCATTCTTTTTTCTCACCCTGTAAAAAAAAATATATTTAATGTATGTTCATTACTGTAAGGGTATGTTTAGGGTTGGGGTAGGTGTAGACATTAATAAAACAAAAAATATTAGGTAGAAAAATATATTTATTGTTGGTTACAGTAGCTGTATACATTATAGCCAAAACCGCGAATATAACTCGTAATTACTATATTTACATTACTGTAAGGGTAGGTTTAGTGTTGAGGTAGATGTACACATTAATAAAACACAAAATTAGTCGTTTTTTATTTGTAATACCTATTTTTTTAATGGGAGGTAGGACAATCTGACAGAACACCTGTTACGCAAAGAAAAATTAGGTCGTGATCACGAGAAAACAACTTTTGATATGTCGAGATCACGAGACGGAAAAAAAATATAATACATGGCCGCTTAGAACTTCCGTACGTAACAAAGTTGTTTGGTACGAAAAAATAATTACATTACATACATTATTATGTCACGGTCCTTAAAGTTTTCCATCATATGTTTTTTTCTTCTTCTTCACTTCAGAAAATAAAACTGTTGTCCAAACAACAGACATATGCCCTGCTGTGTTGTTCAGTAAGTTTTTTTATGCAATAGGGGATTAAACATTTTATTCTGGAACAGATGGCATCACAAAATATGATAAATCAGGTAACTAGATTTTGGAACCATTTAAAGGTCCATGTTTTTATTCTATTATTTAGAAAGGCATTTTATGCTGTCCACTAGATGGCACAACTAAACTAAAGTCTGAAACACTAGTCTCATGGAATTAATGAATACAAGCACACAGCACCCACTGGAAGTCCGAAAGTTGCGAGACAACACACCACTCTTCAGTTCTGATCAAAACATTAAAAAGGTTCTCCCCACTGAGTATCCTTGTCACGGTTCTGTGTCGGACGAGCAGAGATCAAGATTCTTCTAATATAGTATTTAATACTCACAAAAAGGTTATACAAACAGACGGCAGATCGCAGATAACCAACTGATAAGGCTTGGCTTAATTGATATTATATCCCTTTTTTACCAAAGCTTTTTTTGCAGAAATCTGGCTAAAACCAGATGATTGCATAACTTTACCCCTTAGGATTACGTTCATTATCATGATCAGCACATAAAACGAAAGAGGGGAGGTATTGCTGCAACTTATAGCATTATATTCAGTGTTTCTCAAAAGTCTGGTTTCAAGTAAAATTTATGTAAAAATTATTAAATAATTTTGTTAATGATAAATCCCTATTGGCATCTGTACTGGTTACTGTATTTATACAGGACAGCAGGGGACATTATTAACTTTTTTAAAACTTGTTGATTTTTTACATTTATTGGTGTTATTTTAATATCCACATAGATAATGAAAAAGATACATTGGGATCAGCTTTTATAGACAATATTTAGTCTATTGGGACCTACGCATTGTCATAATCATAATTTACATTTAATATTATCACATATTGATGTAAATAGAAGAATAAAAAAAGGCATCTACTGTATTAGCTTGGTTTATCCCTTATGCATATACCATATAAGGTCACCATAGCCTCCCAGATCTAATCCATATACAAATCAATTCCTTGTGTTGTGTCCTTAGAAGACAGGTCATAATGGCTGGATGTTTTATTCACATCGATGCTGTATTTCAATAACAAGCTGGTCTTATACCATCCTATTTATGTGTTGATAAATGCCTATTTTAATAGAATAATGTTAAGTGCATTTCATTGTACATCAGTTAATACACCAGGTTTTTGTATTTAAACATTTCAATTACTTTTTTACATGCAGATATTTGGATTTTATTACAATTTGTGTAATATGCATATATCTGCAAAGGTTCTGTATTGTAAATAGCAGTTTGTAATTAAAAAGAGAAAAACAAATTGGTCTCAACTGGTTTTTGATTATAGGTTTGTTCGTGTATCTTTAAGAACACTTCTATGAAAGAGCTAAGGCTTGTGTGTAATAACAGAGGATGGAAGGAAGTAACTAATCTAACTAAACCAGTGGTGGGGAACGTTGATCCTGGAGGGCCGAGAGCACCTGCAGAGTTTTGCTCCATTCCTAATTAGGTCATCAGGATGCAGTCAGATATTTTTCAGGATTGGAGCTAAACTCAGTAGGAGAGTGGCCCTCCAGAATCAACGTTCCCCACCCCTGAACTAAACTAATCCTGGGAAGAACAAGACCTGACCATGAATATAGATAGCACAGACAGGGCTAATAGACTAACAAGAAACAAAAAGACCATTAAGGAACTAAAAGATGATGGAAAACTACAGTGAAAAAAACAAGACACTACAAAACAGGGGACATGTAACGGTTTTCAGGTTCAGATTTATTTAGGTTCATACACCTTTCAATCAATTACACTCAAAAAGAGCAACTTATTTTACAACTAATCAAAACTATAAAATTCACTATAAACATGCATTTTAAACAACTAATTAATACCTGAGAATTACAATTTCAGATTGTACTAATATTCACATTTTTGGTTATGATAACCCTTAAAATTGGTATATCCATTTCTGCATAATAAAGATGTGCTTTTATGTTGGCATTATCATGGAATTTCAGAGCTTGGTAAAAAACTGTTCCCTGTGAAACAAGTTGGAATAAAATCCAACAGGCTTCGTGTCTTACTGCACCAATAAAGCACCACAGTTACAAAAGATTAACAAAAACAAAGATTTCATTAATTTCCTTATTTTTTAGGATGAATTAAATTGTTATTTTTATATATTGTATATGCGGTACGCTGCAGGAGCTTTCAGTGTTTTACTGGCAGCAGGACCAGCTTCTTTCTCATGGCTACTTCTTGGACAGGCATCTGTTTGCACCTGAGTCCCTGCCTGCTAACATCAGTATTCACACCAAGCAGGACTGTCAGGATGTCTTCACCACTGGAAACATAAAGTGAATAAAAATCAGTTTTTTTACTAGTACAAACAGATTTTTTGCATGCAATCCTACATTTTCTCTACATTGCACACTGAAATGATTATAATGAACGTAAAAATGCTGCATTAAAAACTGCATGTTATAAACTTACTTTGGACAACGCTGCTCTAGGTTTTGGCAAAGTGCCTGAATAAACCAGGAGCCTTCTTCTGGCTTTCTATAAGAAAGGTGACCATCAGTGGTTGACCTGGCAATGAGGAAATCGGTGTCAGCCGGGATTGCGACATCAAACCCATCACCATCCACCTCCATCTCTGACTCTCCGCCTTCTGCAGCATCCGCTTCGACTAACACACGTTGTTGATTTCTTGTCCCACGACACGCCTGTATGAAGAACAGCTTGGGCTTGCCGACTAGCCCCTGGCAGTTGTTGCCATTGAAAGGCTCTCGTATTTTATCAACAGAAATAACAGCACCATCGGTTCCATAGACTCCTTCCTTTATGCCATGGGAGAGGATGCAGCATACAAAGCAGTCTCCATCTACATTCGTCCCCAAGTCCTGGAGAAGAATCTTCATCTCAGCTGCTGATTTATTTCGGTGCACCACCACTGTAAACCCCAGCCAGCAGAACACTTTGGCAAGACGCTCTGGGGTTTATAAGAGAGAATAAGAGCATCAATCTAGCTGAACTAATAGTTCTAAATGAATCATTCTTATAAACAATTAGAAACATTATCATTTATAAGTAAATAAAAATGTAAAAAAAAAACTAACTTTGGTCTTCATCTGATCCCATTCTTTTGTTCATGGTCTCAAATTCTACATTATTGATGATTACGCAGGTACCACGTGGATTTTGTTCTATTCTGTACTGAGAGACCTGAAATAAAAGCACATATGCACATCACTTAACTGCTGCATTTACAGTAGGCTGAATCTTTCAGAAATAAACTTCACCTCCTGCACTGGAGGGTTGAGTGGCACGGCCGCTAAAGCAATAACGGCATGATCCTTTAAATTTGGAAAACTTTCCAATATTTCAGGCTGATTTAAAAGCTTTATGAGCTGGCTACAAGTTTCCTCCCCTCTTCCCATGAGTGTGTCAAGCAGTTTGATGACTTTCTCCTCTCTGCTCGTAGTATCGGTGATGTTGTTGTAGTTGCGTTGAGTGATAAGTTGATTCTGGTGCACATGTTGCAAGATCAGACTGGGATCTTCAGACAGAATCCCTATGAGGAACGTTTTATTTTGGCGAATTCTGGTAATTGATTCGTCCATAGTTTAAAATCAGTCTGAAGAACTGGAGAGAAGAAGAAGAGAGAGAGGTTAGTGTATGTACCTTAGTAATTGTACGCAAAGTATTTCTCAGTACACTAAACTGTTCACATTCACTTTAAAGCAAAGATGCATGCTCTACAATAATATACAGAGTTAAAAAAAGTAGCCAGTAAGCTAATAGCTAATAGTACTGACATGGACTGAATGAAACAAAAGCTCTGCTCGTACATTATTAATAACAAGTAATACAAACCAGCTACGTGCCAGCTTGTGCACGCAAGTCTGTAAGTTACACAAAGACTTAATGTTCACACAAAGAAAATGTCATGTTAGATCGTTCAGGTAAGTTAAGCCACATATTCACTATTATGTCTTAATCGGTTAGTTCTACATATTATGAAATACTTGACAATTTACGATAATGTGTTTATGACGTTAGTATTAAATAAATCGGTTTACGATTCTCTGACGATCCGAATAGAGCAGGTTCTTAACAACTTTTTCGCTTTCGGTTCGCTTGCTTATTGCTATGGACACGAAGAAGCTGTAGCTGCTTGAATTACTTAAAACACAATTGTATATCACAGCCTACTAATGTGTAGAAGTAGTAAGATAGACGCTTTAAGAAATGTTGTTGTCTATAAATACTATGTTACATTTACAAACTTACATGTAATCAGAATCAGCCACCCACCGTCTTAACAGATGCTTGATTTCCTTCAAAAACCTCATGGCCTCGCCTTGGTTCAAGGAGTGTGGGGTTGCCAGATATTTAGTTATCCCTTATGCGGACCGCTGTAAATAGTCAATAAAACTGTAATAACTAACTTTTTTTGAATATTTTAATAATGGGAAATGTAAACAGTATTTACAATATGTCTAAAAATGTAAATAAAAGTGTAATTTGTTAAGTTACTTACTTATTTTCCCAGTGTAACCTAATAAACAACATTTACAGTAAATCTAAAATGTACATAAAAGTGTTATTTATTAGGCTATTCATTTTATTTTCCCAGTTGTTTAGAAATAAACTTATTGAGCAGTGGACTGTTATGGATTTGGATAGCACTGGTAAGTTTGATCCCTCTTAGCATTAATAAAAGACTGAAAATGACAACAACAAAAGAAAAAGTAATAAAATATGAAATTATATTAAATAAAATTGTGTAAAAAGCAGTATTTTGAGTGTTTGTAGATATTTATTAATGATTATTTATTTAGAGTGTGTGTTTACAATAAAATTGACAGAAATTCAGGTCAACGCAAATTATATTTTCATTTTTAAAATACAATTATCAAAAAAAGATCCCATCAGTTTCTTGAAACAAGTTGTGTTTTCATGTGTCATGTCACATATTTCTCCAACAGAAGGTCTAAATGAAATTCGCTCCACGGTGTATCGAGCTGCTCTTAAGCTTCGCACGCTACAAAAACTATGTCAGAGTGAGTTTTTCCATGTTTGTTTTTACATGAAATACAGCTGAAAGCATTACTGTTTTATTGTGCGATTTTCATCTCATAATTTCATTTTAATCTTCAGTGCACCTGGTGTCACTGCAGGATTTGCGCCCAGTCCTAAATACTTTGCGCAGTACTGGGGAACCAACAATTAGTCTTGGTCAGGGAGATATACAGCAGCATCTAGAAGAGCTCTTCCAGAGCATTTCACATGAACTTCCTTATGAGGCGGTTCCTGAAGCCACAGATCAAACCACCAGGCTTCTCTTTAAACTGTTTGACAGGTGAAGGGTGACTCTGCTGATTCAACATTGTACAGTCTGTGTTCATATTTATGCATGTGCACATTAATCTTTCTGCTTTCTCGTAGAGAGCAAACTGGTGTTATTCTGCTCAGGTCAGTGGAGGCAGCGCTGATCGCCCTTTCTGGAGATACTCTCCCAGCTAAACAGAGAGGTCTGTTTCACATCTCCTCTTCAGATTTAATCTGTCTTTCAGGATGAACTATTGTTGCTCAGATGGTGGCAGCATAGTTTCAAGTCTGTGTTTGTCTCTTTTCCAGCTCTATTTCGACTGGCTGAGAGCTACAGCGGGTTTCAGGAGAGTGACAGAGGCTCCATTAGTCGAAGTGCACTCAGAATCCTGCTGGAAGACCTCAGCCAGGTGAGAAAAACAATCCAATGAATTAGACCCGCTTCTGAGAAATACTAGCAAATTTCTAAAAATGTTCTGGTTAAGGTTCCAGCAGTGGTTCAGGAAAACCATGTTTTTGGTCAAGCTGAAGCTGCAGTCTGCTCTTGCTTCAATGGGGTATAGTACATTTTTCTATTACTTTTTTTACTGTATCTTTGGTTAACATAAATGTTCTAAAACATACAAAACTCTTTGTCACTCACGAGAGGACCATCTTATTTTGTGGTCCGTGGCAACAAAAAGTAAAAAAAACGATTTAGTAGAGCCATTTATTCAAATCAGCATTCAATACTGATTGTCTCTCAGGTAAATAGGGCACGTGTGACTGAGGAGCATTTTATTGGCTGGCTGCAGTCAGAACCCCGGCTGCTGTTATGGCTGTCCACTCTTTACAGGATTTCAGTGAGTGAGGCTGTGCAGCACAGAGTCCGCTGCCATGCCTGTAAAGCCTTTCCCATCACTGGTCTCAGGTATGCTTTTTCATAGTATTACCATACATGCTTGATGAGGTTTTAAGCTGATCTGCAGCAATTTAGAGTATACAATGAATGTACAGTATATGGTGCGTAGAAAAGTTTATAACATGTATGTTTCAGGCAGGGTTGCCAGGTTTTCACAACAAAAACCCCCCGAATGGTACTCAAAAGTAGCCCAATACGGTTTTGATGGAGACCGTCTAGTAAAAATCACATTCCAGGTGGTAAAACACACATTTTTTGGCAAGGTTCCCCTAAATATCCTTTTATTGGCGTCAAACAACATCCTGCAGCAACAATCTCAAAGTTGTATTTGGGTTGACATGCATGCTGTCTGCTAGATGATAATGGTATGACCTGTCCATAGGTATCGCTGTTTGAAATGCCTGAACGTACACCTCTGCCAAAGCTGCTTTCTGACTGAGAGACGCAGCAGGAAACACAAGCCTTCTCATCCTGTACTGGAATATTGCACTCAGGTGTGCCACCAAGCATCTTAATGTTTATTAACTATAGTGTTTTTATAGTTCAATGCCTTAACTTAATGTTTGTTTGATAATTCATTTAGAAATATTATAGAATTTGAAATATTAGCCATTCAGCAGTAGTCAAGTCTAGTAGTAGATTGGAGACAGGACACATTTTACCATTCACCACACAGACAGTAGACTTTATATATATATATATATATATATATATATATATAGTAAATGACTTTTATTTATGCTGTATATATTGTAATTACATACATTATTTATTTGTTCAGCCATCCTGGAAGGAGTCAATGGCGTCACTGGCCTCTAGTGCTCGACACGCTTTGGTACCTCGACACACTCGGAGAGAAGCAGAGAGGAAGAGAGCCCTGAGAGCAAGCTCTAGTGCAGAGCTGCAATACAGGTGCACATTTTGTGAGTTTTTCATTAATGTAATACAGCGTATGAATGATTTCATGTGTCCGTGTGTGTGTGCAGTGCCCCTTCTCCAGTGCTGCAGTCTGGAGCTGACCCATCCATGCATAATGCTCCTGAAACAAGTCTGACTCTCACCCCTGCTGCGGTTCCAGTAGAATCTAAAGGCCTGCAGACAGAGGACACAGAGATTCCTCAGGTAACTTACCTGCAACAAGTGGTTCCTATTAGTAAAATTCATTCTATAGGTTAACATAACAATAAACAATGCCCCAAATTTTGAATGTTTACGGTGTTATAGAGAGAAACAGCTATTCTCCAGAAAGACATCAGTATTACTCAGAAGGCCATGAGGGATCTGCAGAGAGATAAATGGTGGGCCATTTTTCAGAATTAATTTTTTGAGTATTAAAAACGGGCTATATTGTTGTGATGGTATTTTCGTAGTGGGCCTCAGTGCGTTTGTGTGTTATAATCAGGCTCCTGGAGAAAGAGTTTCAGGTGTGGAGAGTTGCAGCCCAGTCAGAACACGATTCACTGGAGGACAAATGTACTGAGCTGAAGAGCATGATGGAGGCTCTGAACCAACATAACCAGCATCTGGAAGAAGAACTGGACAACGTCAGACATGTGAGAGGGGTCATAAAAAGGCCAGTCCAAAAATATCTGAGCCTAAATATAACATTTCTGTATTTAAATTATTTCCATCAGATTTAACATGAACTAAAAAATAAATGTAACGCATGTTTATCATTTATACATAAAGAAACAGGTAAGGTTTTGTAATTGTACCTAATATTTGTTTGTGTTTTAAATATATTTGCACAATAACCAGGTTTAATAAATGTATTATCAATTGACATATTCAATCTCATTATTTACATATTGCTTGTTCCATAGCTAGCCATATTTTAGCTGAATAAATTTAGGCTGAATTTAATGTTTTTGTAAAATAAATGTTTGTTTAAATATGTTTATTTTAGTAATCTAATAAATATAAATAGGTAATAATAAACTATGGCATGATTTTATAAGTGCACAAGTATTATCAGTTTTATTTAAAAGATTGATTTTTTTTTGTCTTGTTTTCAGCCAAAATATCGAAAAATTCTTAAATCAAGAAGGATTTTCTAGATAAGTAAAAAAATTATAGTCTTCTATATAAAAAATTATAAGTAAAAAAAAAAAGTTTTTTTACTTGAAACAAGCAAAATAATCCTGTTTTCTGTTTGAAATAAAATGATTTAGCTTGTTATAATGAAAAAACTCTTGCATGTTTTTCTGAAAACAAGACTATAATTTACTTGTATAGAAAATCATTCTTAATTTGAGAGTTTCTAGGTATTTCTGGCTGGAAACAAGTCTTGAAAAGCTTATTTTTTACTGGTGTATATTAATTTTTTAAGCAGATTCAAGAGATGAGAAGGAACCTATAACAGGTTCTTTAATAGTTTCTTTATTTGTCTTTGTCACAGATATTAACTCTGAGGGACAGAGATCAGCTCAGAATTGACTTTCGTTCTCATTCAGACCTTCAGCCAGAACATGATGACAGCATTACTGAAAACGACTGGACTCAACCTGAGTGTCTAAAACCTCAAGACAGCTCCAGTGGAGAAGATCAGGTTCAGGAGGGGAGAGGAGCATATCAGGAAAAGACCATAGAAGTGGATGAGGACACTCTTTATGAGGTATCAGAAGACATCTCCACAAATCTGGATGACATGGAAGAGGACGTCCATACAGCTTCAGGGCAGCAAGAGGAAGTTGAGGAGGAGGGGCTACAGCAGGAAGAGGAGGATCTACTGCAAGATCTTTCTTTACTTCATCGATCCATGTCTGATTTAGCTCTGGAAGAGCACTCAGACTCTGACGACTCAGAGATGGATGAGGAAGAGGAACTTTGTGAGCTCGTACAGCGACTTCGAAATGAGCTTTCTCTATATACAGCCACAGGTTTGTTTCATCATTTTTTATAATACTTGTTTACATATCCAAAAGCATCCAACAAATGCTTTTAAGAAATGTCAATCGAGTATTTTCAATATGCAGTTATAATTACAATAAATATATACATATATTTTTGTTTTCTGTGCACCAGGTTTTGTCAGTCTGAAGAAAGAAAAGCTAATGACGGCAGCAGAGGGAGTCAGAGATTCTGTTTCTCATCTTGTCACTTCTGTGAAGACCACCAGTTTGGCGTAATGGCTGTCAGAATAACTTTTCCTTACCTGAAACCAAAACAAGCCAATTTCCATCACAAGGTTAATCATCACAGCAGATGCTTGCAGTGGACTGATGGTTGACAAAATCTAAAAATAAATAGATTTCACTATTTATATGAAATGAGACATAGGTCACATTAGAGATGCACCGAAACTGACATCTGTGTCAGATGACATAGAAAAGGCAATAATTATATTCTTCTTACTATGAAAACATTTTCATTTAATTGGTCAGTTGTGACATTGCATGGTCAAATTATTTGCATAATTATTTCCCACTGTCCAGGACAAGAGTGTTTAACACCGAATATAGAAGCGTTTGCTTTGATTTGGGTCTTTCAGGGTTTAGATTTTGAGATAATGACCAGGTGACCCTTAATTATAGCCCATAAACTTTGCAATATTACAAACTATTGCAGTCTATTTATTTTTAACTATTATCAAATCACAGTAAAACTAGGAAAAATCCGCAACATATAGCAAAAATAAACTAATTTAGAAATCTAATATCGAGCAATAAATGATAGCGTTCATACCCAGTTAATGTCTAGATTTTATAATGAATTTATTTGCAGTTTTGTAATTGAATGTTTTTGATGTTATTTTATAACATGTTACGAGTTCTGCAAAAAACAGAATATGGAGTGTTTTTACAGTTTGTCCTTTAGCTTCTACTAAGGGCTTCTGAACTGAATGTACTAAAAGAAAAACTTCAAAATTAGAAAGATCTCAGTTTAAATTTTTTGTGAAGTTTTTTTATTATCATTATTTGTAGTTTTGGCAATGTTTCCATGGGAACATGAGATGGCTGTAAAAGGGTTCAGGGTTTAGAAGATGAGTTCAAAAACCTGATGGTGTAGATCAATGATGGTATAGAAAAACACCCTCTCTTTCTGCTCTTATTCCATTGGCATAGGCCCAAACTAGAGCTCTCTCTACTGAAACAGCTCCGTTCTATTAATATCATTTTAATATCACAAGTGCCTCAATTATGCTGTCCCATACAGATGACAATGACATTTTCATTTTCAGAAGCTGAGATTTTCATAGAAACATTCAATTTAAGTAATCAGAAGCTTATTATAATGTCAAACATAGATGGCCGAGCATATAAAAGACTGCCTTATTAATAATCCGCTAGCTTGAGATCGATTTCATTGTTAGTCTCAGTTGAGAATTCTTTACCAAACCGTAGGGTTTGTGCAATGTTTCCCCTTTGCATAGTAAGTAAATGTTAACTGTTTTTCCTTTGACATGCAGATACCTTGAAAAGCGCAGCAGGCTGTGTGGGCTCCGCCCTCAGTGCAGTTACATCATGCAGCTCTCTGATTGGCCAGTGATGGCATTCAAGGTCAGGGCAGACCTACAGGGCTCAGCCAGTTTTTTGTAGTTTTTTTTGTTTTTTTGTTTTTTTATGTTTTCAAGGGGAACAGTAATTGACGTCATTAGGCATATATATAACAGTGGTGATTTCATCATGCAGCAGTATACGCTGCTGGCCAAATGAATTTTTTTACTTTTTTGTTTGGGTTTCTTTGTTTCATTAATACTACAGAAAATGCCTGCAATTATAACATGCTGAAATAACAAAAAAAAAGTTATGCCTTAAAATGTCTGTCCGATATGGGTCCCTCTCTTAGTACTTGGTCATTCGAAGCACATAGATGTGTTACCAACCTACTTTTCTTTTTTTGGAAATAACAATATGTTTGTCTTGCATTGGTGTCCCTCCTCTGCCATGCGAGGTCCACAGCTGAAGCTGGTCATGCCTGGGTCAGAACCGGAGGTTCGGGCGTGTAAACGTGAAGTCATGCCCCGATGAGTGGTACCATCCACTACCAGTTATCAGGGTTGCTAAACGGCTCAGTGTGGATGCTCAGGGCCAGAGGGGCAAAGGAACGGGGGCAGCGCTAGAGAAGCAGTTCTACGTGACTTTGGATGAAAAATGTTCGACCGTTCGGTCCCTTTGATCTCTCGCTTTCTGTCCTTTTTATTCAAGTAACGCCAACGCCGCCGGCAGTGGCGTCAGCAGCAGGAGATGGTACAGTCCAGCGGGTTCTGACAGAACCCAGGGGCACACTAGGCAAGGGTGCAGTTCTCTTAGCCTCTTTAGATGGCACTGGCGTTAGGGTCATATCGTCTTTTCTTGACATTTCTTGGTGATGAGGACAAACAGGACAAAACAAACAAGAGGGGGTTAGTGCAGGCAATGCCAGAGACATCAACATACAATTAGCTGCCCATCTTGCCGCCTTAACCCGCAGCAACCACGTGGGTAGTCGTTTCTTTAGCTTCTTGATCAGTTCAAATCATTTGTTGAAAGCTACCAGTAGCAGGTTGCGGCGGGTAAAAACGACTGTCCTTGGCAGCGACAAGGAGAGACACAGAGTGTCCCTCCGCTGACTGTGGGTGAGTATGTGTTAGAAAGACAACGAGGGATGTGGAAAGAGAACATTACCTCCTGGGAGAAAACACGGACATAGACATAGAAAACAGCAAGAAAGAGTGTACAACATCGAGGGTCAGAGAAGGACGTCACACCCACAACATGAACGACTACGATACCACCAGGAACAACAAGAAAGGCAACAACAACTGCAACAACACCAACAACAACAGGGGTTTGACACAACCTCCCCGTAGCGTGGCTTGATGTGGGGCATCCCAGCAGTTTAACATGCACCTGTCCATAGAGAGGTTAGGTGGGAGACGCCACTATCGCTGTGTAGGGGGGTGACTGGGGTAGCATGCAGGTGCAGTGCAGCGCGTGTGTCTGTACCAGGTCTCTGTGAAGCAGGCAGTAAAGGCAGCGGTGCCGGGCGAGTCCGGGTGGGGGGTGAGGGCTCTTGCTCTGTTCTAGGTTTTCAGGGGGGCCCAGGGCCTTCCAGGAGATAAGAGGGCGTGGCAGCCAGCCATGGCACAAAGGCTGCCTACGACACAACCTCCACCCCTCTCCGCTCAAACTCTCACCCTTTCAGACAACGGAGGGGGGATTGAGAGAGAGATCACGGCGAGGAGAGCGGGTCAGAAAGTCGTCATCCCTGCCCACCCCGTCCCACCCCCAACAACCCACCCCGCTTCTCAAAGCAAGGAAAACAACAAACATCCCTCTCCTCCCTTCACTTGAGGTGAGCCCAGCCTTTGTGCGATGCTCTGATAGCACTCCGCTTTAGCTCTGGCTTGGTGCCAGTCTGCATGCAAACTCTAAATGGGCTCAGTCAAGATGCTATGTGCAAACGAGCATGCTGCGGTGAGCTAAGTTCTCTTGGATGATCTCCAAATGTAAAAGCTAGCTTCCCAGAACTTGCTCCTAGTTGGGTCTACACTGGCCATTAGAAAGGTTTTACATGTGGTCAGACAAACAGTTGCTAATCTACATTTAGATACTGTTTTTCAACCAAATGCATCTGCTGTCAACATGTTTAATGCTACACCCATTTACTGGAATTTTTAAAGCTACACTATGTAACTTTTAGCCCTCTAGCAGTTAAAGCAAAATACCTTATTCTAGAAAAAAAAATATTTATAGAATAGCTCTGGTTCTGCTGTTCCGCACATGTGAAATTGATGGCTTACGGTACTTCCACATAATAAACCAATAAGCAATTAAATAAATATGGATTTATAAAAATACATCTTATGAGCAGGCAAGTAGCTTATTTGCTGTAAGCTGTGTTTTAAAACTAACTCCAGGTATTAAGACTGGCTCGATACAACAAAAATGGTGTCTCTATTTAACTATTTAGTAGAAAATACTTAAAAAACCCATATCATTTTATACACATTTTGGGCTGTGGGGGGCACCCTTATTTTGATGATATGAAATTCAACACAACTCTGAATATATGACAAAAGAAAAGAAAATACTGATATGATACCACAACGTGCAGTTTTTGGTTATAAATTATATGGCAACAAGAGAAACAATGTAAGTCTTCACTGCTTTCCTAGCGATAATAAGTGGAGAAAACAATGGGAAGATGTCTGTGGACAAATAAAACTTTTCCAAGTTTTGCTGGTCACAGAATGCAACCATTCGATGTTATCAAAGTAATGGCGCCCCCCATAATCCAGATAGGTCAAAAAGGTGGCTAGCTACTAGCATGCTATCTAAAAGACCAAATTAGTAACTGGTTTAGAGACTGGCATTGTTAGCAACCTAAATGTTGTATTGTGAATAAAGTCAATGCACATTAAACGCACAAACTAAACCTATTCCTGAAAAGCTTAGCTAGCACTGATGGACATTGTCACTTTCATTTTTACTCACAAACTCGTTTTGAGGTTCCTTTGTTGTGGTCTGACCTTTTTTTATGTTATTTATAGGTATGCGATGTATACATGCACAGAGAAATGACTGAACTATGCAGTTTCCCGTGAAATCTGTCCTGAGCGCTTCACAATATAGTAATTCAAGTTAAGGCAAAAAAGAGTTTGTTAAATGAATTTATGCTGCACTTGAACAAACAAAAAGTTACATAGTGTAGTTTTAAGTAAGCATACAATGTTACTATCTCCAAAAAGTTCCCACTTTACTACATAAAACTGTTCATTGCATTCCTAATATTATATACATTTTTAATGTTAGCATGTAGTTAGCAAAAAAGGCTACACATTATTCTCTTTGATACTGATGTTAATTCATAACTGTCATTAAACATCTTGCTCAGTATCCATTTTACCATTTTGCTTGCATGCATGTCAAGCGATGGGCCAGACTGCTCGAGGTTCTGCTACAGTCTACAGAGAGCTAAACCAACTGGGTTACGTGTCTAGACCTAGATTAAAGCTGTAATTTAGTGGTTTAGAGATGTAGCCGTATGATTTTAGTGGCCAATTTTCATCAACTAAACATTTAGCTAGCATGTGCTAATGAGCTAAACTACCATCTACTGTCGCCTGTAAACAACGTATTAGCATACTTAAACTGATACATTTAGGTAACTTATTATATTTTGCTAAAAAAAAAAAACCTACAAACTACATATATCATCTTGCAGCATTCTATCATAGCATGTAGCCAAGAATTTGGCACTTTAATTGATGACCTAGTTTTGGTATCTGTTGTCTGTAGCAGAAGCCCAGGCCCTTGTGTATGTGTGAATGTGAGTGTGTAATGGTAAGTGTTGTGTGCATGTGTGCAAAAGTGTGTGTGTGTGAGTGTGTATGTTTAAGTGTGAGTGAGCCTGTTCCAGGCTGGCAGGCAATAGGAAGCATGCGGTGCAGCTCTTACTTAAATCCCCATCCCGTCCCCCCCAGCACTATGGCTGCCATCAGGATGGCCCCTGCGATGGAGCCTATGATAAGGTTGGTGGCGCTAGGACCTGTAGAAGGGCATGATGGGAGAGAAACATGATGTGAGCTGCAGGGGGCACCTGCACAGCATGCAGGGTTTACACATCAAATGTTGGACTTCACTTATGTTATACACTCTTTTAGTCATGTGTTTACTCAAGATGGGAATCCGTAGGGTAGATTACGCTCAACTTACCCTTGATAGCATAGTGTGTGTGTGTTTGTGGGATGTTATTGGACATGGGTGTGGAGAAATTAGGGGCTATAGATTTTGGCACAGGGGAGTAATCAAAGATGGATTGTAAGGAAAGATCTTAAAGCACCGAGGTGTTTCAAACTATGCTACCAATACAGGACTGACGAAAGCAAATGCACAGACGCACACACACACACACACACACACACACAAAGAAACGTTAACCCACAGACACACTCAGGGTGAACTTCTACCCACTCACACACACGCATCGGACCTAGTTAGTGTGGAATATTTAGCTCAGCTCAGAAAGTGGGCCAGTTCTGAGGGGATTTTATGTCACTTAAAAGACGCTATGGCGTCTTATGTCAATGTCAGTCCAAGTCATCTCGTTTTTCCACCTTTCTCGTCTTGTTCTTCGTTCTTGATCCGCTTTTCTCACTTTGAATCTTTTGTTCTGTGTTAATGCCCCACATGGACCAGAAAGGGAAGCACCGCAACACTCCATTAACACAGGGTGAGAATAAAAATATCCATGATAATAGCAGCCAAGGGAGAGGAAAAAATAAGAGATATATCAATCAGTCCAATTACACAAACAAAAATTACAAGGCACCATCACATTCAACACAACGGACAAAGCCACTGGGAGAACACGTACACACAACCGCAGGTACACGCGCACACACAGGGGATCACAGGATCTCCCTCTTGCTGGGGGAGTGGCATTAAAGGGTTAAGAGGTGCTTACTCTATTCCCCACCCTGTGCCTCCAAAAATCACCCCCAGGGCCAGAATGGTCCCTGCCACTGCCCCTATCAGCCTGTTTGTGGCAACGCTCACTGTGCAGAGGAAATAGGGGTGATTCAGCAGAGAAAATGTCACTCAAGGCCCCTTTTTTTTTTTTTATTGTACACGTACTAGTGTTTGTGAGTGTCTTGTGAGTTGGAAAAGTCACAATATCAAAATGGGCACCTACAAAAAGCAGTGATCTTTGGAAGTGGCTTTGCATGGGATTGGAGTTAAAGTGTGTATGCATATGAGGATTAGGGTGTATGTATATGGCAAAGTTTTTTTTTGGTTTAAAGAGCTAAGAAAGGTCACGAACCCTTGGGACCCGGGTCCTCGATGATAGGTGGCTCTTTTGGGGGGTCGTGCATGCTGCAGTCAGTCCCTGCCCATGTAGCATCACAGGTGCAGGTTGCTTCATTATTGCACACCTGAAAGAGTGGGACAGTGATGATATAGGTAGGCCTGTAGGTCTCTGCTTAATATTTATAGAATAGCTAGTTTACCTAAAAAGCATTTCTAAATTTTCATTTTGACTTACTAATCTGAATTAAATTGGAAATGTTTCTCTTCAGGTTTTATGAATACTTCAATGTTTAAATATCACACTTACAATTTACAACTGCTAAGAATATTTTTATGCTACAATAAAATTGGTTTAAAATATGCATACTATTATTCAAAATTTGGTTTTGGTTGTAATGTTTTTAAATAATATTAGATAAAATACATTTTATTTAAAACTTATTAAAAATTTAGATATTTAACTTATACACTTATATATAAAAAATAGTTTTAATCATTTGTATTAACTTAATTTTTGTTCTTTATTACATATATAATCGTTTCATATCTTTATTACAATATACTGAAAACTCTTTACTTTTTTAAAGGATGAATAGAAAGTTTAATCCAACAATATTTATGTGATCTCTTTTAGAAATTAAATTTCCTGCCACTTTTGATAAATTTAACACACCTTTGCCGAATTGTCATTCCTCTGGATATAAACAGAATGCAGGGGATGAATTCAACCCTTTTATGTAAAAATTCTGGATTAAAGTTGTTGAAGTTGTTAAAGATTTAAGTGGATTTCTGGCTTTGGTGGGTTGGACAACTGAATTATTTGACTGACTGTTGTGTGAGATCCATCTTAGCAGCAGAGAGTGTCAGATGGGGCCCACTCACGCCGTGAGAAGAGCAGACTCGGCCACTTGGGCCAGACGGACAGGCTGTGAGGTTCAGGGAGGAGATGGGTAGACATTTCCGTTCAAGGCACATCATAGAGGGGCCACACGGCGTACCATCTTCCACATACCCTAGATCAGTGTCATCATCCAACAGCACGTGTCCCCCACTACAGAGGACAAAGACAGTATTTCAAGAGTTTCATTAAAGTGCATTAGATATATATTGGCAAGGATCCAGGAACAGACCTGCAGTCCACCAGTCGCCCCTGATGGTTAAACGTGGTGGGAGTGACGTCTCCTTTCAGGGTCCCGATCCTTGGGATTCTCCCAATGGTAGTGCACAGTAGGTACCCGCAGAACACATCGCTGTAAATCCATAGGATTTAGAAAAGTATTAGAGATGGTTATGTATTCATGTCTAGACGGTAACCTTTGTTCTGCAAATTTCATGTGGGATTCACATTTTTATGTGATTTTTTATAGCATTTATTGCTAGAGCAAGCATTCGCTGCTTCATCTCATTGCCGTACACCCACAAAGATCAAGTTGTTGCTGATACTATCAGTTACTTCTGATTACACATCATGTGAGTACATGTAACACAAATAAATAATACCCATTCCAATCACTGTTAACGGTAAAGATTGGGTTTATCAGTAGAAGGTTTTCTAAAATAGGGGTTGGGGTGATCCATTCAGTTTCAGAATGAGAAATTTTAAGTTTTAAGACAATGGACCACAAAACCTTAAGTCACTGGGGTATACTTGTAGCTTGTACAATATACATTGTATGGGTCTGAATGATAGATATATTTTATGCCAAAATCATTATAATATCAAGCAAGGATCATGTTCCATTAGAATATATTGTATATACACTATATTACCAAAAGTATTCGCTCACCTGCCTTTACTCATTTTATGAACTGAAGTGCCATCCCATTCCT
>JAUCNO010001758.1:5968756-5994306 GCA_032353835.1 Enteromius viviparus
AGGCCAAGTGATTAGCACACCTGATTCTGATCATTTGAATGGGTGAGCGAAAACTTTTGGTAATATAGTGTATTTCTTATCGTACATATAGCAAAAATTTGTTTCCGATCAGTAATATGCATTGCTAAGAACTTTTAAAGGCGATTTTTATCAATATTTCGATTTTTTTGAACCCTCAAACTCAGGTTACTAGTACTTTCACCTACAAAAAATGTTTTTAAGTCTAGTTATTTCTATCTTTTGCAGTAGCGTGTCAGTTGGAAATATCAGTTTACATTTTCAAACATTATTAGATCATTGTCTGCACAAGGAGTCTGACAACAACCAGTGCTCCACACAGAGATCTGATCTGATCATCATCCAGTCTGTCTGGAACAGGGCCGTGCACAGACGTTTTGAGGGGCATGTGCTGAAACTGAAAAAAGGGCACCCCTTCCCCCCAAACTGTCCAAACCTTTATACACATAATATATAAATATAGAGGGTATCTTTAAAACTAATTACAACAACACTATTCTGTGAGCCATGTGTTTGAAGATGTTTATGGCCTCACTGTGATGTCCCTCTCAATGGCTACAAGGAGAAAGGCATTTAAAGAACATTTAAATAAATTTTTTTACGATAGCTTGGCATTAAACAGTGCAAACACACCTGGCCTTCTAGTAATTTAGCTTTAGCAATTTGCCTCCTGGGTGGTTTTCTGTGTATTATTTGCCCTGTGTTTGTGAATTGGTTTGTGCACTCTCTCTTATTTAGTTGTGTTAGATGTTAATTTTTATTTATTTATTTTTTTGCTTAGCACACATGCAGATTACATTCTGCATGATAAAATATATAGAATGTACAGTGACCTGATGATTCTCATTCTCTTTGTATAAAGTTTTTTTTTTTTAATGCAACATTATTACAGTAGTAAACCATGTTTTTCTATGTTTACACAAATGAAGATGGTGTTTAAACAATACTATATATATATATATATATATATATATTTTTTTTATGTAGCCAGCAAACACATAATATAATAGCATCGTAAACTTTAACCTACCATGCTGTGTGACCATAGGCTATATAATATGATGAAATGTTAATAAATTACATTTACATGCATCAGCACATTAGCAGACAGCCTTAAAATCAAAATAGAAATTTCTTATAATTTATTTTGTCTAGCTGACAAGGATCACTCAGTTGCTTTGTGTCAAACTCAAATGCAGTTACACCGCGGGTTTTTTTTTAACAAGCTAATGTCCATCATTAAAACGATAAAATCACATTACGTCAACATCACACCGGTGTGGTGAAGCATTATATGAACCTTTATAGACCTACTAGTGTTTATTTCACAAAGACAATGTTGCATTTATTCAAACAACATGATATTTTATAGTTACAAGACAAATACGTTCATCTGCTTCTGCACTATGACTCTGATTGATGTGCGCTCAGGGGGCGGAGTTGTGAAGTTTGACTGACAGTTTAAGGGGTTCTAAGAGATACGCTTTTCAATGCCTTTAATTGGTTAAATATTTGTTTAAAAGACAAACAAACGTAAGGGTTACCAACAGCATTGATTTATTTAACAAAAAAAAAATCCCCCCAAAAAAGAGCAGGTTGAGCCCTGCACTGTGCACGTGCCTGGTCTGGAATGACATGAAGTAACAGAACAAACTGAGACAGACTAAATCCAGAAGAACTGTGGCAACGTCTTCACCTGGAAAGCTACCTGAAAATCTATGAGCAAGTGTACCTCGGAACAGAAGCTGTTTTACCAAATATTCATTTGATTTAGTTAATAGAAGTTATTTGATAAATTAAATCTATTTATGGCATTATTTTTGAAATTACAGTGTCTAAAATTTTGAACAGTACTGTAGCTGTTACCTACAGAAAACATTTTTGACAGTAAAGAAGCATTAATAGCAAAGCGAATGCCCAAGAAATTTGCAGAACGAGAGCCGCCATCAAGACTTGACCTGGTTTTGTACCAAATTAAAGTTTCATGGTGCCGCATATTCCTGCTCTCCAAATAATTGGGCGAACTGACTCACTGTTTGCTGCAGGGCACCCATTTGTCTCCGTCTCTCCCACAGTTCCCTTTTTCTGTCCCCTCTGTATTTAACTTCTCGTAGCAGTGCTTCTCTGACCCTCCAGCCTCTGAGAGAAGAGAAATGGATAGAAAGCATGAAGGGAGTGAGACAGAAAAGAGAGGAAACACAAGCGAGCATTATTGAAAGACAGAGTGGGTGGATTGCAGTTATTTTAAAGCGCTGTCTTTGGCAAGAACAGATGAAGCACTCTGAAGGCATCAGCATCACTCACTTGGACCCCAGATGTATTTGCACTGACTGTCCCTGGTCTTACATTCACCACTGTAACAGCGACCCTGGAAGAGTAGTGAACAATTTGCAGAGGGTTTGATCAAAAATAGTCTAAATCTCGTGTATTTAAATAGCTGTATATATCTGACCTGATTGAGCTGACAAGAGTAGCCATCTTGCTTATGAAGATTAGGGGGGCACTGTAAAAATAACAAAGATATTTACAAAACGTATTTTTGATTGAATTGATTTAAAACAGTGTTTTTACTATTTAGATCAGCATTATCTAAGTTTACTATTTTATTTTATGATATTTACTGGATAGTTTCTGGATAGTGACTGATCATCAAAGTTACTCCTTCAGCCCAGCATAATTTTGAAAATGTTAAAACTGCAGACAGGCTGTCATTTAGCGAATAGCATGCCTTCTGTTATGGCAGATAGTGAAGCTTGGGGGTGTACTGTGTGACACACCATCATCCCTGTGATTGTCATGTAGAAACTGTAGCATCTTTTGAATAAATTAGTGGCCTATTGTCAGAAAACTGTGCCATTTGTGCCCTATTGTGTAGCTATAGCTTGCTACAAATTACTACAAATATTATTTACAAGAAAAATCAGATACAGCAAATTTTTATCAAACTAACTCTCATTTTAGTTTGTATGATGCAAGAAAATTAAACAAAAATAACAATCGAATTTGTATGTTTTTCAAGGGAATGTCAGAAAATATGCATTTGAATATTATGATGAGCTGTTTAGAAAATCCAATTGGGTTCAACCCTTTATAATATAATATTTCCCTTACAAAATCTTGTAATATTTCTAATGTCACGTTTAAATTGCTGCCATAAAAAAACAACAGAATAGAATAGAAATAAATAGCAACCTGTCCTGAGTCTCCTGAACAAGTCTCTGATATGTCACAATCATTCACAGCATATCGACAGCTGTATCCGCGAGGGTAGAACTGAAAAAGGTGCAGGGACAGAGATTGAGAGAAACAACTGTTCAGTGCATTATGAGAGATACTCAGTAGCAGAGGATAGAGGAAATTATGATGAACAGTGAGGCAAAAGCAAAGAGTCTTACCAGGCATGTGCCGTTGCAGCAGGGGCCATCGCTGCAGTGCGCTCCATTAGACAAAGAACATTTTTTACAGCAGTCTTTATAGCACTCCTGCATAACCAGATCAAATATGTGCACACAGATCAAAAATGGTTAGCAAAATACTATGTTTTGCCATTATCTCTATTGAAGCATGATTTACATTAAAAAAAGTGCTTACCATTCGGGCCCCACAGTCACACTCCTCTCCCACTTCTACGTAACCATTCCCACATTCTGTAGCCTCAAAGAGCTGCCAACACAAAGCACTAGTTTATCCAGGATCGCGTCTAAAATATGATGACTGTAAGCACTTGAGTTTTGTTTGATGTCAATGACAGTCCGTCACATTACACGAAAGAACCGATGACATTTGATGTCACTGACATCAAACCCGCCTCAATTTCAGTTTTCGGTTGAAGACCCTTGTTTTTTTGTGGGTTGTAGGTACATGAACAGAACAATCAGAAAGGCACATAGATCCATAAATAGATTCGTTGGCATGCAAGATCCCAAAATAGCACAAAACGGTAGCATACATTAATAAACAGAAGTAGACTCCAAGAACACAGGATTTACAAGAGAGTAACATTTCGAATAGAGGTGATACCTCTATTGTGTCTTAAAAACAAACAAACAACAGTTTACCCAAAATGTAAAATTTGTTCAAATTTACTCACTCTCAGGCCATGCAAGATTTAAACAGATTTAGATTTGCAGAGCAATCAACGTGATTAATTAACATTGAGACAAAGATATATAAAGACCTGCTGTAATGCATGAATCTAATATAATGTTACACATCAGTTTTTTCTCCAACCATTAACTAAATGTTCATATAACACATTGTTTGTGTAAATCTTTCCAAGACATACTTTGCAAAAATACCTACTACATAGAATGATTGCGCATTGAAAATGAAAAGCATGACTCTGCATGAAAAGCACAGTCAGTGTGATAATTTTCTTTTCATCACTATGCTTCATCAAATCACATTTTACTGGTTTGGATCGAGAATTCAATATGAATACTCACAAAGCTGGAATACTGCGCTTTGCAACAAAAGACCTAGCCTACAACTGGCGATGCAGGCGATGTTTAATTACTATTTGAAGCATTGGGGTCACAGAGAAGGGCTTCAAGAACTCATTTTTTGAAAACCTCAAATTCGACCAGCTCAAAAACTGTTTTGTACTGTTTTTGCTTGCCACTTGTGCTTGATCTGTGCATATTTCTCTCTTTAGAACGAGATGAATTTTCAAAGCAATATTATGGATAGACAATTCTAATAATAGTGAGAGATTTCTTTACTACAAACATGAAGTTTTGGACTGCAGATGTAGGAATTACTTGCAGATTACTGAGATTTTTTTTATCAGCCGTTTGAACTCTCATTCTGACGGCACCCATTTGCTGCAGAGAATGCGTTGGCGAGCAAGTGATGCAATGATAAATTCATTAAAATCTGTTCTGAGAAACAAACTTTTTGCATGGCCTTCGGGTGAGAAAAATTTCAGCAAATTTTAATTTTTTAAAATTTTGAGCAATCAAAAAATGTCCTTGTTGATTAGCAGAGAAAAAAGGTAATTGTTAAAACCTCGTATCAACACATTTATGTGTAAAAATATACATTTTCACCAAATGCTCCTTCGCTTTGCACTTGAACCCCCCCCACCCCCCTCCAAATAACAAACATTGTTTAGAGGGAAAATATATATAGGGCATAGACTGTCAAGACTTCAAAAAACATGATGTTATCATTCACTGCGCTTGTATGCAGGTGAAAGTGTTGCGTTTTTCTTATGTTTTTGTTTGTTGTCCACACTATTCTTCAAGCCTACCTTGTTGGGTTTGTTAAACAGACATGAAGCACCACCTCTTAGAAGAAAGTTCCTGTAGTCAGAAATGCTGCATTTGGAAAACCTGCGTGGGTGTTGCACTCTGCGGAGGAGAACAGAGAAAAACAAACCTACGCAAATCAAGAAATACGTCAGAAAACGAGGCGCTAAAATGCCCGGCAAGTAGTCAGGAGAGGCTATAGAGTATTGTGTGCGTTTAACGATACCCAGTGTCTTCCATTATACATCCCACCCATGAATCCATGCAGCCGCACTCCTCTGAGAGAACACAAGAGTGAGTGAAAAAGCCTGTGAGTTGACTTTAAATCTCTTATAATAAACAAGTCTAGTAGTTTGAAACAAACTTACTCCTCCTGATCACAGGATCCCATTGGATACCCAGATTCTGTGCTAAGCTCTGAGACAGAGAAGCAGCCATTGTCCACGTGCTACCAAACTGAAAGAGCGCAACAGAAACAGCAGAGGTAAGATGACACTGACTGTAAGGTAAGGTTTTACAGTAAATGGCTCACTCTGTCTACCCAGAATGCTGCTTGTGTCAACCTTACCTCATTAACACCAATTCCTTTTACTCTGGAACACACACCACCAATATATGCAACACCGCTCCGACCATAATGAAATGTCACATTCCTGCAAACAGAGAGAGATCTTTATAATTGTCACCAGTCCCACCTTTTCTGTAACTATATTACCAAACTTATCGGTGCCGGAGCCGTTCAGTTTTTCTTTTCTTAGCACCACTGTTCCATATTTATTTTTAACCTTGTCGCAGTAAATTTTTGAAAATTATGTATTTGTAATTTGAACTGGTAAATTCTAGCAGCCTTATAAATCACTGACTGTAATAAAAATGTATTCATTTATAATCTATGATTCATATTCTACTTTAAAAACATGCTTTGCATCAACCGTGTTGCAATTAAAATGTTTTTGGATTTATTTATTTGAATTACATGTTATCAGACAATCATAATGACTTGTTATCTAACACCATTGTCCTGAACAGTGTTCCTGTGCTTAAAAAAAAAAAAAATCAATCACTATGACTTTTCCAAAACAGATGCACTAATGATTTTCCTATTATCAAGGTTAAAAGACAAAAGAAGGTTGGACATGTATACTGTATATATATATATATTGCATATATGTTTATTATTATTATTTTTTATTGTTATTGCTTTTAATGTGTTTTATTGTGTTAACTAACTGTATTTTTTAGTTATTTTTAACCTAATCAAAATAACGCAGCTGCAGCTTGATTGAGATGAAAATATCATTTTCTGTAACACATAAATGTATTTATTTTTTAAAATGTAATTCTAAAAATGTAATGTTAATAAATAAGGATATGCAAATTGTATGACATATTTGCAAAAAAAAATATGTTTTATTTTTAAAATTGTATTATATTTTGCATCATACACTAACCAGTGTTAAATGACATATTGTGAGTCCAGCATTGTTCTTTCCGGAGAATGACCCACATATAACAAAATTCGAATTTGTCTCAGTTACTCTTTAACACCCAACTGAACAAATTTTTCTTCTAACTAGCCAAGATTTTTAACCACTGGGCTACCACAACTCATTAATTCAAGAGACTGCAACTCACGTGAAGAAGTGCACAGCATCAGCATTGACGTTAATGTTCTGCTGTCTGTACTTTGAAAAATCTCTTAAAATTTCCAATGGTTTCACGCTCAGCGGAATCCGGTCCCTGTCAGTCCAAATCTCCACAGCAACTAATACCACACGTGTATTCAGCTGCTCCTTAAAAATCTACAAATACAGAGAATATCGTTTGACTTTTAGATGAAGTAAGTCGACACTTAGGGAAATATTTTTACAGAAGTAAATGTGCAAACATACAGCATCTACAAAGTTGACCACTGATTTGGCAAAGTTCCTGGTATGCTTTTTACTCTTATGCCTTTTAAACTGCAAAAACAAGAGATAACATAAGTTTCAAGATGTATTCTGAACATATTTGCTTCTGCAGTGTGTGAAAATATGGAAACATTTGCATTCGGTGCCATCTAGTGGATACTTTTAGCAAATCATTTTCATTTAGAAATTATTAAAAGTCATTTTCAGAATAAGCTTTTTCACTGGATGCTTGTACAGTGATGTGTTGTGGATGAACCCACCGTGTTGTGGTCGGCGACAATCATTATTTCCAGATACTTCATTTCCTCAAAAATGTTACGTGGCATCTTAAAAATGAATAAAATCTAAATTATACATACAGAAAGCATAACTAGTAATAAATAAAAATATGAGGTAGCATTTCCATTCAAACAGCAGAGCACATGGACTCGTTTCTTACAGCTCTTTTCCTCCTTCTCTTTAACCAAGGCATGCTAGCAAAAATATGTTTCTCCTCTTCTTTTTCCTCAACTGGGTCATCAGCAGCTGAGGGAAACAGACATAAGGTAACCATGGAGATTAGGGTGTGGATAAAATATCTATTACCAAGACCTTGGCACACTTACCCCAGTCACCTGGGATAGAGGTCACATGAAGCGACGGTGTTCGACGCAAAGTGTGGGGTCGTGCTTCAGTTTCCTAAAAGGTACAAGCATGGTGATGCATGTAAACAAGCTATTAAATCCAAAAGGATAAGCTATAATGATGTGATCTTACCAAAGAGTGAGTCTGTTTCAGAGGCTCGATGAGATAGACAAAATTACCATCATCAAACATCCCACTGGAAGAGTGAAGCACAAGAAGGGGGTTGAAAAGAGAGAGTCAGGGATGTCAATCGGAAAAAGGATACAGGAACAAGGAAAGATAAAGCCACAATGAGTCAAATCAGTTGTCAAGTGACAAGACGGAAACCACAAGCGTGCTTTTCTAATCGAACAAACGCTCTGCTCTCTCCCTTGGCTGCTCTCCGTGACTCTCAACCACACACTAACATGGTGACATTCAAATCTTTTCATGTGTACCAAAAGCCATCTGGTCTCACAGTAGGTCTCCAGGTCAGAATTTCTCTCTTACGCTCTCTTTATCTCACACATGCACATTTAAACAATGCAAGGTTTCTTACTGAAGCCCATTGCAGGTGGATAAAGCTACACGGGAGTCTTCTTTTCCTCTCACACGGCCGTGGTAGTAGCAGTGTTCCCCACCCTAAACAAACGCACATTCATCACTGCTATGTAGTAGTTATTTTCAGGGGTCTGTTTGATATTTGCTGCTCTTTGTGTCTTACCCTGGAGAGAACGGGCTTGTCTTTTTCATAGTGGATTTCCATATAATCTGAAGAGAGCAGATCACTAAAATCAAAGTGAGAGAGAGAAATCAAAGGGGCAATTTTGCATTAATTATCCAACAAAACAACAATAAAGCTACCGCCCTGGATCCCGTGCACCCAAGTGCTTAACAAGCATGCATTGATAGCTGTTGTAGTTACTCTGTATCACTAATTCTGCCACATAGGTTTGTTAAAGCACAGTTAATGTAGCCTAAATACAAATGCATTAAACATGTTTTTGAAATAGCAATTTGTGGCTATGTGAATGTTGTTTGATAAATATATATACAACGGCATCACTAGCTGAATTCACCATCAATTGTTCCCAAACATTTTTTGAAGAAAACAGAAAAAGTCCTTTAATCGCACGCACTTCTGATGTTGCAGCTCATTCTATTTTTATAACAGTCACAAGCTGACAATTAATCAGCCTAAATGCATTTTAGCTTGCAAATACGAACACACACAAGCATATAATTCATCTCACAAAAAGAAAGTAGGGGGCAATAATAATTCTTATTTATTATTTAAATGTGTTTAAAGATTTTCTAAAAGACTAAGTGAAATGATGCGCACATTACTGTCTTGTGTTTCGTTTTAAAGACTAAAACCTTTTTTTAAGATATGTTGTTCTGTGTTTCACAGGAGACAAAAATCATACAGGTTTGAAATGATCAATGTGGAATCTGAAAGCTATTTTTCCCTTTGAATTTTGAAAAAAGCAGATGGTATCTTGCAAAAAGAATGTGCTGCATTTTCATTTTATTTATGCAAGACCTGTTTATGTAAAGGTATATGTGCAGAAATAAGTTGGCAACCTCTAACCCATCTTCTGTGACTTTCAAAACTTTGAAAGAGCAGCTGAAGACACGGCTCTTCCGCAAGCACTTAGGAACGCCTCAACCAAAGCACTTACTACAAAAAAATACTCAGCATTTTACTTTTGCTCTAGCTTGTTTCCTAATCTAGCTTTCTACTAAAACTGGTAATGCACCCTGAGAATACTGTTGGCTACATGACAAATTGCTTGTGATGTTTCTCATTTGAATTTGCTTCAGATAAAAGCATCTGCTAAATAAATAAATGAGTTTATTTGCAAAAACAGATGACTCAGTTTTTTTAAAATGTCAAAAATAACTTTTATTGTTTTATTGTGTTAGTTAACTGTCATTTTTTTAACCCAATTAAAATAACCCAACTACTGTTTGATTGAGATTAACTGGAAAGCACAATAAAAATACCTGATTTAAAAAAATTAGTAAATTAAAAAAGTTATCTGTTTGAAATATTGTTTTCATATCGTAAAAAGTGCTATATAAATAAACTTGAATTGAATTGAAAATATATCTAAAATATAAATTGTTTTAACTGTTAGAAAAAAAAAACGGATGTTAAATTTGATCAATTTAGCAAACATTCTGGTTAGTTAACATTTGAATGTTCTGTGGACCATCTGAAACTAATGAATATTGATGTTTAAAAATAGTTCCATTAGCGATGAATAAATAATGCTGCTGTGCTGACATTTTGAGAATATTGTTCTCCAGATAAGACCAGATAACTTTGAACAAATATTACATTAAAGTTACTGGAAGTTTGCTTGTTGATGACTTAGAGAACCCTGCCAAAATGTTGGGAGTTGGGATGCCACATAATACTTAAATGAATGCAGTATTTTACAGTTCAGACGATACTGAAACCCAATGTTCTTTGCTTTTTAACAAAATACCTTGAATGTAAAAGTGCTGTCAAAGAGGAGGAGATGACCTAAGAAACTAGACTAGTGTCATAAATGAAAAATCCCACTAATTAGAAATCTCCATGCACAAATTAATTCAAATATACATATCAATTTTCTGTTAAAATCTGATATTTGAACAGTGCACAACTAAACAAGAGAAATTCTGTGTTTTTGAAACCCAATCTGTATTTTACTACTTAAGAAAACACTCAAACACTTACTTGTTCAAAGTAAGGTCTAAAGTGAATGTGATGCCAAAAGCGTCCAGCTGGAAACTTGCTTGAGCCAGGTGGACATCCTGTGGTCAGGGAGATAAACAGGGGCTCATTAACACTTCACAAAACAAACATATGTTACTATATCAAACTTGCCAGCAAACCCTGCGAATGGTATTCAAAAAAATCTTTTTGTGAAAACGTCGTTTCTGCAGACACATTGAATTGCATTCTATAGATAAAACATCTGCTCTAGAGCATCATAAATCACACAGCTGTGCTGTTTTACAGCAAAAATACTGCATTGGCAAAAGTAAAATGAAAGTGTGTGCAAAATGCAATCCCACAACGTCTGTTCTGTACAGGGAGTGGGGGGAGGTGAAAACTGCTTCTTTTGCGAAAATTGTGTTAGATTTGTGAGGGAGGGCCGATGAACCTGGATCAGCTCGGAGAACTTGGACATACTGCAGCATTTCCAGCAGCTCCTAGCGGTTCGAGTGTTGAAGATCTGACTTTGGTGGGGGCTAAAATATGCAGAGCTGGGGATCTGTACACTGCAAGACAGCCCATGTCTCACCTGTCCATCACCGGCCTGGTTCCTCGCCCGAGTGTCCAGGTCATGATCTGTGCTCTCCGACTCCTCATTCAGGTAGTAGATGAGCCGGGAGGGATATGCAACGGTGACCTCGTGCTCTCCGTCTTTTCTTCCTGTGGAATTGGCTGGTGCTGTCGCTTCTCGCGGGGTCTCAGACACATGCTGATCCCTGAGATCCTCATTCTGTACGGAGCTGGAAACTGCAGGACAGGAGGAAACTGTTTACTGCTTTACAGTCTCCATCCCGTCAATTATATATGAACGTGTGCCAGCAGTTGCAGCCCTGTGATGCTGCAGAGAAGCTGCGCACAGATCTCTCTTATGCAGATCTCAGGGTATCGAACGGAGGCACTACGGCTGATAACCAAATAAAACACTGAAATCTGATCACACATTCAAGACAAGAGGACGAGACGTGATGCATGTTAATGGCAGAAGAGAAATAAGAGATACTTATTGGCAAAACATAACCGTATCAGTTTTTTTCTCAACTTTATCAGCTGCATCTTTGGACATCTGATATCTGAATTGTAAAAGCTTTAGATGGGCATCATGTCAGCTAATAATAATCCATTGTCATGGTAATCGAATTAAGATTCAGCGCGCCTCACTAAGTCCTTACCATGTTCCCATACGGCACCACTTTAATGGGGCTGTCAACCCATACAGAGGCCTTCAAAAGCTTTCACCCCCCTCTGCATAGATTGACACGCATAAACGGCCGTAAACACAGTTAAGTAATGGAGGCGGCTCAATCAAAGCCTACACAGGGAACCTGCGTAT
The DNA here is from genome assembly GCA_032353835.1 of Enteromius viviparus. Classification (NCBI taxonomy): domain Eukaryota; kingdom Metazoa; phylum Chordata; class Actinopteri; order Cypriniformes; family Cyprinidae; genus Enteromius; species Enteromius viviparus. The sequence continues at coordinate 5,980,637 of JAUCNO010001758.1, forward strand.
TTAGCTGGGATTTCCTACCGCAACAAAAGGCGCTGGAAAAACACCTTGCACTAATACCGACGTAACGTAGAGCAAATAAGACATGGTATTATGTAAATAATAAAAGTTACGCAAGATAAACATTGCACTTACCCGTTGACGCTGAGGCGATAGAAGATGGCACGGGAATAAATATGCTAGCGAGCAGACACAGATGGAATATCAGACGCATGATTCATATTTGAAGACTAAATAAAATGTCATTAGCGCGTCAATTTACAGCGAGCGCCGCAGTCCATTATTATGAGAGCGATTTTGGTGCGTATCCCGCGGGAAGAGGGGGAAATCCTTCATGCAGCATCGGAGACTGAGGGGTGGGTAGCACGGTTGGGATGCTGAGGGGTGGGGAGGACTGGGAAGACGGCGAAGGGGTGGCAGCTCGGATGGATGGAAGGCGGTGGCCAAGCGGCTCACATCGTACGGGAAGCCAATGCGATTGCGCAGTGCATCTTCTGCTGCGCTGACGCGTCAACCATCCTTACTTTGTACACTCGCCAGCACCCTCATCAGCGCACTCATCCTGGCTCAATACACTGAGACTAGAATGAGTGTGCACTAGTCCACAAGCTCTGAAATAAAAGCTATGGTCTTTTAAAGGTAAATAGAGACATTGGTTGGATATGTACATTGAAAAGCATATCTATGTCAGCCCACATGGACAGACTGACTAAATGTTAAAGAAATAATTACGCTTTTTTAGTCACTATTTGTACACCTTTTATATTTAAATGAACATGTAATATAAGCTCATTGCTGCCTTATTTTAAATTTGTTTTATTGCATTTATACATTATCTTTCAACCCTTATCACTAAGGGATACAAGCTACTATTTACTGCTGCTTTTTACATTATTAGTATATAGACCCTAATACTTTTTTTGTATGTTTTGCTGTGGTTTATTATCGGTTTACTAACACATGAAGTGTTGGGCTTGTCACTCTGAAAACACATTTGTATTTCATTTCTTCTCCAGCCATATAGGAGAGAGAAGTCAATGAACCAACCTCACTATATTTTTTAATAACTATTTTAAAGAATATCGCAAACCTTCACTAAGGCTGCTGGGTTCTTCAGATGCTTTGATCTCAACAGCGAAGCATTAGTGGAATAATATATACACAAAAAGATGTACCTTTATCTATGCAGTGGGAGCAAACATTAATCCACATTTAAACTACACAGTGTAAAAGGCCTAGAAAGGCATTTGTGTGTTTGAGAGAGAGAATGAATGGCTGATTCCCAAAAAGCACATTCGCTTATTGTGTAGGCTGTGTTTTGCTGACTTCAGCATTTTTTTGCATTTGTAGATTTGCTATTTTTAAGACAATTTAATAGTGACAATTTAATACCCCATTGGGAAAAACATGCATTAAAATATAATCATCAAGGACAAAAATATTCATTATAAATTTAATTTACAACCATCAACCTTTGAGAAAATACCCATTATAAACTTAAAAAATATACTCATTACAACTTGCATCAAAATGCTTATGACAAATAAACAAACATTTAGAGACAAATTTCAGTCTGCTGAAATTCAACTGTGCAAAACTATACAGCATTTGAAGAACAGAAGACAGCTTATGCTCATGGCTGGTGTCTAATAACGTTCAGTCTGCTATATGTACAGTGGCGGTCCTCCCCCTCACTCTCTTCTGCTGACTGGCACTGAGCATTGTATTTATTTGTTTAGAAGAGGATGTAATAACCGGCTGAATCGCCAGTTTAGAGGAAGCCGATGATCTAAGTGAGGACCTAGCAGGCCTTTTGTTTCTGGGAGATGTCCTACATTCTGCAGATATATGGGAGCCAACAGTTTGCTGGAGATTGCCTTGTGATTTTACTCTGCGTTGTGGTTTGGGTGACTTCCTCTTGGTCCTGTAAGGGGGTACTGGTGGTCTCTTCGCTGGAGTCAAAGAACCAGCCCTCCGTGAGCTACGTCTGATTGGTGTTTGGTCAACCGGCATTTGTTGGCGGCGTTCCTCTTGTTCCAGTCCTCCAATCTTATAGGAACTGCCTGCACAAGAATGAGAGAGTGCTTTGGAAGAATCATCCACATGGGTAGATGGTGTGAGGTGTCCGAGGAGGAAACAACTGCTACTTGAGATAGAGGAACGTGTGAATAAGGCTCTTCGGCTGCTAGACAAAGAAGAGCCAGGTTCTGAGGGGCCACCGCTATCTAGAATGGATTCTGATGTGGAGGTACATAGATCAACCATGCTGCTCCTACCACGAGCTTTCCGAGAACCTCCTGATGACTGCCCCTGCCCCAGACCCTGCCTCTCCTTATTAATATCTGGGCTAAGGCTACGGAAAAGCTGTCGGACATGTGAAAGAGATTTGGAATTAGAAGCTGAAGACATGCCTTTTGGTGGACTCTTCAGGATCCTATTGGTCAACGGGTCATAGAACTTAAGAGGTGTCTTTTTGTATTTGTACTTTAGGCCAATGTCACTATCACATGACTTCCGTTTCCTCCCTGCTTTCTTAATAGGGGTAGGCTTAGAGACTGCCTGACCCCCATCTGGGGAAGAAAGCACATAGACAATGGTTTTGGGCTGTAGAGGACTCATTATCTTGCAGTAAGAAGGTGGAAGCTTCAAAGCACAGAGTCTGGTCTTCATGTCAGGGGTCTTTTCAGGGCTGGGGCACTGCTGGGGCTCTTCACAGTGCGTTGAGGGGAATGTTTCTTGAGACGATTTTCTCCGCACCACAGGGCAGCTAAGAGGGATGGTCTGTGTACTGTGGCTTACCTTCACCACTTGGCAACGTGATGCAAGTCTGTAAATTTTTTGCCTAGTTTTCTTCAACAAAATAGCAGAATGTTTGGGGTCTTCTTCATTGTGATCCATGAGTGGCAAGATGTCTGTGGGTCCCCATCCAGCGTTATCTGCCTCATTTTTGTCCTGCTTCTTTTTCTTTCTCCTTTTTTTACTGTGCTTCCCAAACCTAGCTAATGATTCGCTGTCAAAATAGCAACGGAACTGGCCTTGTTGGAATTCTTTTACTATGGTGTCTATCTTCATGTCATCTTCAAACATCACCTGTGTCATTGTTTTGCCAACAAAAGACTGTGGTATGTGGGGAAGATCAGGAAACACCTTCTCAGCAGAACTCTCCATGTTTTCCTCAGGCATTTCCACAGTGTTTAAGGCTGTGTCCAGCTGAGTCTGGTATCCTTGGTCTTCAAGATTTATATGCACTTCCAGTAACTCAGCTAAATTTTTTTCTTCAGCCTTTGACTTTCCCAAGGCTATCTGTATTGCATTGTCCCATTCTTCGCTGCCTTTGGATTGACTCATAGACTGAGGACTAAGAATGAAGCTACCATCATCCTCCCTCCGATCGACATTGAGACTGTGGCCATAACAGTATTTTTCAATAACCACCTCTATCACATCTCGAATCTGGTCAGATAGATGACTGAATGTCTGTTCCCTATGGGGGCCTTTCCAAGGTGGCAGTGCTGAAATCCACACTGTGGACTCTTCAGCCACTGTTTGAAAGGTTGAAGGCTGGTCCTTCGAGGTAATGCACTTTTCAGCTGGTGGGACACGGGATGCTGTAATGGAGTCACTTCCCTCTTTATCTCTATTGGTTTTCTTGTGCGCTTTTCTGTGTTCAACAACTCCAGTCTTGGTGATCGGTGGACCCTCTAAAGCACAGGGATGTCCAGAAGGGTTTGTTTGTAAACTCTGTCCCTGAACAGGTAGTGTCAATCGTGATATATTCGGTTTGTCATTGGCAGAGCAGCCACTAGTCCTGTGCAAAAAACCCTGTGTCGGGGAGTACTTTTCAGTTGGAGGTGGTTCAGGCACCATTTTTCCTTTTTTGGAAGTTGCTTGTATTTGTGTAGATGCAGTAAGATCAGTCATCACTGCTGGAGTTGAGGCTGCAATTTGCAGCATTTCACAGGACTCTTCATCAGAGGTAGGCATCTCTTCACGTGTCCCAACAGAGACACCATCATCATCTGATCCACAGTATACCTCTGAAAGCACCTCCTTTGGGATGAGTGGGGAGTTAAGCAAAGGCAGATCAGCATGAGTAGGCCTACAGAGAAAAAGAAGTGTTAAAAACAGCAAATGAACTCTTTTGTTTCAATTCACAAAACTCAAGGTATGCAGTATGTTGTGGAAACATTTTAACAAAGCTAAATAAGAAATCTGATGTGGATAGCATACCGTGTATCACTATAGCGATGAGGATGATGCTGAAGCACATCTTGGAGGAATCTCTCTAACAAACTTCCAGAAGATACATTGGCTCTAGCAGCTCGTACCACTTCTCTATGTTGGGCACTCAAGATGTGCTGCAGAATATAAGAAGTTGTTTACAAAAAAGCCATAATAATTCAGAATGTAATAAAATGAATAATTATAAAAAGATCTGATTATAAATACATTATAATCTATAAGTGGTTTACATTACATTGGTAAAAAGGAACTATTAACACAAACAAAAACTTTTATTAATACATTGACCACAACAATAATTCAAATAAGAGGGATGACGGAGAGTTACATGCCTGTTCCACACTATTGTACAGAACTTGACAGCAGCTGCAGTAACCCTGTCTTTGGGAGCTGGATGGACCAGCAACAGGCTCTTCTCCTCTACAAGTCCTTTAGATGGGGTAAATAGGAAGTTTTCATATATATATATATATATATATATACACACATTTGTTTTAAATTTGTAATATAAATACATAATAAGATGGATAATGGACTGCAACAAATTTATTTTCAGACAACTCACCTGCCTGACATGTCAGCTGGATGCCTCTCTGCTTCTACAACACATAACAATAATAATAATAATTCCTCATGAACAATGTTTCATTATATATAAAGCATTATCTACACATAAGTTTTTGTAGTTTGGGTAATTTTTTCCCCTTTTTTTGTGTTGTTCAAGATAAGGACATGTGTCACAACCAGTCAATGTTTGACCAGATTTCTAACAAATGACAGATCAATTTGTGCCAAAATGCTGTAGAGTTTGGAGGCATATCATTTTAAATCAACAAAAGAAAGGTTTTCATCTCTCTTGTAACAGTTCGTAAATGTAAAAAGTTATGCTATTATTCTAACAGTGTATGGTTATTTAATTAATATTTTAATAGTCCCTCCAGGCTATCCAGTGTTCAATGATTTAAGAAAAAAACCCTAAAATATAAAAACTGCCTTACTTTTAGCAGAGGACTGTGGTCTCTCCTCCAAGGGCATGGTGCTGTCTATAGACATTCAGAACCGTCACCGTTTATACAATTTTAATATGCATTTACAGTGTTCTCTTGCAAATCAACTTATATTTGATCTTTCTTGCTCTGGGCGTTCCAGAAAAATATTTTCACTTATATGCAATTACTGACTTATGCTGTACTATTGTGTATTTTATAAATAAAATTAGACATAAACAAAAAAAATTCAATAAACAGGCAACACAAAATAAATAAAATATACTAAATACTCACCTACATGGAGGAGAGGATGATAGGCTAAATGTTTCCGTGTCACATCACCGCGTAGATGTGTACAGCCACGTGTGGTAAATTAAAAGTCGCATCTATAGATATGGGATATATAACGTTACGTTATAAATCATAGTTAAAAAAGCGTAAAAGTCTCTTGTGAGTGCACTTGCTTATGCTGTACTTGTATAATACGAGCTGATACGAAAAACACATTAATAAAACACTATAAGTATCTTAAATCAGTTTCGATACTTTAAAGCATGCATATAATAAACTTTAAATTTATAAAGTGTTTTTACGGTCCAGCTTTAACTACTCATAAATTAATAGTCATATATGTACCGGCCTGCACACACAAACACGGCTACTAAAACAGCGCGCCCCATTATTACCACATAAATACACTTTAACGTAAAATGTATTTGAAAATGCTTACATTCTGCACGGTTTCAGACTATCCACACTGTTTGGGTACACACAAACTGTAGTTTAAGCTAGCCAGCTATGCTAGTTCACTTAGCAAGCTAGTGACACTTAGCATGACAACGTGGACAGCGGGACCGCGACGTGGTAAATATTGACTTATTTATGAGCTACAAAATACATGAACAAAATGTAGCTGCAGTCTTCATCTTTCGGTCACCTGACTATAGATGTTATTCCACTTAGAACCCATCGGTATCCGTATTTAGCTTAGGTCTGCTAGTGGAGTGACGTAAGAGTAAAGCGCGGGAATCCGCCCACTAGAAAAGTCTGAGGCGGAATTTAATCAATGGGCTGCAAACTCAACCCGACAAAAAGACCTTTGTAAAAAAACAAAAATCAAATTGCAAGTATCATTGTGTGATGGTAACATTATGAATGCATATTAAACTGCATTAGTTCCCACAGCCAAGCAAAACTGACAATATATATGAAAAAAAAAGACATTCAAATCAATTACTGTTAAATAATTTAGTTCTCATTTAAACATTTTTAAATATACACGATATAAGGGGAAAGAGACAGAGAAACTGGACTAAGCTCATATAATATATATAAAAATAAATAAATGGCACATTCATGATCTTGAATATTTAACTTTTTCAATTAGAAGCCACGTAGAACAATTTTTCAAATAAAATTAACCACATACAAGGGGCATTTGAAGTGCTTTTATTGGATTAATGCTTTGTAATGTGGAGTTTCAGATCTTGTTGAAGGCTGCCACATCCATGGACTGTACATAGTCCTCAAAGGCTGTGATCAGTTCTTCCAGCTGGTCTGTTCCAACTTTATCATCCTCCACAACACAGGCAATCTGCAGCTTCTTGATGCCATAGCCTACAGGCAACAGCTTAGCTGTAAAGGGGAAGTCAGGTGACAATTAATCCACTGAAATACTAAATATGGACAAAACTTCGACTTGCATACACTATATTTTGACTTACACTGTCCCCAGACTAAACCGTCCAACTGAATGCTGCGGACACACTCCTCAAGCTTGGCCATGTCAGTTTCGTCATCCCAGGGCTTGACATCCAACAGGATGGAAGACTTCGCGATAAGTGCAGGCTCTGTTCAGACATTAAAGAGACACAAGTCAATGGTGAAGCAAAACACAGGAATCTAACAATCACCGTTAAATGACTAGTAAATATCAGGCAAAAAAAAGAAAGTCAATCACATCATTCAGCCGAAAGATGGTAATATGAAGTCATCATTAAACTAGTCACAATGTCAAAAGTTTGGAACAATTGGGACTTCAGTATTTTTTAAAACAAGTTTACTGTGCTTAACACGGCAGATTTGAAATTTTTTTTTTTTAAAGCAGCAATTGGTTTAATGTTTGGCATCTAAGGATTCAAATATGCCGATTTCTAAATGCTAAAAGCAGTTTACTTTGTTTGTGGAAAGCATGACACACTACATCTAAAAAGTTATTTATTAAGTAAGATTTAGGAAAAATAAAAACTAAATCGCTTCCACAATAATATTATTGACTTCTTATTCAACTTATTATTGAATATTTCTGACTTCTTTGTTGAGCATAAAAGACTCGACAAAACTGTAAATCTCAGTTATTGCAAACTTTTGACTAGTACGGTGTATTTAAGAGAATTTATACATACTCTTTGCCTTCTTTGCATTGTATGCTGCAAGCCTCTCCTCTTTGATCTTTTTGGATTCCTCATCCTGTAAAGATAGATCCATGATCAGGTTTCTGATCAAACAGAGCAACTGCATGGTCATTTTTTTACTAACTGGCTTTCAGATAGAAAAAGGTGTCAATCACAACATCAGCCGAAAGATGGTGAGAAAAATCATCATTTGACCAGACAATTGTCAAAAAAAAAAAAAAAAAAAAAAATAAACCCATCCCTACTTCTCCTGAACTCACCTCTTCCTCATCAGAACCAAACAGATCAATGTCATCGTCATCGTCATCAGCCGCTGCTGGAGCTGCTGCAGTTGTGTCCTGCACACCAGCAGGGCCATACTGACCGAGAGGCTTCTTCACACCTGGAAGGCTAAAAGGTAAAGAGAGGAGAGTGAATCCTTGTTACTGTAAAAAGGGCCTGATAGTCTGAGAACTCCCAGCCAAATCAGGATTTTTAAAGATTGTGCATCATTCACTCAGGCGAAAGATGGTGATAGGATAATCATCATTTATTGGTGGAACTACCTGCAAAACATGACATATTATAAAAAAAGTTTAACATTACCTGCCCTTCTCCTTCTGGTAAGACTTGATGTGGTTGTACCAGCGCAAAGCATGGCAGAGGTCAGCTGAGGGGGCGCCAGACAGGGCATCAAACACTGCAACATCAGCCTGAGAGGGCACAAACCTGTTAAATAATACAAATAAAAAAATAAATAAAATAAAAATGTATTGAGCCATCAAATGTGTAGTGAGGCTGGTGTTTTCTCCATTAATAATAGTAGGAATTTCTGATTGGATTAAATTATATAATTGCATAACACTACTAAAGTACAGACCCTACAATATGTAATTGAATATACATACTATTCATAGTTACGAAAATAAATAACAATGACCTCTGACATTTATAAGTGCATACAAAAATATTTCAGCATTACAGCATAAGAAAGAGGACAATCACAAGTTGTTACAAGCCAACTAAAAAGACTAGACAAATAAAGACTTAAAATAGCTTACCCCTCGATATAACTTTTGTCTGCCAGAAACTCATTCAGGACCTTGAGTCCAGCGGGTGTTTTGAGATCACCAAAGCCCATTGTTATAAGTTACCGGTGAGACCTCGTGTACAGACGTGGAACCCTGAGCTTGGAGGAAGAGCGAAGGAACGAGAAAAGAACGTGAGATGGTCTTTATACAGCTGACGACATGACTCCGCCCACTCTTGACATATTTTGCAAAAACATACCAAAACAGAACATTTCTGAAAGCAATATGCCATATGCATGGAAAGCCTGATTTTTATAGACAATAAAGACGGCACGATAATCGTCTCCTTTTTTTCACAGATACTAAAAACCGTGTTGACTGATTGGCTTTTAACGTGAAATAAGAGAAGGAAACGACCGCTTTTATGAGCGGAAATGACGACGAATAAATGTAAAAGGTCAACGACAAGCGTTAGATTAATCATATGAAATTTATATAATTTATAAATGTATTCTACCATATGTGTATGAACTTCCTATATTATAGAGTAATCTGGCTTAATAAAATGTTTTTGTCTTTTTTTCAAAGATTAATGTGCATCGGCTATTTCCGTCATCTCCGAAATCTCCCGAGTACACATTCACAACTGAACCCACGGCTGTAACGCTGTTCTGGTCTAGAAGGCCAAATAGCGTCAAGGTAAGAATTAAAGATGGTGTTTTGTGTAGATGAAAATGTAAAGAGTATACTGTCTGGATATTTACTCAGTGTATAACGGCTGGAATTATAAATGCATGCGAAACATGGGTAATTTAGAGTAACGTTCTCCCTGTCCTTGAGTAATCAGCAGTGCTAGCCTGCTAACCAGTGTGTGTTGATGGTAATGTCAACAGTATTAGTTTAACATTTTAAGCGTTTGAGCTACTTTCCGATTACAGTGCAATACCCAGATACGTTTAAAATTGGTTGTTTTATAAATATTGTGCTTTATGCCTTTTTTGTAAGAGTAGAAACATGACTTATAGGTGCTACAAAGTCTTAGGTTTTGCAAGCCTTGGCAAATGATGATTTGTGCTGACTGTCTGCAATATGCAGAAATGTAAATTAAAATAAATTTTAATTAATACTGTCAGCTGCATATCTTTTGATCTGATCAGATGATTATATTGTGTTGTTCTTTACAGTGTCCTTGTGTTTCAGAGTAGAGTGGCATATTTATCCATTGTTAACCTAGATACTATTAATTAAATACTGGGGATTAACATGTTACGTGTGCTAATCACCTGGCATTTTCTTCTGCAGCAACATGTTGCGTTTGCCAGCAGTAAGTCGGGCTTTGGCAGGTGCTGCCCATTCCAAGGGCTCCATTGCCACCAATAACAATGGTAATTTGCATTCTTTTTTAGCTTTGAAAATCAAGTGTAATTCTCTTCTTTGAGAATGCTAAGCAGTTGAACTGACTTGTCAGTCATTTTCTAACACTGGCTTGTTTTTACAACAGTGCTGACTTCAGTCCGGGCCTCAAGCAATATGGTTGAAGTGTTTGTAGATGGAAAACCTGTCAATGTGGAGCCAGGGACCACTGTTCTGCAGGTGATTATGCAGTGACCATTTCCTTTTATTAATTCCTTGTAAAGTTGTACATCCCATGTAACATGTTCACCTGCCTAATGTGTTTAGGCTTGTGAAAAAGTAGGTGTGCAGATTCCTCGTTTCTGCTATCATGATCGTCTGTCAGTGGCCGGTAACTGCCGCATGTGTCTGGTGGAAATTGAGAAAGCACCAAAGGTAACCTATTGACATGCACAATGATTGTAACATTACTATCACATCTTACTGATCAAAATACATGACAAGTCTTTGTATAGCCACTTTTTAAAAATCTGTACTTCATCAACAGCCTGTTGCAGCATGTGCAATGCCTGTTATGAAGGGGTGGAACATTTTGACCAACTCAGAGAAAACACGGAAGGCCAGGTTTGAGTTGTTTCTTGCTTTACTGATAATGTTGACGCATCACATTACATAAACTGCGATGATCAATTTGCAAATCTTCTTGTGTCTCTGATAGAGAGGGAGTTATGGAGTTCCTGCTTTCCAACCACCCTCTTGACTGCCCAATCTGTGATCAGGGAGGGGAGTGCGATCTTCAGGTAACAAATAATTTTTATAGCAATTTAATAGAACTTGACTGTGAACTTGAGTATGCACTCAAGAATGGAAATGATACCTAATGCAGTTTTTACCTATCTTGATGATGTGCTGGATATTTAGGACCAATCGATGATGTTTGGTGCTGACAGAAGCCGTTTTACAGAAGGGAAGAGAGCAGTTGAAGATAAGAACATTGGTCCACTTATTAAAACAATCATGACCCGCTGTATACAATGCACACGTTGTGTTCGGTGAGTTGGAGTTTTATTACACCGAAAGGTACATAAATGCATCAAATGTATGTTATGCAGGACCCAAAAAGATTTATTTTTTTTCCTGATGACCCAGTTGGATTATTAGTTTATCTGCTTGCCCTGTGAATGCTTTTTCTAGCTCCTTCACTAAAAATGACATTGAATGATTTTTTTAATATAATTTAATACTATGTATTAGATAATTGTATTTTTATTCTATGTTTTTACATTAACAAATAAAATGCAAAAGTTGTGCAATAGCTACTGTATGAAGTTGTGTACATCTTTGCTGTAACACAGTGAAAAGCATACTGATTACTTGTTTTTTTGGTGCCTTCAGTTCTTCAGTGTTAAAGAAATTGCACTAGCAATCATCAAATATGAAGATATTTTTTATAACTTCACAGATTTGCCAGTGAAGTTGCTGGTGTGGAGGACCTGGGAACCACAGGACGCGGTAACGACATGCAGATTGGTACCTACGTAGAGAAGATGTTCATGTCTGAATTGTCTGGCAACATAATTGACTTGTGTCCTGTTGGAGCACTGACGTCCAAACCTTACGCCTTCACTGCACGACCCTGGGAGACCAGGTATAACCCTGAGAGATTATTTGTTCTTCTGTTTAGGCAAGGCAAGACTAAGTTTATTTATATAGCACATTTCATACACAGTGGTAATTCAAGGTGCTTTACATAAAAGGAGTAGAATAATCATAAAAGCAATAATAAAAGAATAATCACAAAAGAGGAAATTAAACAATAGTAAAATGATTAAATGAATGAAATGATTAAAAAAATTATTTAAGATGGGTTTAAGACAGTTAAAAACAGATTGAAGTTTACACTTTGATCCTTATATATATGTATTAGTTTATGCTGCCTTTTTAATAGTGGATTACATGTTGAGTTTGTGTCCTTTCTGGCTTTTGAATATGCTTTGTTAATGTGTCTACAGAAAGACTGAATCTATTGATGTACTGGATGCTGTTGGCTCCAACATTGTGGTAAGCACCAGGGGTGGTGAGGTCATGAGAATTCTACCCCGTATGAACGAGGAAGTCAATGAAGAATGGATATCTGACAAGACCAGGTGAGCATATAAGCTCTTAAAATAAGAAAACATTCTCCTTCCATTTACACAAACTCATCTCCGTCTCTGGCTCACCCTCTCTAAGGTTTGCTTATGATGGGCTGAAGAGGCAGCGCCTGACTCAGCCAATGGTGAAGGATGCCAGTGGACAACTGGTAGCCACCACCTGGGAGGATGTTCTTACACGTGTAGCTGGAGCAGTGAGTGATTGCATAGAAACCAGAATCAACCAGCTTTGTCATTTAAAGGCAACAGATTTCAATGGGGTGTGGTTTGTGTTTTCAGCTCCAGGGAGTTCAGGGTTCTGAGGTAGCAGCTATTGCTGGTGGGATGGTAGATGCTGAAGCACTTGTGGCTCTGAAGGACCTACTAAACAGACTGGACAGTGACACCCTCTGCACTGAGGAGATCTTTCCAACGGCAGGTGCCGGGTAAGTACTCATCTGATCTCACTTTTCTTTCTTGAGACTGAATAAGTAATAAATGAAAAAGTGAGTAATAAATTACAATTTTTATTTGAACTAAGCTTTCATGTCTTACTATACAATTTTTGGTCTTTTGTCTCCTTAGAGCTGACCTGCGCTCCAATTACCTCTTGAACAGCCGTATTAATGGCATTGAGGAATGTGACCACCTGCTTTTGGTTGGAACAAACCCACGATATGAGGCTCCTCTCTTCAATGCACGTGTTCGTAAGAGGTATAACCAATGTATAATCTGTTTGCAACATTGGCTGACCAGGTGTAATTTTACTTTACACCGTTTTCGTTTTTTTATCTTCATCTTTCAGTTGGCTGCATAATGAGCTCCAGGTGGCCATGGTTGGTCATAAGGTAGACTTGAGCTACTCTTACAACCATTTGGGTGAAACCACACAAGTTCTGCAGGAAATCGCTGCTGGAACACATCCGTTCTGCAAGGTAGCATTTAATAGCAGTGTTGAAGTTTATTTGAAGCTTTAAGACTCTATTTACACTTGTGTGTTTTTGTTTTAAAACCGCAATTTAGAATGGAAAAAAAAAACTTCTTTTCAGCTCCATTTCTGAAATGATCACCGTTTACACTACACAACCTAAAACGCATGTCATTCATGACCATTCATGCAGGTATAACCAAAGATGTGTATAAAGAGATGTCCTATTATTTAGATGGTGGATGCGTCTGCGTGCTTGCAGTGATCGATTGGGGAATCTATTAATGCATGTTATTGTTTACATCAGTGTTTCTCAACCCTGGGGCCAGTTGTTCATATGTTGCTTAAAACATCCAAGATCAACTGAGACATCCAGGATGATATCATTGCGCTAACTGTGAGCTCACTAATCCGGTTCTCCGAACGCACATGTTGTTGATGATTAGTATAGCTGGAATGCGTTGTCAAGGATTATTGCACGTCTGTGCGTTGTAGGGCTGTAACGATACACCAAACCCACGATTCGGTTAGTTTCACGATTTTTGACCCACGATTCGGTTCGTATCGCAATTTTTTCCGTGGGGGGTGGGAGAAAAAAAGCGATC
>JAUCNO010001758.1:5998429-6027622 GCA_032353835.1 Enteromius viviparus
GCCAGGCCAAGTGATTAGCACACCTGATTCTGATCATTTGAATGGGTGAGCGAAAACTTTTGGTAATATAGTGTATGCTTTATTGGAATCATTCTTATATTAAAATATTCTAACAGGAAATAAACAAATAAAATAAAGTTCTGATGCGGCCATGCAAATATATATCTGTAAAGGAGTGGATAGACATAAAAGAAGTGTATTCCATTGGTTATTTAATCAGTTGACCAGATCACAAGAGACTATTGTTTTTTCCCCCCAGTGAATAAAAACCCAAGAAACCACAATAGAGCACTTTGTAAAAGAGCTCAGCTACAGAGTTTCTCATGATATCAGTGTCACATTAAATACCAGACATTATCAATCTTTCATATTTGATAATGACGTTTTAATATGATTTCTCTACCTTCTCTAAAAAACATTGATAATCAAGTTCCAGTAAGAAAGTTTTCCTCTGGAAATATCACAAACAATATAAAAGTTATTCTTACTGTTTGTAAAATTATTAAAGATTTCACAGTAAAAAGACACATGTAAGACACAACCTAAATAAATTGATATTATTTTACCATAATAAAATGTATTTTACTTGCTAAAAAGCATAAACTATTAATAAGATGAAAAATGCATGTAGTAGAACAGGTTTTTTTAGAATGCTCATAATTTAAAGGCCATGAAACCTGTCTATCAAATAGAATACAGTAGGCTTTATAGATAAAATAAAGACTTAGGTTTTCTCTGAAAAGGAAAAAAGACGGTTGTAACATCCTCAGACTAAGCTATGGTTATATAACAGTTCTGTAAAACTGCTTTGTGTCTGAGACTCATTATGCAGAATGCATGTAAACAGACTCTCTCACCTGATCACATATCAGCTCCCATTTTTTTTCATTGTCATACTGTCTAAGGAGCCTCACTTTATCCGGAGGAAGGTTCATAGAGTTCTGAAAAGGGCAGAAAGAGAGTGTTAACATTCTTTTTTTTTTTTCACAAGTTTGAAAGCATTCTGTACATAACATGTTCATCAGAAACAAGTGATGAAAAGCTAAATAGCTAGTCTCTGAAATTCCTAAGACACCATGGACATTTTTCTTTGCAAGTTGGTCAAAAGCAAATATGTCACCAGTAGCGTGTAACCAGTTTACTGTTTTGACCCATCTATCAACTATGTTTACATCTGGATTCAGTCTAAACAGACCAACAACCTTCAGAAAAGTCACATTTTTCTCTGCAACAATCATACAGAAAATAAATATCTGCAATTTCATTCAGAATATCATCAGCTTTTAAAAAAGGTATAAATTTAATGAAACTTTCATGACAGTGGCTCCCTAATGGAATAGTTCACTCAAAAAATGTAAATCAGCTAAACATCCAACATTTTGAGACGAGTTTGTTTCTTCATCAGAACAGATTTAGGAGAAATTTAACATTTCATCAAATGCTCACCAAAAAAGTCCAAACAGCTAATAAATACATCATAAAAGTCCAGACCATTATTTTTTTTATTTTGTAATTAATCTACTAACAATTATTTTTTGTACTTATTAAGATAAACTTAGGATAATTTAAGTGTACCCCGCTGTTCTATCCACCACGAATATGAACTAAAATGTGTTTTAAAATACTCTATTCAGTTACCACTTGGAGTACAGAGACTTGTGTGTACTACTAGTGTATGAAAGATGGGTTCAAATTTACTACAAATGGTGAGTATGCTACAGAGATAGTATGTTAAAAGCACATTTTAGTTCATATTTGTGATGTCCCAAAATAACACAGTTGAGTACGCTTAGATGATATTAAGTTTATTTGAAGAAGTACTAAAGAATAATTTTTAGAATATTAAGTACGCAATTAGGGTGTGTGGGTTGCTTTGTAAACAGATCTTGATCTTGTGGATTATTGTGTTTACCAACTTTTTTCTGTAACTGTATCAAATATAATGCAACATTTTTCCAAATTTGTTCCAATTAAAAAACTCATCTTCCTCCACGTTGGTGTGAGGGTGATCATTTTTTATTGTGAACTACTTCTTTAAGACCAGCACATTTAAGGAAAGAAACCCAGTGTGAAATCTTTTCTTTTATCCATTATGGATTCTGGTGAAAAATGTCTTGGTTGCACATTTTTTTACAGTATACGTACTTCCCTTTACTTATAGTGTACCTACCTAGGAAAGTACTGTAATATAAGGTAAGTACATGGGGTAGGGTTAAATTTAGGCGTTGGTTCTGGGTTAGTACATAGCTATTACATAGTTATTATAATTACTATAATAAGTACATAGTATGTACATCACTGTAAAAACAAAAATGCTTCCAATGTCTCTATAGTTTTTTTTAACTTTGGGCTACACTCTTGGTCCATATATGCCTCTTTTGTACAAATATTACATATTATAATGGATTGATAGAATCTGTTTAAGTCATTGCATGAATTTAAAATAATTTAACTAGGCCCATCAAAGAAAACTGACTGAAGCATAATTTAGTCCCTCATGCATTTTTCTGGTTACTTTCTGTTCTTCTATTTGGGCATAATAAGCCAAGCCCAAGTTTGATTAAATGATTAATGAGAGAAAAGCTCTGGAAATCCAACAGTCTGAGCATCAAATGAAAACTCAGCAGCAGTGCCCAACATGTGGAAGAGGGTGAAGAGACTTGGACTGCAAAAGCCAACTCTACTGGGACAGAATTTGTGATGCAAATCTGAGAAAACGAGGCAGCATTAACCGATTTGCATTCACTCCCCCTGCTCCGTTCTCCTCTCTCGGGCACAAACACAGACACAAACAAACAGACATGCCCACACATATGCACGATGCACACATGGCATGAAGCGGTTATGCTGATTTGCAGACTTTTGATTCTCAATGCACTGATTAGATCACGGGTGCTCCGAGGGCAGGTCTCTAATGTAAGCAAATGACACGTGTCTGTTTGGAGGACACACTGAAAATCCAATCAGGGAGATAAGCAACAGATGACCTATTCTAAGTGCATTAATTAAAGACCCTTGAGAACTTTGCATGTAAAGCTTGTCAAAAGAATGTGGTTTTGAATCTGTTACATTAATCAAGGCACTGTAATTACAGACATGAACAGCTAATATCAATAGAAAAACAGGTCTGATCAAAGTCAACGGTACAACACAGAGACAGACAGTTCCACTTTATTGATCTCCGAAAGGAAATTTAGGGTCTCTGGGGAGAAATTCGTTCTCCAAATGTAATTCTAATAGACTGAAAGCTGGATTCGGTTAAGAGAATTAATTCACAGGATAAATGCCATGTATGTCCCATAAGACATCATCTTGAAGAGCTCTTCCTGACAAACTGTAGCATTTCAGACCCTACTGCAGACAACAATCAGACAGGTTGTGCCAATGGCTGAAATACCAACCAGCAAGGCCATACTCAAATCGCAGCTCTATTTGTATCTGAAAAGAGTGCTTTTACTTTTGATGCCACAGGGGCTATTGCTCACGTTAAAGCACCTATTTAAAAGCAAATGCAGGAAACATAGTGGCCTACAGAGCACGTTGCGATGACTGGATTAAGGACAGACTCCTTAAATCATACATGAATGCATAATCACCGCAAATAAAAACGCATGCGTGCAAGCTGTGACGCTAAAACAGATGAAAAACCCAAAGGATTCCACAAAAAAGGTGCCGCGCGCCTGCAATTAGTAGCTATCATGCTCGCGCAACCAGCATCAAAGCAATGCACACTGCCAACCGCACACAATAGAGGCGTGTGTGCTGGCGTGGGCTGCCAGCTTTCATACTAGTTGTGTGCACATGATACAATTACATCGATATGGCTTTTCAGGATATACGTGAAAATTACCAGTGCGATTGCAAATCTCTCCTCCAGTTCGGCCGGGTCCGGCATGGGCAGTTTAGGGGGTTTGCTGCCCCTCGCCCTGAAATCTGTGAGCTGAGCATCCATACTTTCAGCGTTCCCCATGTTTTTTGTCTGATGCCCAGCGACGGTAAACGCTTTGGAAAAACGTATTCAGCACCAAAATGTAATCAAGAGGCAAAAAGCAACCAAAAAAGATAGTGCAGACTTTTTATAGATGACCAGACACCCTCTCCATCGATGCAAACCCGCAGAGCTCTGTATCAGATGCGAGACTTCGACAATAGCATCCCTACATTGTTAATCCGTATCTGTCGGGCCCTCCGTTCATTTTTGAGCTGTTGAGCATCGTTCACTCAGCGGCAGCGGCTCTGAAGCTGGGCGCATTTATCTGTATCATGCACACTAAATGCACCAATGGAGGTTTGCGGCATGATAACGCGCATGGCTCGGACTCGGGCAGGCCAGTTAATCCGCGCTGTGTGGATGATAACAGACGGACTTCGACAAAACGCAAACTCCCCCATTCAATCCCCGACACAATGAAGCCTTTCAGCACCAATCCCCCGCTGGGGAGTGCCAAAAAGCCATGCTGAGGAGTCGAGGGGGAGGCAATGTTTTGTTCTGTTGCATGCCGGTATTTGTAGTTTGGACAACGATATCAGCGACATTACAGATGCAACGTTTTAAAAACCCGACTCATGGAGTACGTTTACTTCGTATTGTAGAAACGACCGTGTTCATGTTGGCACTATTTTATTAATTTTATTTTGTTTTATTTTTATCTTACATTAGGATTGGGTACTACATTTTTTCAAAATAGCCACCACTTGCCTTCATAACAGCTTTGCACACGGAAGGAAAAGAAAAAAAAAATATTATAAATGTTAGGTAACCCCTTAACTAGCTTATTAGCTTGCCTATTACTATAATATTAGCCATTTATTAGTAGGCCTACTAATTAATACCTTATTCTTCATGACCTCATTCTACATCACACAAACTTAACAACTAACTTACTAACTATTAATAAGCAGCAAATTAGGAATTTATTGACGGAAAAGTGGCAGTGCATATTAAGTGTTACCAAATTGTAAATGTTAAATATAGTGTTATGCTATAGAATTTAAGTTAAAATTACAGAGAAAAAGTATATTATGCTTATAGCCTTTTATTTTATGTTTAATAATGCAATTATGCTCTTTTAAGTAATAAAAAAGTAGGTTATCACCTGTATTTATTTAAACTTTAAATCAGTCTAACAGTTGTGTTTTTAGTATGACTGAAATGTGCTATTATCCTGTTTTAATAACCACATGACCATTCATTACATTACCTGTGTGCTTAATATTATATGATATATTTTAATGTAAATTATAATATATTTTCAGTAACAATCAGATAAGCTTAAATAGATTGGTCTATTAGCACGATCAACTAATGAATAGGCCTCTTTTAAATTTAGTAAATTTCTCCTGTGGAGAACTGTGAAGATCTGAAGGAATCCTGATTCCTCTCCAACTGTTTCAATAACTCCAGTATGGAAAGGGGGTAAATTTGTTATTTGTCATACAGGAGATATTTTCTTTCAGACTAAATGTATATAGAACTAAAATAAGATGTGGTAAATGTGACCAGTTATGAAAACTTAAGTAAGGTTTTATTTGACTAAAACTATTTTTTTTATAAATATTCTTTCAAGATTTGAAATGCACAGTCAGTATGATTAAGCATACGTCTTTTTCGCCAGAGCTTTTAACTGACTCCAAAAGAAATAGTGGTATTGCATGCCAATATGATGAAAATAACTGCAATTTTGCCAAACAACACAAATAACAAAAGCACAGAAGGGAAACACTTTATTTATATGTCCACTGTTCAGAAAATCACTACCAAAACTAACAAACAGGGCCACTTAGATTTGTTGATTTGAGTTTTAATATACAACTTCTGATGTGAAGGGAAATTTAAAGCAATATATGTGTGGTGAAAATCAAAAGATAAGACAAAACAGCTCTGAGTGTTAATTCTATGACTAATTCATTCTCAGAGAATAGTGCAGACACTCAAAGGCAGCAGAAGCCTACAGAGTTTATAAATATCATATGAGGGGTTGTATTGCAGGTTGCTGAACAAAATTCACCTCATTGCTCTGTCATGCAAGTGTATTAACTCAAAGAGGGCAAAATTAATTCGAAGTCTAATGATGGTCATGTTCTTCAGCTAGTTTCTCTAAATGACTGAATTGACTACAATCATTTAGCAACAAAAATTCTTATAACTATTAAATAAGACATAAAAATATAATCATTAGTTAATATCTTCATACAGTAACGTCTCCAAAAGTATTTAAACTGTCTTCATATTGATTCCAATACCATATGTGTTATTTGAAAAAGCACTGTCGCGTTATTACCACTAGATGGCACTGCAGTGCAGATCTGAAATGTGTTCACAAAGGTATACTGACTGGAAAAATTGCTGACATTTAGTATTGGATTCCCTTTTGGTAAATTGGGGTGCTTGTCTGGACACAATAACACAAGCTGGAATGTCTTTGATCTCGGCAAACAGTTTTACCCAAAAACAGTTGCTCTTTCCAAACTATTCTAGGCTGTAAGAAGAAATATGAAGATGGTGTAAAAAAGTAGAATGGAAATGGTGTCAAATGTTTAAGATATTTAAAGTTCCTGTGTTATTCAGTCTTTCATTTCTCCATCATTATCCACTCCTGTTTTCTTCAATATTCAATCCTCTTCCTCTCCTTCAGCGTCACCTTCTCCTTCCTCCTCCTGCATAAATTCCACCATCAGTTCAGCAGTACAGGTGGCTTCTCCCAGACCGTTGACAGCTTTGCAGGTGTACTTGGCATCATCATCAGGACAGACCTCTGAGATCACCAGGCTACAGTGGCCATCCTCTTCATAGTCAATCTGGAAGTGACGCGTCTCCTTAATAGGCTGGTCATCCTTGTACCACACAACCTCAGGGTCTGGGTAGCCTTTGTGTTTAGAGCACACAGGGAGTCCAAAATAAATAAAAAACGCAGTTAAAAATGAAACGCAAATGGAACACACAATAACAGTCATTGAACTTAGGCCTACCATCAATTAAGCATAAGGGCATCCTGTTAGTAGTTGGTAGTGGGCCATATTATTGTGTGAGTGGAAACACTACAAATCATAACAAGCACTAATTTGCTAATTTTCTCATGATGGCCAAATTGCAGAGCTTTCACATTATTTGTGACCTTTGGACATCACCATATTAAATTCACAATATTGTCGATAAATTGGTAGGTAGAGAAAAGCATAACTGTTTTTATTTTAAATCTGAAAGGAGATTAAAAAAACAATACCTTTTAAAATAACAATACCATTTTATTACCTGCTCAACCAAATGGCTGATGGAATTTGAAGGCAAGAGGGCTAATAATAAGGTTATAGCTGATAATGTTAGCATGTTCTTAAAGTTTGTACAAACACAGTTAAAGTGTTTTCTTAATTTTAACTAAATGCCTTCAAACATGTTTAGACACCATAAAGGTATTTATTTTTCTTTAGTATCCATTGACAACATTAGGATATATAATAAGAACCTGGACAAGCTACAGTAAAGGATATACCTTTCGGAAGTCAGTAAGAAATGAATATATTTATTCAGCAAGGATGCATTCAATTGATCAAATATGACAGTAAAGAAATATCTTTAAATGTAAGGGTTAAGCGCAGAAGAGTTATAACATAGCACTTATATTTATACCAGTACAATTCCTCTATTGAACTAAAAAATACTGTCAAGACTGTCTTGCAAACTGGAACTGTATTCTATGAGAGCTATGACTCACCTGACCATCTGATTTATTAAGAATTTCATTAAGTGTAGGCATTGGTAGTTCAGTGATATTTCAGTCTAAGGATGTGCTCCAAATAGAATGACACGCGTTGTCATCTCGAAATTACAGTAGCTAATGCATGGTGTGAACGCAGCATCAGTACACTGCTTTTGCAGAAATGGCATTAGTTATTGCAGTTGTTGCTTAATTTGCGAATTGCCATTAGATAACCAGCAGAACTTTCCACTCCCATGGGATTGCACTCTCATGCTAATTTGCCCTTTTTAGTAAATCTGTCCCTTGAAGTATAAAAAACCTCCCAGGTTAAAGGTCATTACCCTCAATCTTGCAGTCAAAGCGGGCAGCACTGCCTTCCACCACTTCTACATCCTGTATGACAGAGAAGAAGCTGGGGGCCACAGGAGTGCGGTTTTCATCCTCCACACTCTCAAAGAACGGTGCAGGAGGCTCTTCTAAAAACACACACATTTATTTATGTGCAATTAATATTTTAACATATATGATATTTAATATGCAATGTTCAGCATCAATATTGAAAAATGGTTGCTGGATTATTACCGTCAGTTGGGGAACTTTTCTTTGGGCCGATTCCTCCTAACATTCCCATAGAGCTGAATCTGGAGATGGCTCGCACTGCGTTGCCTGTTTTCTGCACAGACATTTACAAACATGAAGACTACGCTCCACCAAGAAAACAGTTTCCCATGTATCTCATAGAAATTCATTCTTTGTCTAGCAAATAAACTAAAATAAACGCCAGTGCATTCACCTGCCAGCGGCGTCTCAGGATGTACTTCTTCATCCTCTCTTTGGACAGTTGTTTAGCCTCCATATTTTTGGTGTCCTGTTTAAGCCAAGAGTGCTCTAAACACTGAGCGCAGGTCAGTCTGGCCCTACGGAGACAGAATTCAGATCAAATGCAAATCCTTTTATCAACATTCCCCATGAACTAATACATTTAAATGATCATTTACTTTGTCCATTACACCATCATCTGCAATAATACAGATTTTACTAGATTCTTTGATGTGGATCTATACAGTGCTCTACAAAGTTTTTTTTTTTTTATTAATTTGGAACAATGTTGGTATTTCCATAAAAAATATAATGTTTCTGATTCAGAATTTTTCAAAGTGTTTTCTGAAGCTTACCTCATGTCCTTTTTTAGGAGACTGCTGATAAAGTCTTTGGCCTGATCTGAAATCTCATCAAATGCCTCATCCTCAAAATCCCAGGTGGCTGAGGTGACATTGGCAAGAGTTTCATTGTCATTATCTCCCATGAATGGAGAGAGGCCACTGACACTGAGGGTAAACAAGAGGAAGGGTATTAGGCAATAATCTTCGATTCTGTTAGCGCACATTCAACCAAAATTTGATGTAAGGTACAACTAATAGCATCCCTTAATGGCAAATGTTTTATGTATGTATGTATACATGTATGTATTTATTTATTTAAAAAAAACTTTTTGAACCCTAATTTGTTTAATTCACCAAGGATTATTTTGGAATTATTTTGTATGACAGTTTCCACAAATAATTATGTAGCAATAAATAAAAAGTTAAATCAATCAGCATATTAGAAGGATTTCTGAAGAATCATGTGACACCTGCAAAATCAGTTTTTTCACTGAAATAAATTAAATGTATTACAGCTATTTTAAATTTCCATTTAAAAAAACATTTCACATTATTACATTTTTAACTGTATTTTTCATAAAATAAATGTTTACTATATTATATGTAGAAATATTGATTGATGATGGTGTTACATATTAATGGTTCTGTAAAAAATGCTAAACATCTTATAGTTAATAGATGGTAACAATACAGTTTACAGGCGATATTTAAAACATAGAGGCAATGTTTAGTGGATGGGGGCACTCACATCTGCAATATTTAAAAATCAAGTTTAAACAGGACAGTTTTGCTATTTAATTTTGAGTATTTAATTTAATTGAATGTTTTTAATGTAAAATGCAATGTCTATTTAGTGTTTTGGGAAAAAAAGATAGTCAAAAATGACATTTTACTGCTGGGGGCAATTAACCTCTTTTGCCCTGAAGATAAAAGTAACTGACACAAGTCAGTTTAAATATTTATACTCTACCTCCAAGGAATTAAAATTGTGTTTATGTGATAAATTGAAAAAGCAAGCTTGGCAACTGAGTTGTCCAAAAACTAATAACGGCCTTAAAAGGAAATGTTTCCAGTCCTCAGCATTGATTACTGTGTTTTTACGTGCCACGGCTGTTAGTGACTGCTGGAGAAGTGATACTGATGTAGTCGAGAAATTGAGTCATCACTCACAGAATGTAACAGATGACGCCAATGCTCCACATGTCTGTTGGGTAGCTGATAGCTTCATAGTTAATCACCTCAGGAGCTACAAACTCAGGAGTTCCAAACAGAACCTTCAGAGAGCCCGAATTCTCTGAAAACAGAAATAAAAAACATTAAAACTGTGCCAGAAAGCCACATCCTGTTAGTTTTGTTTATGCTTGTTTACCCAGCCTTCGAGCAAGTCCAAAGTCAATGAGCTTGATCTTGCTTCCTGTCTTGTTGATGCACATGATGTTCTCAGGTTTGAGGTCCAAGTGGACAATGCCCTGCTTGTGGATGAACTGCACTCCATCAATGATCTGCAGCATGTACTTAATCACCTCTCGCTCAGTCAGCTCGAAATCCTCATCAACGATTCGCTCAAACAACTCGCCTCCAGAAATTCTGCAGCCAATGGGGACCACAATGACATTATCGTTAAGTGGCGCTAACCAATCACTGTCAGAATGCAATCTCAATGCATTGGAACTGTTTATGCACATTCCATTTAACAACCAGATGAACAGTGTCTGGAGTGCTAAACAATTCTCTTACAGTCAGGGAGATTTAATTCTGGGCTATTTTCCACCATGGCTGCCAAGCTGAAGCATAGAGCATCCACGCTTTCTTCTCCCCACCTCCCTGTTTCTCCATCTCACTATATAAGGACATGTGACACGCACTTCTCCCATCACAGGGTGCTGGTTTTTACATTCCACTCTTGCCATAAAAAGCTAAACTGGTGGAATGATTTAAAGATGTTGAAAAAACAACTAACAAACACTCCAGTCTGTTCAAAGACACCAGGACAAGATAGGTTCACCAATGTGAATCACCACTCCCAAACTGGAACATATCCGATGGACTTCTCATGAAAGCTTTTATTTAGTCAACCTGTATCATGTCTTTCTGGATTGAAGAAATAGGGACTCACATTTCCAGAACCATGACCATGTCAGATTTTCCCTCAAAGGCGTCCACACATTGCACCAGTTTGTTGTGGTGGAGGCTGTTCATGATGTCAATCTCCTGCCTCACATTTTCTTTTTCCTTCTGAGAGAATGCCTTGATGAACTTCCCTGCCCAAACCTTCTTGGTGGACTTTTCCACAAGTTTGAAGACCTGACCAAATTTACCTCTTTTAAAAATAAGAGAAAGGCAATAAGTGAAAAAAATCTGTTACAGTAAATGAAAAATGATGTTTTATCAAAAATGCATCTTACGTTCCTAAGCGGTCCTCTATATCATAGAAATCCTTCACGGTGCAGTCTTTCTTAATGAACACATCTCTGTATTCTGGTTCTTTCTCTTCATCTGTGAAATTAACAGGATATCAGACTGGCCATGTGGGAGTAATGTTAGTAAACTCTGAATTGAGGAGGGATAGAATGGTGGGCTAATTGCTTTGAACTTCATACCATCATCAGACACAGTGGCTCCAACTTCCTCCTCTTCCTTTTTAACTGGAGAAAAATATGAATTTTTTTTAAGGTTAAGTTTTTAAGTAGTGCATCAGCTCATTACTTTTATACTTTGGGGGTTCAGTTGTGTATACATATTTTATATATATAGATAGATATATTTGACACACTACATTTGTTAACATATTGTATAAAATATTGTATAACAACCAAAATTCTTGAGGTTATGCCAATTGTAGTGATGCTACCAACACCTAACCTCACGCCTAAACCTACCCACAACTAGGGTTTAGATAAATCTTACAAAATCGTACAAGGTCATACAACTTCATACAAACCTTGCCGAGAGCTCAAGGTGCTGCAACTTAAAAAAAAACACATGCAAACAGTAAAAACCTCACATGCAAACAGAAAAAATGACAACACATTAGGAAAAGATCTTTATCAGTTTGACAACACAGGCGCTGCAATTTCTCGCAACGCAACCAAACACAGAAACATGCTGCAAACAGGACTGACCACAACAGAAATGTTTCGAGGGGACCTCAAAAAGTGACAAACACATCTGAAAGTAACTCTAGCTAACATAGCATGAAAAGTTTCACAGTTAAGTGTGTAATTGTCAGATTAATCTAATAATATCCAAAAGACCGTATGATCAAGTTGTTAAAATATACACGAAAAACCTCTCACCTTTTAGTTCAGCGACAACATCTCTGCTCTGACCAAAAGTCACTGAACAAATAATCAGGTCCCAAATGGTTTCGTCACTTTTTGAGGTCCCCCTGAAACATTTCTGTTGTGGTCCGTGCTATTTGCAACGTTTCTGTGTGTGCAGGGCGTTTGTGTGTTTGCAGCGCATTTCTGTGTTTGGTTGCTTTGTGAGAATTTGCAATGTGTTTTTTTCAGTTTGCATGTGTTTTCTTCTGTTTGCATGTGTTTTTTTCTGTTTGCGTGTGTTTTCTTAAGTTGCTGCGCCTTGAGCTCCCTCGGCCACCGTACATAAGACTGTGTTGGCTTCCGATTTCTGGACCCCATTGATTCTTTCTCGATCAATAGTACCACAATTAATCAGATGTTCCTTCTCACCTGTTACCTCCTCCACTCCCACTGTAATGGGCTCAGATTCTGCACTGGGCTCTCCGACTCCATAGACATTAACAGCTCGAACACGGAACTTGTACTGACGGTCGGCGAGAAGGTTCTGGACGTGGTATGACGTGCTGTTACAGGACGTGAGGTCAATCCACGTTTTGTCAATCGAATTCCAGATCTCCAGGTTGTAGGACTGGACAATGCTGCCTCCATCATAAGTGGGGCCATACCAGGAGAGGGTGAGCGAGGACTTGCGGATGTCAGAGGCAGCAGGGATGCCGGCTGGGGGATCTGGCTTATCTGGGACAAAGATTTACATCGCAGAGGTCAGCATTAATTATACAGAAAGCATTGCATAGGAAGATAGGGAGATTACCAGTAAATGTGCTTTATGTTAGTATGTTGCATCAAAGTGGTAAATACAATCTCATAATCAAATCTTCCTCCTGCTTTTCATGTGTCTCTTTCTGTCTTTGCTTACTCCCATACCTACGATGGTAAGGTTGAGTGAAGCCTGCTTGGTACCAAATTTATTCTGCAGTTCAAGAGTGTAGCAACCACAGTGATCTTGATCACTCGCTGCAATTGTCAGGTGACTGCTGTTCTCTGTGGTCTCTATGGAAATGCCCCCACTTTCTGGCTGGATCTAAACGGGAGAAGAGTATACAATGTATCTTAGTATATAATATAGGACTTCAGGCCTTCTATTTTTTAATTTTCACCTCTTCTTTAACTCTTTTTTATACCAAACATATACACCAAGTAATCATAAAATCTAAACTTATCCTTACTACTGTAATTATTTAGGAGTTTTTTCAAAGATTTTTTTTCAGTCAGCCTAAACTCTAGAAAACAACACGTAAAAAGCACAATAGGCAACAGCCATACAATTCTCATTTCACAATCATCTAACATTAGTTCCCAAAGTGCATCACAACATGAGTTCTGCATAATATTGGCTTTGTTTTATACATTAATATATCAGTTTGTATGTTTTATACAGTACTACGAATGCTTCAGTGAATCAGCAATGAATCAATCAGTGGTCTCTGAACTGAAAAAACAATCATGCTAATGACACATAATGATGCAAGTATGCTCACAGTGTAAGAGGGGAAATGCTTATGCAACCAGCAAAATTTGGTGGCACTTTATTTTAATAGCCAATTTTTGACATTAAATAAATCATTTAATTTTGCCTCAATAAACTACCATACTTTATTAGTATGGTAGTTGTTAAGTTTAGATATTGGGTTGAATTAGGGATGTATAATTTTGTCATGCAAAATATGCGCTTTAGTACTAATAAGCGGCATGTTAATAACAAGGCATGCTAATAAACAACTTCTTAATAGTGAGAATTATTCCCTAGACTCTTAGAAATAAAATTACAAAAACTTGGGCGGTACCTTTTCAAAAAGGAGATGTTTGTACCTAAAGGATTCATTTTGGTAGCTTAAAGGTACATACATGTATAGCACTGCCCCAGTGACAGATTTTGTAAATTGATACTGCTCCCCAAAAAAGAATATGTTTCTGCTGATCAAGATGACAAGAAACTATAAAAATGCTGATCAGAGTACTATCTTTTGTTCCAAAAGTGTTTTTGAGTATTTGTATTTGTGCTCTCAATTTTAGATTAAATATGTGCTCAGTGCTCACATGAGAAATTTAGTTAAAAGTTACCTTTATTTCAGAAGATTTGCCAATGATTTGTCATTGTACAAACTCTCTGTTCTTACCGGCTTTTTAAATTTGAGCCAAGTGCAAGTTATGGGTGCCGTCCCTCCAAAGTTGCCCAACAGCTGCACCTTTTCTCCTGCCCTGATCTTCTGATCTCCAGGAAACTGCAGAAACTGTGGTGGAGAACCTGCATGCAATCATAAGCAAACAAAGGTTCATATTCAACACTCTCATGGAAAATAGTTATTCTGTATTTTCTCTCTCTTTCTATCAGTATTCTGCAAGACAGCTTATCACACAAGAACGTGTCTCTGTACAAGCCCTTCAGGTCAAATATTCCTTGGGCCTGTACGGTTATGTTAGGGATAATGGGAGAGTAATCTTACCCTGTTTGGGGGGAGCTGGTTTCTTCTTTATTCTGGCTTCATCTGCAAAAGACATTATTATTATGTATTGACATAAGATAGCATCTACTGCATATTTTTGGCAAAACATATTTACATTATTATTAAAATAAACATTTAATGAAAGGTATAGTTCAGCCAAGAATGATCATAGTTTTTACTCCTCCTCATGTTGGCTCTCAAATTAGTTTTCTTTCTTCTACGGAACACAAAATAAGAAATTCTAAATTACTGTCAAGTTCCATGGGAAAAAAACATGTCTGTATTGCATTATTTTATTGCATTATTTAATACCCATGAGTTATATTGCAGGAATTTAAAATGTTATTTTCTTGCTTATTGATAATGATAATAAATAATCAATAAATTGCTAAATAATAAACTCCTTGTTCAGTAAAAAAACCCAAGCAACGCAGATGTAAAAAATTCCAGCAAGCTGTCCAGATAACTGATATTTCATTCCACACATTTTCAAAGGAATTAACTATAGTCAACATTTTTCTAAGAACTGACAGGAGTTCTAAGGAAACTGCTGCTCCCGATCAACATCCAGAGAGAGAGTGTCTGTGTGGACACTGTCTTGCTGGAATTCCCCTTATACGGACATGCTAAATATAGGGTCTCCAAGATCCAGGAAGCAGTGTCTCTCTCTCCACTATTTATTTAAGGTTTGATCGCCGTCAAGAAACAATGCAACATGTAAACCCCACTAATACTCCAGCACACTCCAAACAGAGAGACTGAGAGAGGGGAAGAACAGGGTGAGGAAGACAGAGAGGACAGTCAGATCTTTATGTGTTTCAGCTCACAGAAGTCTTCCATTTTAGGCCTTCTTTTCGTCTTCAATTGCTTCTTTCCTCTCTTTCATTTTCTCTCTTATGCTTGGACACACCTGAGCTTTTTCTACAAGCACTGTGGGAATACAATGTTCTCTGTTTTGGTATTTGCCACTTTTTGTGCACTAAATTGTAAATCAGTTTGAGATTGTTTGTTAAGAACATAACTGCAATGTAAATGTGAGCCACTTAGAGGCTGCTATGCTTATGAAATACAAGACCAAATGCAGCAGTACAACTGGTTGCCTATTGTTCCAAAACACAATCGGCTGAGTTTATTTTCTACTCTATCGTGATCACATGGATTAAAATGTAGGATCTAGTGTGACCATTGTGTTAAAAGCCGGAACAAAACAAACAGCCAAACCATTTGAGCACTATAGATACAATCTGCCATCAGATACTGTGTGATGGAAATCCTCTTTGGGAGTCTATATAGAGTGTGCGTGATGACTATTGTTCCTGTCTATAAGGTCAGCTTCTCACATGACAAATATTCTTGAAAGGGATAATTGGAATTAAATGTTCACTAAATATGTAACCAAGGACTAAATACTTTTGCCAACAATTCCAGATGATTAAGCGCATCAAAAGAAGAAAAGGGACATTAACTGCGAAGACCTCAAAGTCGGGTAAAACAAACACAAGGCCTATTTACAGTATGCCAAGACTGAATATTTGTTGTAGACAAGATTTTTTATATAATCAATAGATTCCTATATATAAAGAAATATATACTGCAAATCTCAGATGTATGATTGTTTACACAATTTCACTATATCATTGCATGTCTATGTATACAGTGGGTATGGAAACTATTTAGACCCCCTTAAATGTTTCACTCTTTGTTATATTGCAGCCATTTGCTAAAATCATTTAAGTTACTTTTTCCCCCTCATTAATGTACACACTGCCCCCCATATTAACAGAAAACACAGAATTTTTGGCATTTTCGCAGATTTATTAAAAATGAAAAACATATAACATTACCCTAAGTATTCAGACCCTTTGCTCGGTATTTAGTAAAAGTACCCATTTGATCTAATACAGGCATGAGTCTTTTTGGGAAAGATGCAACAAGTTTTTCACACTTGGATTAGGGGATCCTCTGCCATTCCTCCTTGCAGATCCTCTCCAGTTCTGTCAGGTTGGATGGTAAACATTGGTGGACAGCCATTTTTAGGTCTGTCCAGAAATGCTCAAATGGGTTTAAGTCAGGTACCTTTTTTAAGTCAAGCCACTCCTTCGTTATTTTAGCTGTGAGCTTATGTTCATTGTGTTGTTGGAAGGGTTCTGGTCGTCCCAAACATCTTCCATTAAAGGATTACGGAAGCCCAATGTTCTCTTAGGAACCTTAAGTGCAGCAGTTTTTGTAATCTTGGCCAGATCTGTGCCTTGCCACAATTCTGTCTCTGAGTTCCTTTGACCTCATGATTCTCATTTGCTCTGACATGCATTGTGAAATGTAAGGTCTTATATAGACAGACGTGTGGCTTTCCTAATCAAGTCCAATCAGTATAACCAAACACAGCTGAACTCAAATGAAGGTGTAGAACCATCTAAAGGATGGTCAGAAAAAATGGACAGCACCTGAGTTAAATATGAGTGTCACAGCAAAGGGTCTGAATACTTAGGAGCGTGTAATATTTAAGTTTTTCTTTTTTAATAAATCTGCAAAAATGTCAACAATTCAGTGTTTTTGTGTCAAAATAGGGTGCTGTGTGTACATTAATGAGGAAAAAAAACCTAAACGATTTTAGCAAATAACTGCAATATAATAGAATAAGAAGTTTAAGGGGGACTGAATACTTTCCATACCCACTGTATATACAATATATTTCATACATTAGATAACATTTGTAAATAGTTTGGTGTTTTTTTTGGATATGTAATTATTATTATTTCAGTAGATGTAAATTAATTAAATATACTCACAATTGTAACTGATATTAATTGATAGTTTAGATTACAAAATTACTTAATCTTTGTATATCTATTCAAATCTAGTGTGCATAAACTGTGTAATTGTTAAAAAGCAAACCTTCAATGTGTAGTTTGTGTCCTTAATTACCAAGTCAAATACTCAAATGGTAAAAAGTTAAACATGTTTATTTCTTCTATAATCAATTCCTAATTCATGCTCATTAATACTTCTGTATTTTATGAGATTATCGGGCCGGTGGAGTCAGCATATGCACAGACATGTGATCCACATGTGACATGACACTTTAGATGTGTAAACGTCTGTGAGGCAGTGCAGGGATTAGCTGCAGGTTTTTGTAAATCTCTCGTGTGTGTGTAGTGTTGGGGATTGTTTGAGGTCGGCATTAAACTCCTGTGCATCCTGCAGGAAGTTGAGGCCTGCGGGCAACTCGTAAGCAGGGATTGGCGTTAATCACATTACACCAGGGTGACCGGTGAAACTGCATCGGGAGACATGCTAATCAATGTGGATCAGGCAGTTACCTCACAGCTTGTACATACGCTTGCATTGTTTGACGTTTTTTCGGCAGATCTGTCTGTGGCAGGGCGGTTCCTGCCCTTTGACTGTCAATCACACCTGCTGACCTCACTGAGCCGTTGCTATGGCAGCCTTGCCACATACCCCCCCCCCCCCCCAATATCACAAGTGTTGCTTACCATAACATTTAATTCATTCAATTATATATTCTGGTTTATTTTACATGTAAAATAACATTATGCAGTGATTTAGTTGTGCTTTTGTCTCGACACACATGTGTTTGGCTCCATTTTAGTTTGTTCCCAATGTTGTGTTGCTGTCTGAGAACAGGTTGCCCCAGATATTCTCAGTAAGATTAAAAACCTCATCTTTTTTTAGCAGCTACCTACCAGTTATGGAAGTACTATGATCGGATGCTATTTCCATGGTGCTTCAATATACCATTGCATAAATTATTATTTTATTAATTTATATTGTTGGATAATATATTCCAATGGTGCCAAGGTATTGTAAAAACCTTATTTTGTTACAATGTTGGAAATTAATCACAAATGATATCTCCTTAATACCTCAGTTTTTGCTCCTAGATGGCATTGGGAAGATAAATGAGCACTTTTTGGATACAGTCTTCTCTGATATTAGTTTATATTCTATTTCAAAATGTTTAGAGTAGTTTTAGTTTGCGACCCTGCTATCTATAATCTGTAATGTCCTCTAGAGTCAGACTCAAAAGATTCTCAACAGTCCATATAGATTTTTTTAAATGTATGTAAATTCAAATTTGTGATATTTTCTCATTTATTTCTAAAATGATTTTAGTATTTCTGATCCAATAGTTAAATATAATTATAATAGAATTGAAAAATGTGGTTATGGTTTTTGTTTTTCCCATAAAATGATGACTTTCTTCGATGGAACAAAAAGCAAGATGATTTGAAGAACTGTTATTTGTCTATAACATGAAGTCAACGGGGTCCAGAACAACAGTGTTTGCACCAAAACAGATCATCTTGTTTTATGTTCCACTGAAGAACGTCAGTGGAAATGAGTAAATGATGACAGAACTTTTTTTGGGAGAACTTAAACCATAAAAGAACAACTTTTCAATATATGTCCAAAAATGTTTTGCCACTGTAGGAACATTTTTAGCTTCAATAAGCTAAAAAAAATATTACCATGTTATATTTGATGATGTGACAAACTCAGAACAAGTTGATGATTCAACAAATTTCGGAGAATATCATGAACGCAGATTTGTAGATTATGACTAGTTGACTATGCCATGCTGTGTAGAGATGTCTAGTTTGCACCATGTTTTTCTGTCTGTGGGAAAATCCCACTCTATAAAAAAAAAAAAAGTGTTACTGACGACCCAGGAGTGTAGTTGCTAGGAAACCTGACGTCACACTTTCACCAGTTTATTGTTATCAGTGATGTGTGTGTGTGTGCAGAGACAGCAGCACAGGCTCAGGACCTGGTCTGGTCATCAGCAGGTTGGAACAAACCTTCCCAAAGCATTTAATCTGGGCCACGCATGCATGTGTTATAAATATGAGAAATTCAACTTGAGAAACTAAAATACAGAGACACTTTATCCAACAATTTAGTAAATAGATTCAATATAAAGACATTTCTAGTAAGCTCTATAATATCTGGAGCAAGCTAGCTGTTAGCATTCCCATTCATCACAACGGCATTTGCAACTTTAGTGCAGTGCACAACTTAAAATCTGCTAGAAATAACGCAACCCACATAAATGCAGTGTTTAGCTTTGTTAGAGTCTCCTGTGTTAAGATGAGAGAAGTTGAGATGGTGGGCTTCCTTGTTTGGTCTGAGAAAAATAGGCTGTTGGTGTGTCTCTGCAGGCTTTAAGCCACTGCGGCCTTAACTTTCACACCAACAGTGAAGAATCATCCTGTTCATCTAGCTTGGCCAAGCCCCAAAATCAATGTTCACAGAGACGAACCAACAAAAGAACATGAAAGTGGGTGTTTCTCTGCTTCCCTCAGAGCTGTTAGACTAGGAAAACCAGGAATCATTCCAGTGCTGTGGCCCTTATGGTGGACACCGCCATTAGTTCCAGGATCGTGACTTTCTTTTTGAGCACATGTTTAGAAAGTGGTGATGGATTTCTTTTATTGTTCCCTGATTACCTCTTTAATCTTTTTTTTATTTTTTACATTTTAAAGCTTTCCTGTAGCTCAAATAGTAAACCATGTCAATCGCTTTGACTAAAACCACCTGCTAATTGCATAAATGTAAAGATTAGGCCGTTAACGTGTTAATTACACAAAAATAACACATTAAATTTAAATTCACACTTATTTTTACACTGCGGAACATTTCTCACTGGATGAGTTTCGGCGGACCGATTATACTGGAGCACCAACAAGCGTTTCTAATGTTCTGAATGTACTTGAAAGTAGGGATGCACTGATCCAGATTGGCCAATATGTTTGCAGGTTTCGTCAATAAAGATGTCATGTAATCAGCGGTAAATGCCATCAGGTGCTTTATTTTACATTGAGCCGTATATACTACACACAGCCAATTACTGACGAGCTGCGCAAATCCACGCTGATAATGAACATGTTCTGCGCAGCTCGTCAGTAAACAACAGCTGTGTGTAGTATATACAGCTCAATTTGAAATCACGCACGGCACAATATTGCTCTGTTGGACTTGATTGAACAAAAATAAACAATATTTTGCTGCTTAAGCTTCAGTCATTATTCAATGGTATACTAAAAATCCATATACATTTTTATATGCGATTTAAAATGCAATTAATTTCAATTAATTCATTACAAAGCATCTAATTAATTAGATAATTTTTTTTTTTTCAATGGAGCCCCGGCCCTAGTAAAGATACTAATTATAGTTTTCAAACCATAGGTAGCTCTACTGGACAAACAGAGTCATAGCAAGTGGTCAAGTGGTTTTATAGGATGTGGTATGTGTTTTGTTGCTGCAGCCAGTTCTGACCAGCCTCACCAAGGTGGCAATCTAGAGACCAAAGTAAAAACCACGAGAATCTGGTTTAACCTAGAGATGCTAAAAGGTAAAACAATGAATGGCACCTCAGGTAAGATTAACCTAAATATGAATTCAATAAAAACATATAAGGAAAATAGGGGCTAAGAATACTAAAGAATAGAGGCTAAGAGTAATAAACAAATTAATAATAAATAATTATATATAACCAAAATTATGTGTTCCTAATGTTAGCATACATGCAAAAATCTGCACTAAGTTACCAGTTTGTACAGCTTGTGTTACAGTAGAGAAGTGTCCTAATACCAGTTGTAAGTATTAGTATGCCCAATATCTATATTCAGAATCTGTATATCACCTTTTATAATGGCTTTAACATACAGCTTTTTAGCTGAAAATGGTTCAGGTTTCTCTTGAGTGTAGTGTGCAGTATATGAGCATCGGTGAAGCTATTTTGTAAATGCTGAAATCTCAACCTCAGACCTCAAGCACTTGACACAAATTTTCATATTGACTGCGATAGATAAAAGCTTTTGAATGGCAGTTGCTCTTTATTGAGTGGAGTGCTCACTGTCCTCTGTGTAATTAGCATTTAGCTGTTAGCAACGGAGCTTTAATTGCTTGTTTATTGGCTCTGACCTCCCACAAGGTGCTTTCGGTTCCCTGTCCTCCTACGCGTGTCACCCCTGACCCTGGCTGGTGTTTGTTCTGCCTTCTGCTCTGAGATGCTCGTCTGCAGTGTGCGGTGCCTTTGTTGGCTTCTGCCGCGACAGTGTGCTCAAGGCCTTTTTCTTTTTTCCTGAAGTATGCGATTGCGTGTGTGTACAAAAAAAGAGAGCGTTTGTGAGCTGATGGCTTTTGAGAGGTTGTCACTGAAGCTCTGATTCACCTGTTGAGGTTCTGGTTTCTCTCAGGGCCGTGTGTGAGTGTATGTAATGGAGATAAAACCTGAGAACTTTTAGACAGAAATTTCCAAATACATGATCTGATCGTTTCATGAAGGCCTTCAAACGGAGCACAAATTGAGTCCGGCTGGAGTATGAAAGCATCAGTTTGAGAATGTGGGCGTCATGTGTATACCATTTTGAATATATAATGGACTTTTTAAAAGGCAGGGTATACGATTTCTGAAAGCCACAGTTGATATCTGAAATCACCAAAACAAACACGCCCCTACTCCATAAGGGTCTTGCTCCTTTGATAGCTCCGCCCCACACATACATAGCTTAAGCAACCCAGTCAACGAGCTCTGTGAACAAAGCAGTAGCGATGTTACAGCGTCCATACAGGACACTCCAGCGCTAAAAGGCTGATACGATATTTACACGGGTCATACATCTTGCCTTATATAATTCCAATGACATTTTACTCTTTTTGCTTTTTATCTTTCTGTTACTATGCTCGGCTGTCTCCTCCACATCACGAATAGACACGCCCATTACTGCTGATTGGCTAAAGCTTTGTTTTGCTAAAAAACACATTTTTTTCGGAAGCATTTTTGAAAAATCGTATACCCTGCCTTTTTAAGTAGGGATCTGTTTGAGTATGCAAGAATTTGCGTGAATTAAGCAGCGTGTTTTGCGCAAATCGCTCAAGTTGAAAAATCTGAACTTTGGCGAAAATTTGCACTGCATTAACCAATCAGGAGCTTGCTGTAGTAGTGACTTGATTACTAGCAAACGAAGGTAGAATTCCGAAACTGTGGAGGACAAAATCATTGTCGCTGTATGTGGAGGAGCTGTACGACACATCTTCGTACATTAATATAAACAGGAATAAAAAGGAAATAAATACTAGATTCATTACACTAAAGTTTGTCTATAAAATATACTCAAATTAAATTTTACCTCATATCTAACCACTACAGAGACTGGAACTGCATGGCAGAAGCCCCTCCCATGCTCATGGAGGCATGATGCAAATTCGCGTTTGCTGTGAATCGAATTTCACACGCAAATGAAGCGAGTAAACTCAAAATGTTAAAGCGTCCAACTACACACGATTTATTCGCGCAAGTCGCGTCTGGTGTAAATGTAGCATTAGACAGTTTTACACACTGATCTGTTATTGTTGCGAGATTTCGACGCCCAGAAATGTGACAAACTATGATTGGTTGTTTGACATGTCGGTCGCCTCATGGTTGGATTTTGGCCAATGAAAGCTTGTCTGAGTATAAAAGGGATTAATTTAAGTATGTGGGCATCAAAATTTCAGCGACAAGCAATTTGTTTTTTCTCTGGAAGCACACTACTTTTGCAACGAAATGGATCAAAAGATCGGAGGTAAACTCTCTGTTGATTGGGTTGAGTATATGTTATGCAAGGATCACTTAAGTATGTAGGCATCATTTTATGTTTATAAAGATAATTTCAAGTATAGAGTGGATTAAATGCATAGAAAATCAATCGTGATAAGATTTTGGCATAGGTTTGAAAATGCAAAGGTATGTTTGATCATGCAGGTAAGTTTATACACATCAGTTTATATATTCTGTGTATATATGTTGGTGTATCTGGTAATGATGATTGCGGCTGCTGTTTAAATGCATGTATAAGGCATGCTGTTCTCATTAAAGCAGTGATTGCAGGCGGCCTCAGTGGGATGGGGGGTGGCGGAGGGGGAAATGTGTGAAAGGATGACTCGTTTTATGTCCGTCGGCCTCATGGTAACGGGTCTCTGTGCGTCAGTGAGCCGCTGACCTGAACTGTCACAGCAGGTGAGCCCTCCTCTCACCCTACCCCCTCCTTCTCTCTCTCCCACTATTTCCCCCCTTCTCTTCTTTCTATCTCACTGCGTCATCAGCGCTTCTGTTCTGCTGAGGTGTCTGTGTGGCCCATCCAGGAAGCTGGATATAGGCAGAACGAGGGAATAGGTGTGGTTTTTTGAGTGTATCGGTGAATTTGAGGTGGGTCAGCATTCTGCACAGAGCTGGAAAATTCCTCCTGCATAAGTAAGCATGGTTTGTTTGTGAAAGATTTGGGAGTGTGTTTATAATCCAAAAACAGGCCGGAATGGGGCAAAACCCTGCAGACCGGTGCAAACGGCGGCGTGTGCAGCAGGAAGCAGACATCGACGGCCATGTTCGACGAGACGGAATGCCGTCTTAGCCTCGGCATGAACTCTGCGTCTCGTGGAGCTGTGATGTCAGAACGCTCCCACCGTCAGAGCAGTGTTCCGATGACACTCGGTTGCCATGCCAGCAGTGCAGTCGCCCCCATGAGGAGGGCTGCAGCTCCCTTCCATATAATAACAGTTATTTATAGCTGACAGCCCTGTTTGCTGAAGGGGAGCACAAAAAAGAGAGAGGGAGAAAAAAATCCAGTCAGATTTCAAACTGCGTGCGTTCTGATGCCATGTTATTTATCAGACTTGCAGGTGCTGCGACTGAATGGCGACTGATGCTGAAGGCTGATGAGAGACACTGCAGAAATGCATAGCTTTGGATCTGTGTTAATTTTGACATATGTCTGTTTAATTAATCTAGTTGAACAACACTACTATCCCTTCTTTTATTTTATTTTTTTTGTGCACCGTATATCATGTATAAATATAGTGCTGTCAAACTATCAGTGATTAATAACATACAAAATAAGTTTTTGTTTGCATAATATACTTGTGTGTTCTGTGTATAGTTATGCATATACAAATACACACTTACAGTATATATATTTAAAATATTTACATGTATTTGCAGGTCTATATTTACATTCCTATAATTTAAATTATAAATAAATAAATTATATCAACATAACATATTTCATTAAAATATATGTTATATATGTAAAAATATAAATGTATAGATAATATAGATAATAAATATATGCAACACACACATATTATGTAGACAAAAACATTTAGTTTGGATGTGATTAATCGTGATTAATCTTTTGACGGCACATATATATACGTATATATATATATACATATATATATATATACATACACACACACACAAACACATGTTTATTATTTTTTATATAAAAATAGAAACGCATATGGTATACAAACAGTATATCAAACAAGAAATATTAAGAGGAAGAAATAAGAAATATAAAAAAAGCAAAGTTAGAAGAATAGTATGTAAATGTTGTTTATCTCAGTGCGTATGTGTTATATACATGCATGCATATGCATGTGCTTATATTTGCACACATACAGTATATATCCATGAAATTCATGAGTACATATGGAAGCCTGTGTGCGTATAACACTACACTGTGCATTAATACATACAATGAATGAGGACGAAAAAAAGTATTTTAATGACATGTTATAGAACAACATAATGAGTAATGACCTCTACAGTTCTTTGACATTTCACACCTACGTTAATTAAATCTGAATTGAACTGATTATTTGTGCATGTCTATATTATGTGCGTGTGTCTATCATGAGGTCTAACATGAGCATGTAACAGTTTTCTGATGAGCTTGAGTTTGGGAAATTGTCATTTGGTTGTACATGGGACCCACAGAGATGATAAAGGCCTCTAATAGACCCCGCCCACTCGATGGCCCCTCCCTCATCTTCTTTGTGCTTTGCTGCCCCCTGCAGGTCAAACTCATGAAGTACATCTGTAAACAGCTGCAGTGTAAGCAGAAGGTGCCAGACACAGAAAGGCCGTCAGCCCTGAACAGCTACCCACGGCTGGAGGACTGGTTACGCATCATCAACGTCAGACCTGAGCTCATAGAGGTAACGTATGTTTGTGTTTTTATTTTTTGGAGGAAAGAGAATATCCCTGTAAATATTTAATACTTTGACATTGTCAAATGTTTTTATACATAAAATGCTATATCAGTGTAGCAAGGTGACGCTCAGAAAGCCAATCAGTGGTCTGGAAATTTTTTATATCAAAATCAAATAATAATTAAAAAATGTAAAAAAGCAATAATAAATAATAAAAATGTGATTTATAAAGATAATATATTTTCAGCTAAATTTGTATCTGGTGTTTTTGTGATTGTTGTGTAAATATATTTCTGTTTTTTATAATGTATATTGTGTGTTAATATAATGTGGCATATCATGCATGTTTATGATTACTAGAAATTCAAATTCGGAATGTAGCAACGAAAAAACAGAGCAATGGTTTTATAAGTCCAGATCATATTTCTCACCAAAATAACTCTTTTGTAAAGAAAAAAGGAATATTTTTTTGGTATTATATCTTACATATTAAATTATACAATAAAAAGTCCCAATGAGATGCCCAGATAAACAATGTCAGATCTTCCTCTAGGAATGTGTGAGACACTCAGATCTTCTTAGAAAGTCACTAACAAAACACTGTTATTGAGTGTTTGTGTGAGGATATGTTTGTGTGTGTGTGTGTGTGTGTGTGTGTGTGTGTGTGTGTATGTGTGTGTTTTATGCTTTGTAGTTCAATATTCTTAAGTAAAGCTGAGGAATTAAAAAATCTGCTGTGTTTTGGCAGTTTGGCCACAGCCACGTTCCCAGCAGACCTGAGAGACACCAACTCTTAATTACCCAACATGCTGAGTCAGCCTCTCTCTCTCCCTTTCTCTGACACTGCTCTACTCCTACATTACATAGCATCCATTCTCATGGACAGCAGTGGACTTTCCTCATTTTATTCTGCTCAGCTAAATCAGTTGCGTTTGTGCAGTACTTTACTGTATGTCACGTACAGTACGTTTCAGTTTAGAATTGCTTCTCATACTTTCCCACATATCTTTTGCTCTCCATTATGAATCCCCCCGAAAATGTGAGATTTACTACCTATTTACAATATGATTGTTTGAGTAGTTCTGGAATGATATGTTATTAAAATTAGTCCATTGTTACAAGCTACTCACTTTAAAACAATCACGTATGTTTGTAATTAGGGAATCAGATTAATTAATTCATGTGTCCTGGGATTTGAAGAGCTCTGTTTACAGGAGAATGCACTGATCAAGGTGAATCTGTCCTGTTGTATGTGACCCTAAATCACATGAATAACCCTCTATCTGACAGTTAAGGACATGTCAGCATCATGCTAATGTCTTCAGAGAGTGTTTCCTCATTTAGGAGTAAACATGCCTGTGTCTCCTGTGCCTGTGTTCTGAAACATGTTTCGCAACATCTTAAAAGAGGCAACATAAACATTTTTTGGATGTTTTTGAAAGACGTCTCTCGGGCTCAACAAAGTTGCATTTATTTGATAAAATTTAAAACAGTAATATTGTGAAATATTACAATTTAAATAATTGTTTTCAAATGTAATATTTTAAAATGTAATATATTCTTGATGAAAAGCCTCAGTGTCACATTGTCCTTCAGAAATCATTCTAAGGTGCTGATTTAAGAAATATTTTTATTATTAATGTTAAAATGGATATCATGATCTTTACTGTCATTTTTGATTAATTTAATG
This sequence comes from Enteromius viviparus, assembly GCA_032353835.1. Taxonomy (NCBI): domain Eukaryota; kingdom Metazoa; phylum Chordata; class Actinopteri; order Cypriniformes; family Cyprinidae; genus Enteromius; species Enteromius viviparus. The sequence continues at coordinate 6,025,745 of JAUCNO010001758.1, forward strand.
TATCATTGTTGATTTAAAATAATAAATACAATTTAAAAAGTCATTAAAACTTTTGAACAGTGATGCATGTTGTTAATACATTTATCATTTCTTTATAGAAATCCATAGGAGTCCATAATTTTGGTATTGTTTTTTTTTTTTTATTAAAATCAAACCTGATCTGAATATGTTTATGGTGGATGAAAGTTTTGGTGGCAATTCCGTAAACGTGAGGTCATATATATTCTTTAACATCCAAAAATGCCAGACTCTGTGTGCAATGACTTGTACATTTTACAGTTTATCAGTGCAAATTAGTAAAAAAAAAATATATACATATATATATATATATATGTATATGTATATGTATATATATATATATGTATATTTATCAAAATCTAATCAGAGTGACATTTTTAAAAAGAAATTTTAAGCCATCGTTCTCTTTCTCTGGCTCTTATCAGGCAGTGAACGTGAAGCTGTCATTGGATGCACTGCTGCAGATGCCCGGCGGTCAGGTGAGGGAAACCATGAGACGGCTGGGCTCCAGTTCAGAGGACTGCACCAGGCTGTGCGCTGCCCTCAACTGTTTAAAGAGTGCCTCTGAGTCAGGTGAGTGCTCTTTCCCTGAGATTCAACAAATACTACATATCTTCTGAGTTGACTGTGATTTCTGACCTTCAGGGGAGTTTAAAGAAGACAGCAGTTGTTGGTTCTCTGAGCCCATGAGACGAGACAGTGGCGGCTTGACTCCAGTGGACCAGATTCCATTACTAGGAGGTTCCCTGCGTCCCCACAGCCCTTCCCCTCTGGCCCGGCCCATGACCACACCCTCCACCCCCTCTACACCCCTCGCCACCTTCCCGTACCCCCGCTACATCCTGTCACCTGGCGAGGCTCACATTTATCATGGTTACGCAGAGAGTCTGACCGACCCCAGCCCGTATTACACCTCCCGTCCCGTCAGACTCCACGGACACACCTCGACTCCACCCATTACCCCGCCCTCCCGGAGAAGACATCGCCTCAAGCCTCCCTGCACACCTCCTCCACCGTCCCGCAAAGTTCTACACCTCCTCCCGAACATCACGCTGACCCGCAGCAAGAGCCACGAGAGCCAGCTCGGCCACCGCATTGAAGATACTCCCACTAACAAGTAGGTCTTAAGGAAATGGACCCCAAAAGTTGAGACTTCAGAAAGGACTCTTTCATACATAGAATATTTGATAAATTTCCAAAGGCCTAAGATTTATTTCTAGAGGTTCAATTTTTCTGGTCAGGTTTTAGAGGGTTAACTCACTTGAATTATCGACAGAGTCATTGACTGTGTTTTCATAAGTCATGCCTGTTTCTATGCAGTGACTAATAGCAATCTGTGATGATGTAAAACTAATAACGCCAACAACGTGAACACACAATAACGACACTCTACTTACCGGCTGTTTCATGACATTTTTGGTGGTGTTTGCTCGATATGGACTTTTTAACAGCTGATTCTGATATTTAGAGTCCAATATATTAGTCAAAGGTTTGGACAAAAATGTGCCTAATGATTTAAAACTGATTTATAAATAAATAAAATAGTGCTGTCAAGCACTATGTCAAGTGCTGTCACATCCAAAATAGAGATTTTTGTTTACATAATATGTGTGTGTGCACGGTGTATATTTATTATTTATGTATATATAAACACAATCACATATATATATATATGTATATATATATATGTATGTATATATGTGTATATATATGTATGTATATATGTGTATATATGTATATATATGTATGTGTATATATATATATATACACACATGTAAACATTTATATTTATATATATCATTTATATATATGATATATTAAACTATTATATTTATTATGTAAATTATATTTATTATGTAT
>JAUCNO010001758.1:6035741-6046644 GCA_032353835.1 Enteromius viviparus
ACACCGCTCAGCAGTATTTTGAAAGTGATTGCAGTACCAGTTTTGGCCATTTCTTACCTAATGCTCCTTTAACACTTAGTTAACTTAGCAACCTCACAGTCTTAACATAGTGGCGGTTTATGCAACTGACCCCAGTTCAGTAAACTTTCACAGAAGTAGGAAATTATTATTAAGTTACTCAATAATTTGATTTTATGTTATATCATATTATATTTTATGTTATTTTTTTAGAACTAAAGGAAATGAAAAAAGTGCTGCAAACTCTCCCCTATAAACAAAACAAGTTAGTATGTATGTTTTAATCTTTGAATATGTTTTTGTTTAAAAAAAAAAAATTTGATTACTTTATTATTTTCTTTATATTTATAACATTCATTATTTCAAACATCATTAAGTGCCCCTGACATTTGTAAACAAGACTAGACTGGGGGAAAAGACTAGGTCTGCCATCTTGTGGCATAAAACTTGAGACAACTGATCTTATGTGAAATGAGGTGAGAGAGAGAAACGTTAAGAAATATTTTCTGTTATCTGTCTATAATATATAACAATCATAAGGCTGGCAGAGTGGTTTTTTTTATTAAATCTTATTTAATGCTTGTTTGACCTAAATATGGACCCACTGGACCAGACAGACGACCTGATTGGTAAGGGCAACAAGAACGTCACAGTGGGCGGGATTAGAGCACACTCACTTCCGCATCACTGTACTGACTGGATTTAATAAAACTGGTTGGTTAAGCTGAAGTTAAACAAGTTTTAAACGCAGTTTAGCGTTGTCAGGAAAAAAAGAAGACTTAGAAGCAGATTTTAATTTTTTAAGTAACACTGATAACTATTTATTTTTCATAAGCAGACTTACATGCAGTAATTAAATAAAACTAACGTTAGATGTGATATAATCAGTATTCATCGTCGTAAAGAGTGAACTGCCTTATAAGTTAACTGAAACATGTTAAAAGCGATTATCCTAATTGGCGGCCCTCAAAAAGGTGAGATTTTAGTTATTTTTTTTAACTGTACGAATGTAAGATAAATGAGACCGCGACAATATTATCACATATGATGATGACGTGGCGCTACGTGACAGCGCCTTATATAATAAACTCGAATTAGCTGTACAAAGTTACCGTCTGAAAACGAGCAAATATGCTGATATGTGGATAGTATAACCTGTTTGAAAACGCATTTCATGAAATTTGCCGTTCGTTTAGGTACCAGGTTCCGCCCCCTGTCTTTCGAGGTGCCCAAGCCACTGTTCCCAGTGGCAGGAGTTCCCATGCTGCAGCATCACATAGAAGCCTGTGCCCAAGTAAGACACTTTGGATTATGTTTAGATCACATGTAAAACAGTAAAGCCAAACACATTTCAATGTTATTAATATCAGTGTTTAGAGTTTGCCTTCTTTTGTTCTCTTACAGGTTCCTGATATGAAAGAGATCATACTTATAGGTTTTTATCAGCCCAATGATGAGCTAAACCGCTTCATTTCTTCAGCGCAACATGAACTTAAAATCCCAATAAGGTAGATATCAGTTCAGATCAGCAGATATTTCAAAAAAGTTCAAATATACAATATATTGTGTCATATAAAACAGTTCTCATCAGACAGCCCTGTAATAAATAAAAAATAATGTACATAGGCTTATGCACACAATTTACTTTTTTTTTTTTTTAATCTGAAGGTACTTGCAGGAGTTTGCTGCCCTTGGTACAGGTGGTGGGATTTATCATTTTCGTGACCAGATCCTGTCTGGCGGTCCGACTGCATTTTTCCTCATGAATGCTGATGTGTGCTCCGAGTTCCCCTTGCAGGAAATGATCCGGTTCCACCGTCAGCATGGCGAGAACCATTGTGGAGTCTTACTTGGAACTACAGTAGGTTTACATCCATAAATGCAGTTATACTCCAAAAATCTAGATTTTGGGTCAAAAATGTTAATGTATGAGTCTCATATTTATATAAAACGATAAGAGATTTAATTAAGAGTATCATTAATTAAAAAAACATTCTATATAGTTGACCCAAAATGCAAAATCTGTCATCAATTACACTCGTTTCATTTCAAGCCTGTATGACTTTCTTCATTTGCACAACATAAAAAATATTTTGAAGAATTTTGGTAATTCAGCTATTTTGGTTACCAGTGGCTTTCATTGCATGAACAAAAAGAGTTGTTTCTCAAATGATCCTCTTTTATATTCCATAGTTTATGTTAGGCTGTTGAAGCCTATTCATTTATGTGTAATAGACGTTATGTTGATTTAAATGAAGGATGACTTTCTAAAACTACTATCTGTAATGTCTACTTGATACTTTCTCATTTAACACAATGGTTTTAAATGATCTTGTGTGGGTAATTTCACTACCAAATTAAATTTTCCATTAATTAATGAATTAAGGAATTAATCAACACGTCATGTAATTACTTAGACTAAGATTTTAATAGTCCGACAGAGACTATATTATAAGACATATGTAATACAAAAAAAAGCCAATATTTCAGAAGCTGTTACTCCAGTCTTCAGTCCCACATGATCTTTCAAAAATCATACTTAATCATTATTTTTTTTAGCAATGTTGAAAACAGTGGAAAATAGTTTCAGGATATTACTGTATCTCTCTCATTGCAGGCCAATAGAACACAATCTCTGAACTACGGCTGCATTGTGGAAAACCATGAGACAAATGAGGTACTTTAAATATGTACAAGATCACTTCCTAGTACACTAATTCACATGATCTGATGGACAATCATTCCACCAATATATGGCATTAAGAAGATTCTTACCTTTTCACATTAAGTTAATTATCACCCATTTCTTTCAGGTGCTCCATTTTGTGGAGAAACCCAGTACTTTTGTAAGTGAGGTTATCAACTGTGGGATCTATTTATTCACACCAGATATTTTTGGCCATATTGGGACAGTTTTCCAGAGGAACCAGCAGGAGAGGATCCAGTGAGTGTTCCTGACATAATTCAGCCTCTAAACTGCTTTGCAGCCTTCACCGGACATATTTACGCGTATAATAATAGGTCAACCTGACTGAAATGAGTTATTTTTTTCCACAGGGAAGAACACACTAATGGCAAGCAGATGCCAGAGGTGATTCGACTAGAACAGGACATCTTTACAACCCTAGCAGGACAGAAAAAACTCTTTGTCTACAAAACACAGCATTTCTGGAGTCAGATCAAGTCTGCAGGGTAAATCTGCATTTCTCTCAATTTTCTACTGTAATCTTCCTTTTCTGTCACTTTTTCTTATGCATGATGTTATGTAACGCAACACAGGTCAGCAATATATGCTAGTCGTTTGTACCTCAAACAGTATCACCAGACACATCCTGAAAGACTGGCCACAAACCAACATGGAACGCCCAAAATAATTGGTATGTTACATTAAGCATTCTCTCTATATTTATATATCTATAGCTATAGTTATATTATATGCAGCTACAAGGTCAGTAAACATAGTTTTTCACCTTCAGGGGATGTTTATATCCACCCTACAGCAAACATTGATCCATCCGCAGTGGTAAGTACATGGACAACAAGTTATACTGTATACAGTAAATGATATGCTACTGCGTTGTATTCAGTTTCTTTCTCTCCATTCAGTTGGGTCCTAATGTTTCCATTGGCAAAGGGGTGACAATTGGAGGAGGTGTAAGAGTGAGGGAGTCCATTATTTTACATGGAGCCATGTTACAGGTAAAGTGGGACGCTCGTGTTCACATTTGCCACAGTGACATTGATTATTATTTATTATATGGTTTTCTGTTTCAGGATCACTGTTGTGTGTTGAACAGTATTGTTGGGTGGGACAGTACAGTAGGGAAATGGGCAAGAGTAGAAGGAACTCCGAGTGACCCCAATCCCAATGACCCATATGCCAAGATTGACAGCGAGACTCTGTTCAGGGATGGAGGTCTAACCCCATCCATCACCATTCTTGGTATGAAGATCTTGCCTCTATTATAATCTACATAGATAACTCAATATAATATAGTATAGTTTTAAAATATTCTTAAATGTTATTTTTAAATAATGCTCACCAAGACCACATTTATTTGGTAAAAAAATAAATAAAAATAGTAATATTGTAAAATATTATTACAATTCTTTTCTGTTTTAATTAATATTAAAGTGTAGTTTATTCCTTTGACAAATCTAAAATTTCAGCTGCCATTACTGCCATGTAGTAACTACACCGATGATCTAATGAGCGTTTTAAACACATAAATATGTACTGGTTGGTTTCGTCCAGAAGGTGGAGCTGTTCCTTAAGAAATTATAACAATCTTGTTACTTCTTAAAAATGTGTACAACAGTTTTTCCTCAACAGGAAGTATGTCTGACATTCTATACTCTATTATTTTCTTTCTAGGCTGCAATGTGAATATTCCATCGGAGGTCATCATTCGAAACGCTATCGTCTTGCCTCATAAAGATCTCAACAGGAGCTTCCAAAACCAGATTATCCTATAGAAGACACTTTTCTCTACTGTCTTTCTGAATAAGTACTGTACACTGGGTCATGTAGAAAGTATATAGTCTAAAGACTGCACAAAGTATTGTTTATTGTTCATCATTGTTTAATGTTTATGTATTTGGTAGGTAAGTTCAGACTTCAAGTTCTAAGTTGCTAAGTTCAATAAGACATACCTGTATTGCCTTTTCACTTAAATTAAGAGTGAGACTTTTTTTTGTTTAGAAACTGACAGATATTTTTTGACAGGAATGGAAAAGATGGCGTAACAAAAATAGGGTTTTCTTTATTCCTGTATTATTTCTGTTTTCTGTTGCAACCATGTATTTTAAATAATCTACAGAAAAATAGAAACAACATAACGTGGAGTTTTATTATGACAATTTTAGTTCTTTAAACCTTTATTCATGATGACCAAAGTAGTAACGCTGCAAAGTTGATATTGGTTGCAATGACATTTAAATGAAGTGTTCCTACTGTTCAAAATGTAAGCTTAATTATTTTCACACTCTTTTTGAGACATAAAGAAAAGGTAATCTTTTCACACATTGTCTGGCAGAATGGCATATACTTTTAAAGAAGCAAAAGTAACAGATATATTTTAAATATGTATCTTATTAATATACTTATAAGTATTACTATTACCTTACTACATACCTATACAGTTTCTGTGTCATAAAATATAATAATGTCATCTAATATTGGTTTAAGATGCATCTGTAGAATATGTAGGAAAGTGATGGCAAACAAAGTTCTGAAGTTTTTAAACATTAATTGTTGAATAATAAAAAAGAAGTTAATAAATAGGATATAGGTGTTCTGAAATGTGCAGAAAACAAACAAAGAAATACATCCATTTATTGGGAAATAAAAATTTTGTTTCTGGAGAGACAACATTCATAAAGCGATTGAACAGAAACCTTGTTTACTTCATTTTCATGTTTACTTTAATTTTCTATATGGTTAAATGGGGGTTGAGGGTAGGTTGAGGTAAGTGTAGGTGTTTATGAATGAATCTGAAAGATACAAAATTGAATTTATGGTTATATTCAGGCTGTAGAGGTATGCCTTGCAGCTATAAATACATTCTTACACTAACTTATAAGAATTTATCGAAAAATTGTTAATCAAAATATACACTTTGCTTAAAACCTGCACCTGCATTACTGCAAAAAATACAATAAAGTAAAATACAATTACAATACATAAATAAAGTTCAACAGTGCAATTCCTTGTAAAGAACTATGCTTCCCATGATCCTGCAGAAAAATATCCACCAATCACAGAAGTGGGGCAAACTAATGTCACCGCAGGACCTCTGCAGTACAGCCCTTCCCCGATGGGTAGCATTCAAGGTTATCAAAAAAGCATAATGCAGCAGTACACTGGCAAGGAGACAAGGCACTTTTTTTAAACAAATGTCAATGAAGGAGAGGCTTCAATATGTTTAATAAACTGCTTTTGTGAGGAATGTATTTCGTCACTTAAACTGACATACTGTTTGCTAATCATCATTTTTTCAAATACATTTTAATTTAGAATACAAGGTTATATTAACAGTTAAACAACAGAAAAATTGCTGTTTGCTTCATATAAAAGTTTTTTTATATTTTGATTCACCACAATGTTATAGGTTTGATCTTTTACTATTAAGCAAAGTCTCTAAGAAATTCCGTATAGGAAAAGTAATTACAGAGAGAAAAAAAAAAGAAATACAGAAATATGCACTAATGCACTCTGCTGTTTGACTCATTTTGCAACACAATGTTGTGCGAAATAGCTAGACAGAATTTGTCAGTAAAATCTAATAACCCTTTGACCAGTATATTGCGTATTGTGAAAAGTATTGCCTGAGTGTGAATTACTAGACAAAGACATACTAAAAATAGAAATAGAATAAAATATATAATTAATAAATAATTTTGTGTTTTTGAGAACTGTTGTCAAAACAATCCCAGTTCTCAGAGATCCTCAAAAACTACTAAAACCCTGTAATAACCATATCAGACCAGTAGTTGGCGATGTTACTTCATAAAGAAACAACACCTGGCTGTTCACACACCTTATAAACTTCACTTTTTTGCAGTCTACACAGAAATAACAACAGTAAAATTTCCAAAAACGTGCATTTTGACACCCGTTTTATAAGTTAGCATTTTTAGGTCCCCAGAATGCTGTTGTTATGTAAATAAATGGCCAAAATGCATAAAGTTTTTCAGTTTTCCTGGAATATTTATTATTTACAAAATACATATGATTATAATTATGTAGCCTACTGTATTTCAGTTTGGAGGTTATTGGATCATAAAAGGCAAACATCATACTGTGCAACCACACTTCATGAACTCTCAACTTGATAAATTTTGCTTTGTGAACAAATTAGTTCAGTCAAATTAGATATAGAGCTACAAAAGTTTTAAGCCCTTAGTTTCAAATCCTAGTTTAAGGCTAGTGCAACCCTACTCAGTTGACTGGCTCCAAAATTTAGGCCTATAGCCCTTTACAGAATCTGCACCATCCAAGCAGCGGCCAATGAGATAAATGGAAATGGTGACATGAATATCTTAGGTCTTTTTTGTTGTAGTTAATTTTATTGACCACTGGGCTTTTTTTGAGTAATTCTACACTGAGATATGTTTAACTTGCCCCTACAGTCAAGATACATAACTTAATACAACAGAAGACCACTGCATTGTATGCAGGCTTGCATTGGCTCCGACAGAAGATTGGATTCTGCTTTTTTTTTCTTCCTTTAGAATAAACCACAGAGTACCTTATAAATTTGAAATAATGCTTCTTTGCTATACAGATAATATGTAATTCAGAAAGGTGACAGCCTCCTCCTTCCTCCGTAAACATGTTGATTATTCAGAGTGGAGCGGGTCAGATGAGGTTTAATGGCTCCTTTGTGAGTGGATTCTTGCAGCTTTATCTTTACTCTCACTCTCCTCAGACGCAGCACATAATTCCAGTTTGGAAATAGAGTTCTGTGTCTTTTTCAAAGCCTTTTCATGTCAGATTATAAAAACATAATAGTGGTGGTGGCATGTTTGTTGAGAGAAAAACATGTGAAAAGTAGAGAATGGCTTTAAATGCATAACCACTTAAACCTTCGAGTGAGTTACACAGCCAAAGGGAACCAGTAAACCATGCATGTGCAGAGTGTTTTGTCCATGCCTTATCTGTTAGTATTATCCCTATACATGGAGAGAGTATCTTAAAAGATAATGTGTTAACTTGAGTAGCTAGCCAAGCAAACTTGTGTTGAATGCTAAATGCATGCATTTTCATCACCAATAATGTTTTTAGTGTGCAAATTAGATTTTATCATCTGACCAGTAAAAGGAGAAAAAAAGGGAGCAGGAACCATGGATTTTCAGAGGTGTAAAGCATAAATGCGAGACTGAAAAACTGCCCAAATGCTGTGAATTGCCCAAAGCTGAAGACATTTTCAGATAAGAAATGTTTCTTAACTCGCAAAGTAAGTCTTGGTTTCTACTGTAATTAAAATTACAGACTGTTTGTTTATGAGAAATAATAGTGTTAAGTAATAACATGCAGGTGAAAACTTTGCTCATCCTGACCAATATAAAAAAGACTCTTGGAACTTTAAAGAGGCTGAACAAAAATGCATTGTAACATTTTATTTTAATGACCTATTCTCGAGTCCCATATTCTAAAGTTTGACCAAAATGCATTAAACAGGACATATTTGGAACATTTCTAAGAATGAAACATGGGTTTGAAACACACATTAATCCTAAACCATGAAATTACCTTGATGAGCTCTGAATGCAAAACAAATATCTGTGATCTTGGATACTGTATGTAACATTAGCATTCTTTCCTTTATTTTCCCTTTGGAACCAAAATGATCTGCAACACAGTTACGTACTGGTGCATCAGCACACAGCACACCTCATCTTTTTTTCATATAGACTAAGTTCACACGAGCTACGTCCGGAGCCTGTAAATTTATTAGCATTTAGCTTAGTACAGTGGGGGTTCACTGTCCTCTTTTGATGAGATAGCTTTTTCTGGCCTGCTTTAAGCACATTTCTCCACATAGACTACTCACTTAATCTGACAGCTTCCGAGTGTGTGAAGTTGGGAGGAGGATCTCTCTCTATCAGGATATTTACAATCTCCTTCTCTTTGATTAGAGATCTGAAGGTGTCAGGCATGATTATCTTCTTCTCAGTGTAAATAACTTTAGTCTTCAGTGCTTAACTCCCCCTTTAGCTTCTTCAGTGGTCCCTGTCAAAGTTCTGAGTTGTAAGGATTTTAGTTTCCAAGGCTCAGTCTGAACTTTAATTAGAGTCTCTCAGCTTTGTACTTTTAATGGCGTGTTCTATTCATCTACTTATGTTCTAATAATAGCAAGTAAATCCGCTATGAGAAGAAATAAGTTAAATGAATTAGATTAAAAATGAATGTGGGTGGTTGTTGGGTGGCCAATGCCAAATAATACAGTACTTACATTAGTGTATATACACTTAATAGAACAGTACATCATAACATATATTACAAAAACAGAAATTAGTTATTTGAAATTGTAACACTATTTTTTGTACTTTTTATAAAATAAATAAATAAGCATAAACATTATATTTAAAAAATATGATCTATATTCAAAATCTTACCAACCCCCAAAATTTGAATGGGACTAATAAATAAACTACATGGACAAAAGCATTGTAAATTCACATGGTTTAATCATGCCGTACACATTTACAAGATATTGAAAAAATGGGTTGTTTTGAAGAGCTCAGTAAATTCAGTCATGGTTAGGATGCAATTTTGCAGTATGTTAATTTTTAAAACCTGTTAGACGTTCCACAGTTAACTGTTGGAAAGTGGAAGTGTTTAGAAACAGGAACAACTCAACCATGAAGAAGAAGACCACAGAGCATGGTGCGTAAAAGCTGATAATGCTCTGCTGATCCATAGCTGAAGAGTTTCAAACTGGCATTAGCTTTATGCAGTGGGTTTCCATGGCTGCAATCAAGCCTCACATCTATAATGCCATGCATTGGATGAAGTGGCGTTTAGCACTGGACTCTGGAATAGTGCGAACCTCTTATTCGGAGCAATCATTAATGTTTTTCTGTTTGGCAGACTGATAGGTGAGTCTGAGTTTGGCAGATGTCAATAGAACATTACCTGCCTGACTGCACTGTACATACTGTAAAACATAAAAAGACATCTTGGATGGTGCTGCATGTCCAGGAAGAGTTTGAGAAAGGCCCTTTGATATTCCAGAATGACTATGCCCCAAAGCCCAAAGCAAGGTTCATAAAGACATGGCTGGATGAATTTAAAAGACTTTGAGTGTCCCACACAGAGCCCTGCCCTCAACATCATCGAACACCTTTGGGATGAACTGGAACAGGCCTTCTCATCTAACATCGGTGTCTGTCCTCACAAATGCTCTTTTGGATGAACTGGCATTCATCCCCACAGAAACACTAAAAAAAATGTTTGTGTAAAACCTTGCCAGAGGAGTGGAAGTGTTATAACTGCAAAGTCCATGTTTGTGTAATGGTCAGGTGTCCCAGACTTATAGAGTATGTACAGTTAAAGGAATAATCATGTTACTCATTTTATTTTAAACCTGTACGTTTGTTTCTGTTTATAAAAAAAATATGTTTTAATAAATTTCTTAAGAATCTGGGATTTGTGAAGAACTTTACTGAACACATTTGGGATGATTTAGATCAGCTCTGTGCCAGGTTTTTCACCCAACACGACCTCGCTGATGCTTTTGTGTCTGTAAGGGTTAGAGAAAAAGCCCTGCAACCAGGTTTCAGAATATCTGAAAGCCATCCAAATGGAAGCTATAGCAAATAGTAAACCAATTTCTTATTAATGTCTTTTGTTTTAAAATGACATATGAGCACATGAGTGTGGTGTATCGCTGGAGTACTAAAGTTAATTTGAGCTTTAATATAAACATTTGCACTGATTAGTCACAACAAAACCACCTTACTAATATAGTAGGTCTTCCTAGTGCCAAAACAACTCTGATGCATCGAGGCATGAACTTAGTGACACCTGTGCCTGGCCCAAAGACAGTACCAGTATATATTTTAAATCCTGAGGTTTAGAGGATATACTGTTACTGTCTTGGTGCCAGGCGCAGGCACTGGCATGGGGAAATCCTGCCATTAAGGGATGTAACATCTTCAGGTGGTGTTTCAAAGTAACATCCAAACGAATCCCAGGACTCAAGGTTTACCTTACTGCCTTCCAGTGCCGGCGTTAAGGGGGGGCACTCGCGGGTCGTGCCCCTCCAAAGAGGTTGTTGTGCCCCCTACACAATTTTTAATTAATTTAATAAATATCAAGAATAAATAAAATAAATTATGCATTGAATGTTCCATGATTTTTAATGTAATAAAAATAAGA
>JAUCNO010001758.1:6069897-6081190 GCA_032353835.1 Enteromius viviparus
TGTCCCCAACTAAGCAAGCCAGAGGCGACAGCGGCAAGGAACCAAAACCCCATCCATGAGAGAATGGGGAAAAAAACGTTGTGAGAACCAGGCTTAGTTGGGTCCAGTTCTCCTCTGGCCGGACGCCCAGCACCTAACAGTGTCCAGTCAGGTATGCATATTTTAATTGGAATCGGAATGAAATTCTCATTTCTCAAATTATGTAATGGGCTTGTGTATGCAGTCTTTTAAATTGGAATCAAATGTAAATTCTTTTAAATTGAATTGAATTGAATTGAACTTTACCATTGTATAAATGATGGAATTTCTGTAAAAGATCCTCTGTGTAAAAGCACGCCAGAGCTCTGGAAAACTTCCAGGCCTCTTCCGTGTTATTAACATGTTTTTCTTTTCAGGTATGCATTATTTTCTAATAGAAATGAATTGGCTTGAGTATGATTTATTTTAATTGGAACCGGATGAAATTCTCATTTCTCAAATTATGTAATGGCTAGTGTATGCATTCTCTTAAATGGAAACTTAATGTTGAAATTATGTAATTGATTTAATACTATGGTTTGATTTATTAAAGTAATGCATTCTTTCAAAATGAGAACTGAATTGGATTTCACACTGTTTAATTATGTCAATTGGCTTAAATTTTACCTGACGAATAAATTAAATGTTATTCCTGATTAATCTTGGAGTATTGAAATCCATTATGACTAGTATAATGAGAGGACTCTTCTATTATATCCCACGGAGAGCCGTCTAGAAGGGATATCAGGTCCGAAAACCAAACTCGGCCCGGCCAGAACGGTGCTACAAGCAGTAGGCTGCTTCCGACCTAGTCTGGCTGGTGCTCGATCCCGTGGTGGAGGAGCGAGATAGGGACCTGCCCGTCTCGGACTCCTTCTCATAAAGTTCAAAATCACAAAGATCGAGTTGCGATCCCCATGAATGCTGCCACCTCTCCACTTCGGCGCGAGCGGGACCAGATCCATGGGAATCGCTTATGAAGAGAGCCTTCCGGGAGCATAGCACACGCAAAGGGAGTTTTTCACAATGTCTGCAGCCCTTCTTATTGCTTTGCTGGAGGGCTGCTTCAGCTTGCTTAGCTCCCAGGCAGACAACACAGAGGGGGTGAGTGTCATCGGGGAGAATGCACCTCTCACACGGGCTTGCACAAACTCTGTATTGTCTGCCATCACCCCTTTTAGTTTTCTGTAGTGGTTTAGTCATACTTTCTTTGTTTTTGTCTTTTCTTTCACACAAACAGACTTTTCTTTCACACAGAGACACTTCTTTTCTTTTTTTCTCACACACACACACACATAGAGAGCTTCGCTGAATGACAGCTTCTGGCCGGCGTTTTCCACGCGCTTATATGCTTCCTGGCCAGTAATGTCACCCGCCATGACGTTCCATCTCATCATTGGCTGATTCAACACATGATTCAGAGCTGTCACGCCGAGGGCGTTCCCATAGTGTCTCGTCGACGCAGCTCGAGTTCCTGAAAAGGAACTAATATTAACAAACCCAACCTGCGATATAATAATGCATTGAAATTAACACTTACTAAGATTAATAAATGCTGTAGAAGTATTGTTTATTCTTAGTTCATGTTAACTAATTACAAACCTTATAGCAAAGAGTTACTCAAATTGTTGTCTACTCCTGGGTTTTTTATTAAAACAGCACTAAAAAATACTTTGTTTATAATCACCAGAGCTGTCAATCACAAAGGGTGAGCTCACTGACTTTCACTGTTCCATTATAATCGATGATACAGACTACGCTGCTCAATTAATCTCTTATTTACATTGTTGGGACATGAAGTATTCACACAGCACGCTCCAAATCTGATGTTTGCACTCTGTATTTACCAAATATATTTGAGGACAGCCGTTCAGGGAGAGTCATCGCAAAGTAAATCATGTGTGAGAGGCATTTAAAACTTCTCTGTCAGTCGGAGTGGCTTAGAGTGGTTGATGCGTGAAAAGAAGTCAGAAGTGGGGCGCTATCGGAGCAGCACGAAGGAGAAGCGAAGCAGCACTTACTTTCACCTTAAATCTTTCTCAAGCTGAGTGTGTTTATGATTACGTGTTTGTTGAGGGGGGAGGTCTGGATCACTGTCAGCGTTGCTTCCTGGGGGGAGATTAATAATTCATGAGACGGTTGGTGAGACTCAAAGTTTCGGCTGGTATGTCAAGTCTTCGTTACACATCTTTGCGTGTTTGTATGCCGCAGCGCAACACGTAACATTCCCCTCACAGCAAGGATAAATGATGGGACCAGTTCTCTTTTGCTCTCAGATCTCTTCATAAATATAAGATGGACTTACTGTCTTCAGGTCTGTCACCGCTGAAGCTTTGGAACGTCTCGAGTGTGTTAGACAGGCTGCTGCTCAACCTTTTTTTCAAAGAAAAAATCAACCAGAGCTGTTCTAATTTTCAGACTAAACAAAATTGGGACGCGGTCAAAATGTCCTCAAAAAATCACCACCAAGGTTCACCTCAGTGTTTTTCTTTGAATGAAATGCTGTTTGACTAAATTACTTTATGATTCACAGGACCACTTCTGTTCAAAACCCAAAGCTGCTTTTGAATAGCTGGTCATCAGAAAGCAGACCCCGGTGGCCTCTGATTATCTAATGCTTTCTCTGTTGAGATGGATGCATTTGTTCAGTAGAAATACAGGTAGGCAGTTTTGTTGTAGTATAGAACAGTATATAATACATATAACACAAAGCATTTTCCTTCAGATGACGTATGAAGAGTCAACGTTGTTTGAAAGCACTTTTCTAAGCAAGTTATATTTAAAAGTTATATTTTTATATTTTTCTTCGTACATAAAAAAGCATCCTCAGGGTTTTTAACTATTTATCGTACATTTCTATCCCATACTATTCTTGAGTTTAAAAGACTGTTGATGATTATTGCATTCATTTTTGTGGTATGCTTCTCCAACCTGATCTCACGGCAATTCACACATATTTTACGAGGTGGTTTATTCGTACAAATTTGTACGACCTCACTCGATCGAATTCGTATGATTTATTCTAAATCGTACATATTTTACGAGATGCTAATTCATATGAATTTGTACGAATGACCTACAGTAAACATAACCCAGCCTCTAAACCTACCCATCGAGTGGTTTTAGACAAACCTTTTGAAATCGTACGGGTGAGGTCGTACAAATTAGTATGAATTAGCACAAATTTGGCACCTTGTATGAATATGTACAAATTGCTTGTGAGACTGTTGGCATATCTAATGTACCTTTTCCAAAGAGACTTAGTGTGTGCAGCTGAGCTTTGGTATGTGTGTGTGTTTGTGTGTGATCACGCTACTCCTTAATCACTTGTTCTCGCATCTATCTAATCAATGGTCTGTCAGTCTCTTTTTTTTCGGCAGGGAGGGAGATTGATCTTCAGGAGTCGCCTCACACTCGTTACAATGTTCTCAGTCTTCATTAACACCACCATTAGTCTCACATTGTTACTCTCTAACACAACAGCACAAACAACACTTTGGATACAGCACGCATGGGGAGAGCGGAATAGACAATTTGGGAATAGATGTAACTTTGTAAAAGTGACTCATGTGCATGCACAGACATAAACGGACATATACAAAAGGTGTATGGTTTCATTTGATACATACATTCACATTTGTTCATCTAGCTTGCTTTTAGCAAAAAGCAACTTATAAATGAGGAACATCACAAGCAATTTGTCATGAGAAGCAAAAATATTTATAGTACAGCAGAGTTCTGCAACTGTGACGTCAAAACCCAGAAGTCTTATTCACCCTGGGTTCCCTTATAATTTTCCTATGGGTTTTTATAATGGGTTTTTTAAATTTATGAGTAAAACAAGGTCTGTGGTAACTTGATGATGCAATGCTCTAGATTAAACACACTCATACTGAAAACACAAATTTTGACGCAGCTATGCTTTTTTAGGTTGGTTTGTCATAAGTAACCATATAAATATAACCATTTGGGGTATGAGTGTGTGCTTTTTATATTTTACAAATTGTCCAAGTATAAGTAAAGTTTATTTTGATCATAAACTAAAAAACTTTATTATAAAAGCCCTTAGGAAAATCTGGGTTCTGGGTTTTGATGTCTGCACTCTATAAACTAATAGAAATAAATGTGTACACAAGATGAGTTGTACAGAGAATTTTTTTTAACCTCATGATAAAAAGGGATTTAAAAATGGTAAAACAACATTAAAATAATTTGTACAAAAATGTTGTGTAAATGGTATATACGAATGTTGCTAACCATAACAAAACTATACATTTTTTGTTGACTTTGTATAAATGGTCAGATGTTTTGTTGTAGTTTTTTGCCTCTGGAAAGAATGAGTCAAGTCAACTTTTATTAATATTTTCTCAAACCATGTTGTGAGTTTTATTTGTGCAACAAACTTAAATGTGACGCATTTTTTTCTAGCGGATTCTTGCACCCCACTTTACCTACAGTACAATGACACTCATACCTGCTGAGTAAAAGAAAGATAAAGAAAGAGCCCATAGAGTGGTAGAAAGAGAGCGATGTGGTGGAGACAGTGAGTGACCGCTGTAAGTGGATGTAACAACCTGCTGCTGTGAGAGAAATAAAAGCTCTAGTGTGGGTTGGGACGGCTCTTCTCCACTGAAGGGGAAATAACTCCTGCCTTCTCTGCTCATGTAATATTAAATATCTCTCCTTCCACTTCTCTCTCTTCCCCTCCTCTTTCCTGTAGAGGGCATGTAGAGAGGGCAGAATTTGTACTCTCTGTCTTTTATATCAGCGCTCTCTCCGGTTCCTTTACTCTCTCCATCGCTCTCTCGCTCTCTTTCCCTGAGTGTGCGAGAGGAGTTCGGGCAGTAGCTACGTCAGCCATCAGCGAGCAGCTGAAGAGAGCTGTGGAACTCACATGTGTGTGTGTGTGTCTCTCTCATAGTCTCCAGCTCATGCCTCTACTCTCTCTGGAGTCTGCGGCTGTGGCACATCCTGGGGCACTGACACGGCGAACGAAGCACCTCCTCTCACCATCTGCACTCTGCTCCTAAAACAGCACAAACCAAGGAGAAAAGAAGGAGAGAGTGGAAGCAAAGGATGGAAGAGAAGAAGAGAGAGATGGGAATCTGAAAGGAAAGTGGGGAGGTAGGAGAGACTGATGAACAGTGGAAAAAGTAAGTGAAGAAATAGTATTGGAAGAATGATGTGAGGAACACGGAGCTGATAAAGGTGAATATTGTTATAAATAGGAGCGTAGCTGAGTTCGTGGAAGACTAACAATCTCAGATAAAAAAAAAAAGATTTAAGGGGGAATTTTTTTTTTTAACAGCCACAGCGTGGTAGAATATAGCTGGTGAAACGAAAAAAAGAGCAAAGGCTCAGGGAGTGATCAGCAGGAGGGATCAGACTTATTTGCAGAGGACAGCCCTGGCCAACCACATGCCCATCGAATTTGTTTGTAAAATCAAGTTTGCTGAGGGCGACGAAGCCAAGGGGGCCTCAACAGAAGGTGGCGGAACCGTTATGCTAGATGAAGGCCTTCGACGGAAAAAAGGAGGCATGGCTGACCTGGCATCCTTTGCAAGTTCCTCTTCGCTGCACGGTCTGGCTCGGGTGTTGGGGACCTCCGGGCGCTTGGGCTTCAGACAGACCCTCTGGGGACTGGCGCTGTTGGCCTCGCTTGGTCTCTTCCTGTACCAGGCGACATGGAGCACAGCGACTTATCTAGAGCGACCCCACCTCGCAGCTATGAGGGAAGAGACCCGCCGAGAGCTCACCTTCCCTGCCATCACAGTCTGCAACGTCAACCGATTCCGCTTCTCAGCCCTAACCGACGCGGACATCTACCACTTGGCTAACCTCACCGGCCTGCCGCCCAAGAGCCGTAAAGGACACCGGCCAAGTGAGCTCCAGTACCCACCCCCTAACATGCTAGACATTTTCCAGAGGACTGGTCACCAGCTGGAAGACATGCTGAAGAGTTGCAACTTCAGCGGGCAGAACTGCTCGAGCGAAGACTTCAGCGTGGTGAGTAGAACAGGCTTTGATTAGCTACCGGGGATAATTTGTTTGACTTGAATATCTTCTCTTTGCATACCTCTTTTTCTTTTGGGAACACCTCCTTTAGTCCTTTCTCTATGAGAAACAGCTAACAGCTAGGCGATTTGTTTGGAAAGTGGAAATTAAGCCCCATTCATCTGTGTCTAACCTCCACGCTGGGGCAGCAGACAGTAGAACGATGCAGTACTTGTATCTCAACTCAAGATCTGCCACATTTTTCTTCCTGCTTTCGTCTCCTGTTACATCATATTCTGTCCCATCTGATGCCGAGTCTTATTTTGGCCAGAGAATGGATGAAAAATTCAGGAGAGGGACAAGCAACATGATTCCTGCATTAGCCCAATCAGCCTTGAGACATGCGCTCAACTCTCTGAAGAAAGTTCCTTCACTTACGTTGATGTTTTTGCTTGTCACGATAGTGTTATTCTCTTTAGTTTTGCTGTGTTGTTGTAATTAAGTCAGTAATTTCCTCTTCAGGCTCTTACTATCAGTCTAAACAGGATTAGTTAGAAGAGATGTTGGTGATACAGACCATGAGACTTCTGTCAAGAATATCAGCTCTCTCTAGAGTTCAAGCCCTCCTCATATAACTAATTTACTTCTTTCCTCTTCTCTACTGCCTCCTTCACTCAGTTTAGTCTTGGTTTATGCAGAACTGAAATATAATCTTTTATTACGTGATTTCATGGGATTCAGCAGTGGCAGTCCATTTACTTTATTATCCTGTTTGCAAATTTGTTTGCCAGTATGTATACAATTTCATTGTGTCCCATGACCCAGGAATTACAAGAATTTCCGCTTTTTTCTTTTGCTTGCAATTTTTGTTTGTCAGTGATTGACATCGTAACATGCAGTTGTCAATGTACGTTCCCATGTGTACATAGACAGCTATATAGTCAAAAGCCTATCATCCTATTTTACAGATTTACAGTTTTAAATAAGCTTGCATTTAGCAAAATCTTTGAAAGTAGTAACCTTTAATTGTCTGTCTGGTTGTATCTCTTTGGCTTGATTTACTCATTTAGACACATCAGTACAAATGTATCGGTAACTGGACTTGGTATTTAACCCCTTTATTATGTTGCAATTGTTAAAACTGCTCCCAGTTGCTGTGTTATCCAATTCCTATTATTTGTACTCACATTTGGTGCTTGTTAGGTCGTTTTCAATGTTGTGGTGTGTTTGTTCTGTTGACATTTTATTTAGTTTAATCTTTAATGCTTTTCATTTCACCTAGGAGTCACTAGCAGCTGTGATCTCTCGGATGTCGTCAGATCTTAAACCGTCCTTATTAGGCTCCTTTGTTGCTCGGTTATGATTTCCTGTTTTGTCAACAGGTTATGTAGTAGTGCTGAAACACATTTGATACAGTACCTGTGAGGTTAACACATCATAGTTCTGACATAAAGCCCTTGTTATGCTCTGACATTGCAGCAGAATGTTATAGTCTGCAGAATTTGAGGTTGCTTGATGCAGCAATGCATTGCACAGAGATGATATGGTGCTACTATACTGTTTGTTATTTACAAATTAGGTCATTACTGCATTCTGTCAAAATTAATTTTAGTGTCTGTAAATTAGTGCTAGTGAGAACTTCCGTGCATGTGAGAAAGAGTGAACATAAAAATCTTTTGTGTCATCAGTACAATCATTTGCTCAGATTGTTGTGCCATTACTGCAATGAGCTATTACAGCCTATCTATTTTAAAATGTACCTGTCATGTACGTATAGAAGGAAAAATGATTGATGGTTTTAATACAGTTTTGGATCACCCTTTTCCTGTGAAATCGAACAGTTCTTGCTGAGAATAAGGCTTTTGTCAAAAGTCTGTTCTGTGTTATGGTAAACCACAACCATGCCTTGCACTAACCAGACGTAAGCCAGTTTTAGTGTAAACTATTGCTATCTGGGTTGTTTTTGTGTCTGTTTTTATACTGGATGATCTGGGGCAGAATAAATGTGCCTTCATTTTGTTTTCAACTATCTAAGCTTTTTAGATCGATATTCAGTAGAGACGTAAGATAGACTTTCTACAAGCCATATACTCTGTAAGTTTTAAGATGATCTATCTGTTCTCCGGTCTTCAGAGACTGTAATAACCCTTTTTATGGCTCTTACACAGAAATTGCGCCTGTCTGGTTGTCCGTCTCTTCAAATGAACCGATTAAAGAGCCTTTAAAACCATTATCAATTTTTTTCAGTACCAAAAATAGACTGCTGTAAATGCTTAAGGGTGACAAGCTGTGCATGAACTATTTGTTGACACCTCACTGACCAAAAAAGAATATGTGTAATTCAACCTTATGCAGTCCACCTGGCACTACTAAGGTATGACCATCATCTTATTTAGAATCAATGAACACCTTATAACTGCAGTTTAAACAGGATTATTATTTGCCACTTAAAGCAAAACAAGTAATTTTCAAGTGCATTAAATAGTACTAATAGTAACAAAAGGATAATAATGCATTACTATTTTTTTATTCAAAATGAATCTTAAATACACATTTATATAAATATATGTCTTAAATATTCTAAACAAACAACCAGCCTCTTGTGACACTAATGCGCCTACACTTACTAAACATAGACGAATATTCTGGAATATATGAAGCTATATTAAATAATACATTTACATACAGTAAAACTAAAGTGCTTATATTTTTAAGTGTACTTCAATATTTGCATGGACCATGTATGTAAATATATCACAATGAAGACAAATCTGGATTTTATTTTCCCTCGCTTCAGTGAAGCACTTAAATATTTAAATCATATTTTATTAGTTAACACGTATTTAGATGCAGCTGTAAAGGTACTCATATTAAAATGTATTGTTTACATAATTGCACATTCCATATGTTCATATATACACACACACACACACACATCATATACACAGTACATTTCCCTCAGAATGGTTTGTTATTTTATTTTCAGTATTTCAAATACCGCAGTATATGTATTACTTACTATAGGCTATTGTAATATCTAAATAATAAATGATTGCATATATTTTCAATATATATTGTGTAATTTAATACATGGATATCAATATATAAAGACATTTATTTGCATAAGGGTGAAATATTATTGCATCATAAAGCGGCACCACTGTTTTTTTTCATGTCTGTCAGTAGCTCTGTACATCTGTAGTTTCCCCTTTAACTAGAAGAGAAATGAAAACCCGTTACATAATTTTCATGCACTCAACAATAATTAGATGCTTTCGAATTATATGATATTATTCATCCAATAGTAAAAAAATGCATTTTATGTAAACCAGTTTGCTTATACTGTATAGCGCCACTCCGATTTGCATTTCCATTCTATTTCCATTCAAATCAGACCGGATGAAGTTTTTAAAACAGCCAGTGGTTCAGGTGCGAAGGTTGCAACATCCCGGTTGTCAGAGATAAATGTAATTACTATTTTTGGCATACAAGAAAGTCAGCAGTAATCATTTCTGTAAATAATGACCACACAACGACCTTGGGGGAACAAGAATAAACAAGCCCAGTGGAGGTCAATGGATCAGTTCTCCCTTTTCCTTCCATCCTTTAGCTCGGTAATGATTTTGCATGCTTGATTTTCCACAATAGAGTGGCATAGATTAGTGAAACTCACATGAAACATTCAACAGAGCTCCCTGCCACTGAGATGACAATGGATGGCTCCTTCCTGCCACTTACTGGATTTAGTTAATACTCCACACTAAAACACTTATGTTTGCTGACCATAAATTTAAAGCAAGATTATATTGCATTCAACAAAAATCTCATTACAATCATGAACATAAACATGCTTTTTTTTATATATATACCATGAAGAGTTACTTCACTTCACACATTCTTTTCTCTCTTTCTCCATTCCCCTTAAATATATGACTTTATCTCTAATGTAGTTTTAAGAAAAAAGAAAAGAAAAGAAAACAACAAAATCTCCCAGCAGCAGATATGTCAGCTGTAGTCTCAGACTGCGGATGACTAATGTGTACGCAGTGGGTGATGTTAACAAACTCTTTGGCTTCCACAAAGCTTTTACAGTTCAGTTAGTTCAAACATGAGACATCAAACTGAGATAATGTTTTATTTCCTTCATTTCCCCACCCAAGAAACAGATTTGACTTAAATTCATTTGTTTTATTTCTCATCTCAGAAACAGGTTTTTACATGGAGGAGTAATTGAAGGCTTCTGATCTAAGTCCAGGGAATGTGAATCATTTCTTCCGATTAACATCACGAAAGTGAACTATTGGACTGCTATTTTTCTCAGATTTTAATGCTCTGCTGTTGTTGTTTTTTTGTTTTTTTATTTGGCAGAGGAGGATTATCAAAGTGTTCTGTGATGTTTGGATTTTTTAATAGATATGAGTTTCGCAATGCAAGATTGCCAAACACCCTGCTTCATTTTAGGAAAATAAAAGATAATCTTGATTTAAAAAACAAAACAAAAAAAAAGGCACCACAAATGCCATTGGAGAGTATTAGTCTAATTTTGAATGACTGGCATTAACACAGACTCACATTGTCACATTTTTATGTCGCTTTTTGAAGCTCAAGGTATCCCTTTTTAGTCAGTTTTCGTAAAGGGTCCTCTTTTGTTTTAAATAGGAAAGCATTAGCGCCAATATGCCGATGCAATAATTTTCTTATTTTATTGTCATAATTAAAATATAAATTGCATAAAAACAATAGCATTATTGCATATATGTAGGGGTGTAAAATGATATTATTTACACATTTATTAGCATGTAACCCAACCCCTGCCCCTAAACCTACCATCTGTCAATAAAACAAGATATAGCAGACAGCAGTGTTGGGCACATTACTTTAAAAAAGTAATTAGTTATAGTTACTAGTTACTTATCACAAATAGTAAAATAACTAATTACCAGGTAAAGTAACTATTACAAAACTATTTATATTACAAAAAAAAAAAAAAAAAATCAAATGGCAAACTTGGATGCTCCCAATATTAAATGTTAAATTAATTAAACTAACTGGTGGTGAGCTGCAGGGTTCATGAATATTAATCAGGTAGTATGCTTTCTCTCGAATTGATTTGCTGAAATCAAAACAGCCAATAAGATTGTCATTAGCGCATTAGTCCCACTCACTAAGAAACCAGAGGGCTTTTCACACTTGAAATTGTTAATCCAGGGTTATCGTAAACCCCGGGTAAACGGAATCCTGGGTTATCTGTAATCATGTTTCACACTGCTTATATTAAACC
>JAUCNO010001758.1:6081290-6091735 GCA_032353835.1 Enteromius viviparus
CAGTGTCATTGTTCTGTGTTAAGATGCACACCTGTAATATTTTCTTATAAGGCATTTTTGTAAAAGTTGCTTAAATAGCTTAATTAAACAAAATGCCTAGTCGTGGCTTAAGCTAAGCCCTGTTTGTGAAACCGGGCCTTTGTGAGATAAACAAAGCTAGTCGCAGTCAAATATCCATATCCAAATATCAAATATGCATCAAATATCCAAGATCCTACCTCTACAATCACATATCACATCACTATTGATTTATCTATAATAGCATTTTTTTATTGCTGCTTCATCTCCACAGTACGGTAACATCTGTCTGATCCTGTCTGCTGTTTACACAGGGTGTTAGGGTGCGAAGTCCAACGAGACACTATATTTAGCTCTCATAGTCTGGCGGTAGTAATCACGCCCACTCCAAAATTGATCATGATCTGCCGCCTTGGTCTAGGCCACATTTAGACTCAATCTTAAATCTTTCATGGATTGAGTGGATCTGTGTGAAGATGTGCTCATGTGTTCAATGCAAAATACTGGAGTAATGTTACAGAGACACAATACAGGATTGTCAAGAGACCGGATATCTCGGACTGCCATATTTCAGGAATTGCAGGGCTCAGCTAGGGCACACAAACACACGCACACAGAAAGAAATCAATCCTACTTGAATTATACGGAATGGAGCAGGTAGCAGAGATGAAAAATGACCTGCATTGTGGACAAACCTGCTGGGTGTTTGTATAATAACAATAAACAGTTAAATAGTACCACGCTGTTTGATATACCACGCAAGGCCTACATAATTTATACTGCATAGTTTATGAAAGTAAAATGTGAAAGTGAAATGGAGAAAAAGTGTGTGCATATCCATGTATTTGTGTTTGTCTGTTTTTCGGTCTGTTTGTGTGGGTGGTTTGTTCACAGTCCTGATGGAAAGTGGGATTGTCATGTTTTCTAATTTTGGTCTTTTGGGAGAAACAAGTGTCAGATGTGACACAAAGCTGCAATTGCACACATACATGTTCTTTCACACACACACACACACACACACACACACACACACCCGTGGCCTATGTTTGTCAGGATCACTGCCTGCTGTTTACATTAATATTACAGGGTTGCTGGAATTTAAACTAGTGCAAAAACAAAGACTTTTTAAAACTGAATATTTTTAAAGATCATCAGACAATACTACTTGTGCATGATATCAATTAGTATACTGTATTTTAAACATGTTTATTTTCCTCTTTAAAATATACAGGCCATAAAAACACTGCTTGCGGATCATAATGATTTTTTTTCTCGATTCAATAAACATAGCATGTTGCATTATATGTGTGTGTGCATGTATATATGAGGAGTTCATTTGCAAAAACAGATAACTATTTTCATAACAAAGAACAATTTTCAAAATGCATTTTTAATAATCTTAAACTATAGTTGGGTTATTTGAATAGTTTACTAAATAACAAAAATTCAGCTAAACTTACACAATAAATCACATTTAAAACATGATAAGGTAATAAAACACGACTTTTAAAATGTAAAAAAAAAAATCATGTGTGTATGTGTGTGTATATATATATATATATATTCCACTCTCTCTTGCTTAGAATGGTTTTAACATAATTTACAAAAATAATAACTTTTAATAATAACTATTTTATGCAATTAATTATTTAAAAGTTTTCTATTTGTGTATTGTTGTTGTTTTCTTTTTTGTCACATTTAATTTTTCAGTTTCAGTCAGTATTTAAAATACATGCAAACACACAAAGCAAGAACCAAAAGGGGAAAGAACCATAAAATGCCTGCACATTTACTGATGTTTAAGTATGTCTTGATAAGCAAATAAACATCAGCCCGTGTATAGCGTTCAACTAAGCCTACCTTCCGCTGAGACGTTCTCCAGCACGTTAACTTCAGCGTTTTAAACACTTGAGATTTTCAACAGCCCTGCGGGTTTGTTAGTCCAAATCTCTCATGTTGGGCTCTTCGATCAGACTCATACCGGCGATGATGATGATGATGCTGATGATGATGTTGGTGATGTTGGTTTACAGCGGGTGGGAACAGCGACGCAGCATCAGTTCAGCATCATTTCACCTCCAGGAAACAAAAGAGAGCCAGCCAATCCACTCAGAGCGAGAAGGAACTTGTGAAATATTAATCGAAACGCAATCTCGTGCAGCAGAAGATGGCAATGAATCCTCTTTCTACCGCGGAGTATCTCTTGATTAAAATGGAGGCGATCTGACTGTCAGGATGGATGAGAGATTGGAGAGAGAAGCGAAGCGAAGCGAAGGGAAGCGAAGCGGCGTCGGCGTGATTCACCGGCTCTGCGCAGGTGTAAGTCTGCGTGCGCGCGCGCATGTGTGTGTTTGTGCGTGTGTGTGTCTGAGAGAGAGAAAGAGAGAGAGACAGAGAGGAAGAATGCGTAGTGAATTGGGCAATTAGAGGTGGGATGGAGATGGGGGAGATGGGAGGGGAAGAGGGGGGTGGAGATGAGGTCAGTGTCACAAGAATATCTCACACATCATAAAAACATCACTATAATGAATTACTTAAAATCCACTACATAAATATATTTCATACATTTAATATATATATATATATTTTTTAATTTCAATTATTTTCATCCATCTTAAGAATACCTATTAAGAATAAGAATAATACCTAATATTTAAGAATACCTATAACCGTAATATAATGTCATATAACTATTAAAAATATCCCGCATTTGTAATAAATTATACTGCAATTGTCATTTAAAACCTGAAGCATGATATATTTTTGTATGTTATTAAATACCAGTGCTGCTTGTTAGTTAAAATGTGCTTTAAGAATGAAATCTGATTAGTTTTAACCTGATAGATTAAATTCAATTACCAAGCAATTGTGTTTAATGATGAAATGGCAATTTGTTTGCTAGTGGGAGATCATTGCAGCAGTCTATTGTGTGTTACATATATGTATATATATATATATATATACAGTGCCCTCCACTAATATTGGCACCCTAGGTATATCTGAGCAAAGCTGGCTGTAAAAATAAATCTACATTGTTTATCCTTTAGATCTTTCATTCAAGAAATTCACAAAATTCGAAATTCGTAAAACAACTGAAAATGGGGAGAAAAACTCATTGTGAAATAAATTCCAATACATGTGGGCCACAATTATTGGCACCCCTAGAATTTATTATGAGTAAAATATCTCTGAAGTATACTCCCATTCATATTCACAATTTTGAGCACTCCAGGGTGATTATGAACATGAAAATATCCAGCCCTAGCTTCCTGTTCCACAGAAATATATACAGGAGGGAAAACAAAGCCCAAAATCAAAGAATATCTTTCTTATATGCTGCAACAGATAACTGAGCTTCACGATTTAGTAAACTGGCTTTAAGAAAAGAGCTAGATCAGTAAAAATTTCCATTTCCACCATCAGGGCAATAATTAAGAATTTCCAATCAACATGCAATGTTAGGAAACTGCCTGGAAGAGGACGTGTGTCTCTATCCTCCTCATACACAGAGAGGAGTAGAGTTTGAGTGGCTAAAGACTCTTCAAACACCAGAGCTGGAGAACATCTTCAAACTGCTTCAAACATCTCCAGCATGTTCAGTTGTCAGACAGGACTGGAACTACAAATGGGACTGGCTTCTATGATCAGATGAAACAAAAAAAAAATAATGCTAATAAAATAATGAATTCTTTTAGCAGCAATCAAGGTTTGGCGAACACAGAGATAAAAAGTACTCCATGTGTACAATTGTGACGAAGGGGACTGAGACGTGTGGTTCTAAATGCTGGATTTTATTTAAAGGAATGGGCTTTCAGGCAGGATCGAACATAGCAGTAAACAGCAATGGAGGAGGCAAAGCAGAAGATAGTCCAGGGTGAGAGCGAGGGTCGGTCGAACTGTGTACAGTATTCAAAGGGGCAAGACAGGTCCACAAAAAGATGCAACAGATGCCCTCCAGGGCAGAGCCGGAAGTGGAGACAGTAAAGATGCCCTCCAAAAAATTGGAGAAATACATTTATTTAATCATGAGTTTTTTTCCCCCTTTTAAATTGTTTTACTTCAATAGTAGGTTAGAATTTTTTGAATAAAGATCAAAAAGATAAACAATGCAGATTTATTTTCACAGCCACGTTTGCTCAGATTTACCAAGGGTGCCAAAATTAGTGGAGGGCACTGTATATATAAACAGATAAACTTTAGTAGCAGCTACTCTCTTCTCATCTTCCTTGATCCTCCTCAACTATCAAGTGAATCTCTTTGTTTCATCTCTGACAGAACTCAAACAATTAGCGTTTGTGTGTCACATCCATTTTACACGATTCACACTGCACATCACAAGTGTAAACTGCTTGAGGGTTAGTTAGCTTGTGAGCTTTTTTTTCAAAACTTGAAATGATTGTTTTGTTTGCTTTTGCAGCTACTGAAGTGTGAATGTCTTCGCACATATGCAGATTTCTTGTTGTTATTAGGAATTTTGTTAGCTGTTTGTTGTAAGAAATGAAGCACTTCTTCTGTGACTGAATATGTTCTTGTACTGAATGTCTTAGGACATTTTAGGCTTTTTATATATAATAAAGTAGTTACACATTAAGAAACAATGTGTTTATTGTGCCTTTTTGTTCCAGTTTGCAACAGACTTTGTGTTTTAAAAGGAGCACAATAACTCATGTAATATTTAAACATTGTAGTTTATAGAAAAACACAAATGTGTGCATGCAGTGCATGTGTACATAATTTAAGACAGAAACTGAGCTGAAACAGCAAGCTTTCAGGTGCTTATTTCCCAGTTATTCACTTGGATGACGCCTGGTTGTGGTGTGTAATCTACACATTGTTTATGCACACTGAGCACTCTATAGTTCTATTGATTCTCATAGCCAATATCAAGCTATGTAGAATCAAATCAGTGATGTGGTGGTAGATGACTGGTGTCTCATTGTGTCTCTGATTGGCTCAGCAGGAACTGTGATAGCATTAGCGACTAGGTAAGTCCCTGAGACAGGCTTATTGCATTACTGAGTTATTTCTGCATAACACCTGTGAGGGAGACAATGATCTCACCTGGATTTCAGACCCACTTCTTACTCCCTTGAGCAGTGTGGTACACATCCTAAAGCCTCATGAGCATCCTTAAAGCTTAATTATAAAAATAAAATAATAATAGATTATTGAACAAATGCTACATATTTTTTAGAAAAATTATAATATTTATAATATTATAAATATAATTTGTAAATATTTTCTGAAACAAATCAGTTTGATCAAATATACTGTAAAACAGCAATATTGTGAAACATTTGTACAATTTAAAATAAAGGTTTTCTATTTTAATATATTTTAAAATGCAGTTTAAGTACAACAATCATAAAAACAATGATCACAACATTAAAACAAAACATTTAAAATGTAAAAACTGATTGATTATGATTTAAAAATTATTTAAAAATTGATTTAAAATCATTTTAAGACAGAATGCAATCAGTTCGGACAAAGCAAAGTGCTCATTCAGTTAATACACAGCTAAACAGACCAGTTTTGAGTCTAGATTTAAATGTAGCTACTGTTTTAGAACATTTGAACTCTTCTGGAAGCTGGTTTCAACTCTGGGCAGCATAATAGCTAAAAGCGGATTCTCCTTGTTTTGTGTGTACCTTTGGTATTTCTAACTGATTCGATCCTAATGATCCGAGTGCTCTGTTATACATATATATATATATATATATATATATATATATATATATATATATGTATACATATAATTAAACTGCAATGTTTCACAGTAGTGCTATTAGAACTGTAATTTCGATCATGAAAAGTGACTTGTGGCCAGGTATGGTCATTTGTATCTTCTCTACCTTTAGAGTTCTGGGTGCTGTAGTATCAAGAAAAAGTGATTTAAGATAGATATGATAAATATGAAAAAATGAGACAGAGATGATGAATATGGGCAGATTATAAAAAGATGGAGCAATAAACAACAAATCCTCAGAAGGTTAAATGCAGGTCAGGTTTGCAAAATGCACACCGTTTGACTTTAATAACCTAACTGAGATCACACAGAGGGTATTGTCATTTTATCTCCTTGTGAGCACAGTCGTGGAATTATAACATAGTAAAAACACACAGTATGTCATGATTATAGATCAGGGGATTAAAGCACAAAATGTATTAATTTGGATTATTTATTGCTGTATAATTCTCTGTACAGTTGCAGTAGGACTCAGAGTGCAGCAGTGAATCCTGTATCCTGTCCTTTCCCCCTGTTTTGGACTTTGGAATTATGATGATTCCTCTTAGATGGTTCTCTTCGTTCATGACAACTTCAAAAGCAAACTCAGTATAGCAACAGGATTTAGAGATTACATTCTGGGCTTGCTCTAAAATCAATTGCGTGTTTGAAGTTGCTTTAGTATGAATGTAACGTTTCCCATTACTCAGCAACATGCAAATTGAGGGGCATCAAGAGGATGAGAGAGAAAGAGATGGATGGATAGATACTAAGCAAAGCGTGTGAGAGAGATCTGATGAACTCTACCACTGCATTTAGATGATTTAAAACACTAATCACATCTCCATCAAAGAGTGCTTGAGATAAAAGGAAATCACCTCTCTTTTACTAACCGCCTGGGGTCGGCTATGCCGCCGGCGTCAGCACGTGGATTTTTTTTTACAATCATTTTCAATTTTCAATCTTTCCTCATCTTAGATGTCTGGAGATTTTATTCTGTAGTATAATGTTTAAGACTTTATAGACATTTCTATGGAATATGAACACATACTTTTTTTTCCCAAGACTCATCAATGGATTAAAATTTGTTTTTGTGTGGCATCTAAAGTGGTTTATTGACATTCTCTTATTGACTAACTGCCTGAACAAATGTTCTGCTCCTCAATTCTGATTGCTTGTTTGATGAAGCATGTGTGAGCATTTAACCACACACACACAACAAATAAACAGCAATGACGGCACAATATATCAGATTCGTTAGATTAATATCAATCACGCTCATCTGTTTAATCACCAAAACTCTCAATTTCAAATATATCAGAGAAAACATGTAACCAAGGAGATATGAACAAAGCAGTAAATAAAATTTTATTAAATATTAATTTGTTTATTGCATGTTTTATTGTTCGTTAATAAACCAACAAGCTGGCATTTCATGAAAAATAAATTGAATAGGCAACATTTATTTCAATTCCAGGAAATCTGCTGCGGTCAGAGTTACTTTAATTAAATTATCTTTGCTCTGTCCATTTTTGTTTATTGTGAAAAGCCTGACAGCATCCATATGTATGTGACGGAGAATAATTCATTAACTAAATGATGTGGCAGGTGTCCCTTATTTTCATAGTTCTCTAAAAAGTGTCTCTTTTTGTACAAAGATACAGAGAGCTATAAATAATGTTGATAACATTACTGATAACAACATTACTGGTTAATGGTTATTTACTATATATTAATGTAGTTTTTATTTCTTGGTTGCACCAACAAGCATTGTAGGTTAGTTAGTCTTTTAAATCCTTTAATGTTACCACTCAGACGTTCAGGATCAGTGAGATTTACTGTATAAGTCAATCAAATACATTTCTATTTTGTTTGAATGCATTTCTTTTGATCAATTCTTCAACAAATCCACAATAAAAATAGATCTGTTTCCAAAAAGAAAAAAAATAGAAAAAAGGAAGAAAGAAAGAGACAAAATAAATGTTACTAATATCAGAGTATTAGTATGCAGAATGATTTCTGAAGGATCAAGTGACATTATAGAATGGAGTAATGGCTGCTGAAAATTCAGCCATCACATGAATAAATTAGACATTTTGTCATATATTAAAAATTAAATTTAAATTATAATAATATAATAATTTCACAGTTGTTCTGTTTGAACTCCTTTAATTAAATAAATAAATGATTAATATCAACTGGCCCCATAACTTTGAAGGTAGTGCACAAACTGAAATGTTATTTGAATAATAAATCATTAAAAAATTGAAACTAATAAAGGAAACTAATACCAGAACATCTAAGGTTTTTAATAGTGTACTGTTGTTTTCTCTCTATTTTCCACTGACTTTTTTTTATCTGTTTTCTTTTTGCTCTGTTTCTCATCATCCTTTCTTTTAATAATCTTTCCCCCCCCCCTCACCCTTAGATATCAGTGTAAATAACCCATTATATCACAGATATGGCAGTTCAGGAACCGCAGTATGCTGACACCCTCTGTCACCCAAATGGCCGTAACCAACCAGAGCTGTCATAATTACACAGAAATGACCTGTCACCAAGCAGACGCATTATGCACGACACAAACAAAAAAGATTCCACACTGTCATTGGGTGCTTTGATCTGTTTCCTGATATTTGGTGGAAAACACTCTTGTTCGGACAGGTTTTAAATTGCTGAAGGAAATCATTTTTAGATCAAAACAAATTCAGACAGTTTTAATGTTTGGAGCTCTGATGAAGTCAGACATGAGTATGTGATTCGCTAGAAGGAATAGAAGCAATACAGAGCTCTCTTTTTTTTGTTATCTTCTATGCATGTACTGTAGCAGTGAATGTGGAGATTTTATGGTCTTATATGTAAAAGTCTCAGATGTGATTCATGTGCTCGGCCCATATCTCATTTTCCCTCCTCCCAGCGACAGGACAGAAGTGCTGACATGTCTTTTGACTCTAGGCTGATTCTCTGTGATGTCAGTGCAGTGTCCCGATTGGTTGGTCCCAACAGACAGGACAATACATGTGTAGAATTTTATTCCTGCTGTTTCTGGTCTGCACTATAGCATTATTTGTGTGTGTGTGTGTGTGTGTGTGTGTAACAAACAGTGAGATGTAACTGACACTTTTTAGGTGTAACCTTTACGTCAATCGATGGGACATTATCTCTTTAATGAAAGGTTCGAAGGCTGAGACTGACAGATGAGATGATCGCTGATCCTTGTGCTCAGGAAAACATAGCCAAAAAATGCACAACAAACACAGACAGATATGCGAGTAATGGCAGGCTGTCCCAGTGAGAGGTCATTATAAGGACAGGAAGAGACAGAGTGACAGACAGAGACAGCAAAAGAGAGGGAATGTGATCCAGGTGGTTTCAAAGTGGGACACTGAGGTGTTTTTGTACATCTTGCCATCTTTCCAATTGCAGATTGACAAATCTCTTGTTTCAGACTGCAAGTAAACACATCAAACCGTAAATAAAAAGAAACTGGTCAAACAATGTCTCCTAATTTTATTCAATCTAAAAGACTAAGTTGGGGTTTTGTGAACACCTGCCTGTTTCTGAGCAGTAAAAAATGAACTAAAGACAAGCCCTCCAGCTCTGATGCAACATCTGCCTCTGAGTTCCAGGGTGTCTTAAACTTGCCCAAGGCAAAATGAGAGCACACATTCAAAACATTCAGCTCTAGGATAGGAACACGCAGAGAGATTTAAACCTGCCATGAGAGGAGTAAACTACACAAACACCATTATGCTCGACACACTCATTAACAATCAGACAGGTCTAATCAAATTTTGATCATGGGTTGTTTAGACTCAGTTTGAAGCATTTATTGTTATTAAGTTATGAGAATCCATCAGTGTTTTCCATAGTCTCATTATAATTTGTCTGTAGGAGATCATGATTGTTAATAAACATAAGCCAGTGTTGTTTGTTCATACTCTATTGTCCACATGACAAAGTTAAAATGAAAATGATCTTTCAGTTACAGTTTATTTTAATGTCCAATTCTTGGTATTAACAATGATGGATTCATGCTATTAACTCTTTTACTTAATGTGTTTATAATAAGCACTCTAATAAGCAACTAGTTATTAGTGAGAATTGGTCCCTATGCTAAAGTGTTACTGATATTTCTTTCACCTTAGTTTTATAGCAATGTTTTAAATTATAAATGCCCCATTGTCTTTAAAAAAAATAAATAAATAAAAACTCATTTTCCTTATACTTATAATTTAATAAATCTTACAGTATGTACACATTTTAAAAGTCTGAATTTGTATGACTTTTTTATTACTTTTAATCAGCAGTGATGAATTAAATGAATAACAAGTGGCAATAAAAACATTTAGAAATGTTATTAAATATTAAGCAGAACAGCTGTTTTTAACATTTTTGAGCACCAAAGCAGCATATTAAAATCATTTCTGAGAGACGATGTTACACTAAAGACTGTTTAAAATCCAGGTTTGGTTACATTAGTTAAAATTCTAATAGAGAGAGAGAGAAAACACTTTACTTAAGGCCTATATGTATAATGTAGGTAATGTAGGTAGCTACATGTTATTTAAGGGTATAATGCATTATAATTATTGATTATAATGTGACTTAATGTGTTCATTGTATCTTTAAATGAAAGAATTATAAACGAATTTAAAATACATAGTTTAACAATTAATTGACTATAATAATAATAATA
>JAUCNO010001758.1:6091835-6105280 GCA_032353835.1 Enteromius viviparus
AGTGAGTGACGTCAGTGAGTGTGTTGTCAAGCAAAGAGAGCGAGAGGTAGCAGTGTCTGTGAAGGGACTAGAGAGATTGCGGCCGGTCTTGGGCACGAAACAGGAAAAGTGTAACACCTTATATAATTTTTTTATAACATATTTAGTCAAAAACAAAGTGATGAATGCTCAAGTCCTATTGTATATATCCTTGAGTCCGTTTCCAAGTACGAGTCATCAATCCGCGAGTCCAAGTCGAGTCACAAGTCCAGAGAGTGGATTCTTGAGTCGGACTCGAGTCCAAAGAATAGTGACTCGAGTACTCCATCACTGGATCAGCGAAAAAAATTAAGATCCTGATGCACAAAAGTCCAGTCTGACCGTCTCAGCCAACTGTGTCCAGTACCAAAATCATTGTCAACAGAGCCAATACCAGATCCATTTCCAGAATCACAGCCAATAGAGCCAATACCAGTTTCAAAGTCTCGGCCAGGAGAGCCGATCCTGAATACAGTTCATAGTTTACGGCCAGGATAGTGGATCCCGAATCCAGTTAATAGTTTACGGCCAGGAGAGCTGTTCCCGATTCTGGTCCCTGAATTACGGCCAGGAGAACCATTCCCGATTCCAGTTCATAGTTTACGGCCAGAAGAGCCGATCCCGATTCCAGTCCCTAGTTTATGGCCGTACGTACCGATCCCCAGTCCAGTTCCTGATCCACGGCCCAGAGAGCCGATCCCGTTTCCAGTTGCTGATCTTCGGCCAGGAGAGCCGATCCCCACTCCAGCCCCTGATTTACGACCAGGAGAGCCATTTCCGATTCCAGTCCCTAGTTTATGGTCGGAAGTGCCGATCCCGATTCCAGTCCCTAGTTTATGGCCGGAAGTGTCAATACCCAGTCCAGTTCCTGATCCATGGCCCAGAGAGCCAATCCGGATTCCAGTTCCTGATCTTCGGCCAGAAGAGCCCATCCCGATTCCAGTCTCTAGTTTACGGCCGGAAGTGCCGATCCCCAGTTCAGTTCCTGATCCACGGCCCAGAGAGCCGATTCCAGTTCCTGATCATCGGCCCAGAGAGCCGATCTCCATTCCAGTCCCTGATTTACGGCCAGGAGAGCCAATCCCGATTCCAGTTCCTGATTTTTGGCCAGAAGAGCAGATCCCCATTCCAGTCCCTCATTTACAGCCAGAAGTGCCGACCCCTATCCCAGTTCCTGAACTTCGGCCAGGAGAGCCAATCCCCATTCCAGTCCCTAGTTTGCGGCCGGAAGTGCCAATTCCCATTCCAGTTCCCGATCCATGGCCCGGAGAGCCGATCCCAATTACAGTTCCAGTTTTGATTTCAAGAGGGTTCCCCTGAGTGCACACTGCATGATCCTCCACAGTCGCAGGCCGCCTCTAAATCGACATAGTAGCAGGCGGCCCTTGACCCGCCACAAACCACAGCCAGCCCTTGACCCGCCACGACCACAGCCAGCTCCTGATCTGCCATGACCACAGCCACCTCCCGATCCGCCACGACCACTGCCAGCTCCCAATTCACCACGACCACAGCCACAGATGGCCCTTGATCCGCTACGACCACTGCCAGCTCCCGATCCGCCCTGGTCCTATGCAAATTCCGATCCGACATGACCACAGCCAGCTCCCGATCCATCACAACCTCTGAAGGCTACGAAACCTCCAGAATGCCCTCCTCCCTCACAATGGTATTCATCTTGTTACGTTGTGAGGACGCACCTTTCCAGAGGGGGGCGTAATGTCACATCATCACAAGAACCGGTAATCGGATCCACCCAGTATTCACACTCACCTGCACCAGCCACTGATCCAGTACCTGTCACATTCACACGCTCTCAATCACCTTCATTCTGAACACCTGCTATTAATCACCTTGTGCACTTCAAATACCCCTCTCTCCAGTCATTCAGCGTCTGAGCTCAAGGTCGGAATATCTCAGAGATCTTCTCTTGCTGGTGTCTGCCCACCTTCACCGAAGGTGTCTCTTGCTGGTGTCTGCCCACCTTAACCGAAGGTGTTGCTTCACCATATGCTCTCAGTCATACAAACACGTCTAAACTTACCTACCTGTCTGCATACCAATCAGCGATCTCCTGATCAACGACATAATGCAAGTATCTTACAATCTAATGTACCTGTGATACTCACCTATGTTCCTCCTATGTGCAGAGTTAACAGTGACTGGTGATATACCTATCTAGACCTCTGACTTACCCTGTTACTTAATCACCTCAGTTCCTGTCAATGGACCATAAAGCCTCATCACTCTCTCCTGGATATTTACCACTCCTTAGTTCCACAAGAGACTTTCTATTCATTGTAAATAAATATTCACTTTGATTGCAGTTCTGTGTCTGAGTTCTCTCTGAGCGTGACAGATATAAAGTCAGAATTCCGAGATATAAAGTCACAACTGCTTGATATAAAGTCACAATTTTAAGATAAAAAGTTGCAATAACCTTTTTTTATTTTTATTCAGTAACAGAAATGGGCTTTCATAGGTTTTGGAGCATTTAAAGCTTAGAAATACTACTTTAAATGAAATCGACCAATCACCGGAGGTTTTTGGAGAATGAATCATTGAATTATTCGTTGAACAAATAAAGTAAAAATAAATGCATATTACAAGAAAATTAAAGTGTTTGTTTTTTTTTTTTACATGCATGTCAGCCTGTTGTTGAGGACTCCTAAAACGAAAATATGAGCCTTTCATAAGTCTGGTGTGCAATGTGTCCCAAAGTCCATAAATAAATTATTTTTAGATTAGAACCGGGTCAAAAAATAATCTAATTAATTAGGGGCTTTGTAATAAATTAATCGAAATTAATTGCATTTTAATCACATATAAATATTTGACCTGAGAACAGTGAGAAGTAAGTTTTTTCATATGGATTTTTAGTATACCATAGAATAATTACTGAATACATAAGCCTAAGCAACAATATATTGTTTATTTTTGTTCAACCAAGTCCAACAGACCAGTGCAATATTGCCATTAAGTTTAGCATTAGGATATTTAGAAATATTTCAAAAATTCAGGTACCCTATAGGTAGGTAGACCTTCTGTAAACTGTTACTTTTGTGGGTTGGGTGTGGGTCCTTGTAGTCAGAGTCGGGCTAACGTCCACACTAGCTGCTATATGTTTAGCATTGAGGTGACACTTGAGGCTCGATGTGCTGTGGTGATATGCAAATTTCTTTTTGCATAGCTTGCACACAACCATGCTCTTATCGACGCTTCCATCCATTCATTTTTTATAACAAAATTTCCCATCCACAGGGCCAACGAAAGCGGTCTCATCGGCTTCTTTGTCCATGTTCACTGTGGTTTGTTTTTTTCTGAACGCTATTTGCGCCAATATAATCGGTCTGCCAAAACACATCCAGTGAGAAGCGTTCCACGGTGCAAAAATATGTGCAATTAAAATGCGTTAAAAAAAAATGGAAAGCATTATTTTGTGTAATTAATTAATCTAAATTAACGTGTTAAAGTCCCGGCCGTAGTTTAGATATAAACACATTTCAGGAGAAGCACGTATAAATGATTAACCACAGCTGAAGGCTGTGCTAAGAGCTAAGAGATTCTCCTTTAAATAGGGCTTCCCCTCCGGCATCTCATTCTTTGCATAAATCACCGCTTCAAGACTTAGATGTCATAATTAGACCTTTCATCAGGAGATTATGGCCACGAGGACCCTATGCCTCATGCCATACCTGCCACCAACCAAGCCGCCGCTCCACGACATTCAACACGGGAAACCGTGCCTTTAAACAAGAGGCCACACGCTAACGCGCCCTCCCATTAATTCTTCTCCCAGACAACTCTGATCAAGATCTCCACTGCCCTCAAGAAAAGAAGGGCGATCCTTTGCAAAAGAAAAACCGTGCCTCTCTCCTCATCCAGGCATTAGACCCGGACTTAGCAATAAGACCCGGATTAGACCCCTCTTCACTACCGCAGCAGCCTCTCCACCAGGGGATCTCCCAAAACACCCCTCAGAAAGCCCCTGATGTTTTCAGACCTCACCTTCCTCACGGTGGGGGAGCATTCGGGGATTGGCCGGACGCCAATTTCGATTTGAATATTAATGAGGAAGTGTGAACTAGTGAAATATATATTTATACAATATGTTAATTATTTTTAATCAGTAAAATGAATTAATGTTTAAAAAAAATAAAAGTGTCTGAAATGGTTTGGGTTTGAATACTTTAGAAGAAAAAAAGTAACCCCAACTTGTAACCTATTAAAAGTATTATATTTCATTTGCATAATTTGCAAAGGAATGAAAATAAAAAATAAATGTAGCTGTTATAGACTGCAATGAATTGAACGAAAAACAGCAGCTTGTAATAATGAGCTAGGAATGCGATGCCGTGTTAATAAATGTGACGAGAGTTAATTAGAAACAGGAAATCACAAACAAAAGATAATGCCTGAGGCAGACCTACTGGCAACAGTGTAGTAACACACACATACACACAGATAGAATCCATATGTCTTCTGTGTTCACTTTTGCCTGTTTTCAGGAACTAAATTTAGCCAATTAACTCATAACCATGAAAACAGTATTTCAGAACTTTGATATACAAAATGATATACAGTATGGTGTATTACGAGAATATGCTCAAATGCAGCATACGGTAATGAGAGCCACAGATTAAGCAATGTTTACACTAAATGTTGCGCTGTGGTTATATAAGACTGTTAAGTTATGTTCACAGAATACACTGGTTCCATGAAGAACGTTTACCTTCCACCAAAAAGTAATGATAATAAATTCACTAATAAATTAAACTAAATGGCTTCTCAATGTCATTACTGTGCCCCCTTTTTGTACTTTATTAGTTAAAGACTATAGGACTCAAAATTAATGCAGTCTTGGCCTTAGATGCTTAGGAAATGTTGTGCAGTTTGAGGTTTGCAGACACTCATGTTGTGATAGGTATTTATCATTAGCATCACCTTCACAAACACCCGAAAGTAAAATCGCTCTTTAACAATAACAAGCATTGCCGCAGGCACAATTAAAGACTACAAGTAAGTCTGCTGTCAAAAAGAATTAATGTAAGGGCACACATACACGCTCTGATACACTCTCTTTCTTAATCTTACTCTTAGACTTTTTCTCTCATGTTTCATTTCTCTTTTTTTGAACCTGAGCTTCTTCTGACTTGCATACATCCTCATGTTAGCAGTATCTAGTTAGCAGATTACTCATGAAATATGCACCTCACATCCATCTTTTTGTATTTTACATGAGAGTCAGTCATGTTGTTTTTCATACCCACACTTCTGCAGCTACGCTTAACCTGATTCAATCTTTATACCTCATGCATATTAAGTCAGCGTGAAAGTTTTAGTAATATTTCTTTGTTTAAATGATTAATAGGCTACTGGAGTGACTTAACTGTTTAGTTTAATACAAAAGCGAGGATAGCATTTGTATGAAGGATTCTTTTTTTTTACAGAAGCTTTTTTCCTGACCTTTAGATCATACTCTAGGTTAAGCTTTTCTTTCCTGTCCTTTCAATAACCCTAAAGAACAACCGTGTGTAATAAAAAACCAGCTGCATTTTGACAAGGAAAGAGGAGATGACAAATACATATCATATCAAAAAGTGACAAAATTATTAGAGTTGCACATATAGTACATCCTCAAGCTCTTGATTCTCAACTAGGGAAAAGTATATCACTTTGCCTGTCAAAGAAAAGTGTAATCTAATGGTAAAAGATTAATAGGTTAATATTTTGTCTTCCTGCAGAAAGTGTACTTTTACCACAGATGCACATAATTATCTGTCTAGACACATGCAGGTCACGCACAAACATTTGCTGCACACAAGAGGCTAGCTATGGAGGACAAAAGTTTAAATAATTACATATCAATTTTGTACATACAGTGTGCACGTGTTACAAAAGAGTTTGGGAGAAATAGCGAGTTCACGTGCAAACAGTATTTTAATCAAGGCTCAGGGTCAGGACAATAATAGTTGAGCGCCAGCAGATAGAAACGGGCAAAAACAGAGTCGAAAACAATGCAAAGGATCGAAATACTGGTTAACAGAGTCCTTAGGGAGAAGCAAAGGGGAAGTCCAGGTCCAGGCAGAAATCGACAACAGGTAATCCAACGAGCAGAACAACAGGATACAGGGAACACGAATGAAACGTAACAACCAACAACGAACCGTGACAACATCTGACACTGAGCAGCTTTTATGCCGGGGGATATCCGGGTGGAAGTGAACTGAGCTGTGGCAATGATTTCAACATAAAAGTCCGGGTTAGAACATACAGAAAAGAGTACATGAAATCATAATAAAAGTCCGGTAGTGAAAAACTGGGAAACACACAACAGAAGTCCTGGGCGCTGGAGTGTCCTCCAGTGGTTTGAATGGACACATCCAGCTGAACATTACAATAAGTATATAAAGAAAAAAAATCAAAAATAATTAGTTCACAGCATGTAAACAATATATGCAATATTTTTTTTAAATATATTTCATTGTGCTAAATTTTATTTCAATGTTAGTTTTAGTCAAGTTCTACTAAATTAAAATTTAGTAAAAAATTTAAAACTCAATTTCCTGAGTAATTGATACACAGTTAACATTTATTTTTATCATTTTTAGCTTTAGTTAGAGATAATTTTCCTGGCACACTGTTAGTTCAGTTGATCTGTGCAGTATTGCTTGATATTGACTGTGGGTCTTGATTGTAGTAAACGGTCTTATGCAAATTGTATTCAGAACTCCTTGTTGACATATAATGTTTCCGTTGTTCTATGCTGCAATTTTAGTTTTTAGGAGTCAAATGGCTGGCTGTAGGTCCATGCATCCAGTGGCAAACACAACATTTCAAATTGGGTTTTTCTAGGGAGTCCTGTCGCGGTAGAATAACTGCCATTGAGATTTATGTGAAATATAGTCTTCACAGCCACATCATTGACTAAATGGAAAAGCTCTGGTCCATATTGTGACTGATCTGGCCAAAACTGCCCACTTAGACAAGAAGATTTGTCTCTCTAACACGTAAAGCAATCAATCACAGCTTATTTTGTAGTTATGCCCCTGTTAGAGGGGTTTATTAGATTCGAAATTGTATTACAGAAATAGACTTGTGTGAGTCTAATAAATAAATAAATAAATACCACTACAGCTATGTTACTACTGTTACTATTACTAAGACGATAATTTTTCAGGAATAGCTATATACAGGTAGCTATAAAGTAAAATATATAGCTTCCCAAAAATTATACAGACATATAGACAAAAAATAGACAAAAACTATGGGTGTAAATAAAACCTGTTTGAAAATAGGTGTTATTTTTGTAATTTCATTTATTGTTATATAGGAGTCACATAAATGACCAATTTCATCTTTAAACAAACTTTCAGATTCAATTTCAGATAACATTCTTTTAAAAATGTCTTTTTGTTTTTGTCATATATCGCAGTTTATTTCTCTCTGCATTTATCTTTCATCTCAAAGCACGAAAGAACAGGTGTGAGTGTTCTCTTACAACTGGTGATGGTTTATTTATATTCCTCTCAGATGACTATGTGACTGGAAATTCTATTAAAGCAAACATTTAACCAGATTCAGTCTGTAATGTGACCGTCTCTAATTTGAACACATTTCCTTTTTAAAGCATTACTCTGACTTGCCCACGCTCGCCAAAGATCATCTCAGCACCGGTCTTCCTTATCAGCAAAGACAGATGGGATTGTTGATAATTGACAGACATGCTGATAGTTAATCTATTTTTTTGTCTTTCTTTTTTTTTTTTGCACTGGGAATCCTTACTGACTGAATGTTCAAAGTGAATAAAAGGCCAGTTACACAAGCAGGTTTCAAATGATTTTTCTGGCATTGAATTTGTGTCCATATAGGACGTGACAAATATAAATGTAGTGTAATGTTTTTAATCGGCAGTGATGGAGGCAAGAAATTACAACTACTCTCGTTACTGTAATTAAGTACTGGTCCCACTTTATATGAAGCGTCCCTAATACCTGTGTAGTTCCATAGTAACTAGAAGTGTATCTAGAATACAACCACAGTGTCAGTACACATTGCTACACAGTATCTACAGCTGTAATATCTCTGTAACTACACACATGTAACAACCCTGAGAATGGTGTGTGTAAGTACAAATGTGTAACAGGACATTGGTAACAACACTTTTTTCACTTCACTAAGTAGTCGTGTAACAGGAATTACATAACTACTTTTTGTAACAGCAGTATGTACAGTATAAGAGTAACTGGAACAAGGGGTGATCAGGGGGTGTAGATGGGTAGGTTTAGGGATATGTAAAGTGGGTGTAGTTAGTGCACCTCTATATTACCAGTGTATATAACCGCCCACTTAATATAAAGTGTAACATTCTGGACACCAACCACAATTTATGTCTCTTTGTCTATAAAGTGTAACCAAAATGTACCAAAAGTGCTGTTAGTCCTGTTACACATTTGTACTTTCATTTCAAAAAAGTGTTGTTGCCAATGTCCTGTTACACATTTGTACTTACACACACCATTCTGAGAGTTGTTACATGTGTGTAGTTACAGAAGTATTACAGCTGTAGACACTATGTACCGGTGTGTACACCGTGCATACATACTAGATATACATCTAGTTACTATGGAAGTACACAGGTATTAGGGACAAATAATATAAAGTGGGACTTAAGTGTTTTTTTTACTTACTTGTACTTTTTTGAGTATATTTTTAAAGCTATACTTGTACTTAAGCACGAATTTAGCAAAATAATCCATTTAGTTACTTTTAAATCATAGTCCGTTACAGTAGCCAATAAAGATATACAGTTGTAAAGGGTGTACCGCTTTGAGCCGAATAACTCGTTAAATTAAAGATGGAAGAAGAAGTGGTGTCCCACACGTTTAATGGCTGGCCCACGGCAAACGCTCTCCTCTCATACATGACAGAAGAACACTTTCACGGCATTACAAACAAAAGTAAAAACTAAAATAATAACAGAAAACAGAGTAAGCTTCCTTCACAGTGGTTTTCAGGTGTAGTCACGTAGTCATTCTACGTTATGACCACACAGCGCAAGTTATACGTGAAGTGATCAGTCTCTTAAAGAGCACACTGCACAATAATGTAACGCATCCAAGGACTGATCCCAAATCACGTTTCACATACAGAAGGCAATAACTGTCATACATGTCAGTACAAGCTATAAAATTACACAGCATGTTTTTCAAGGACACATCACATAGAAAACTAAAGGTTGTGTAACCAATTGTAACACAAATGTAACCATTGCTATTCAAGGAAAGAACAGCTTACTAGTAGCATGGAACCATAAGTAATGTAAACCATCAGACAAGTTATTACTTTAGATCTAATCTGTCAGTATGATACTTGTTATTTCCTGTCTGACCACTCCAAGGTGATTCTAGGAACCAGTCTAGGTCTGAGATTGTAGCCGTGATCTTGAAGATCATCATTAAACTCAGAAAGTTGTGAATGTTGTGTAGACATTTTAACGTCAGCGTCAGCACAGTGAGCACTCATCATGTCATGCATGTCATGGTCCTGTCATGTGCATTTTCTGTGAAATTGTCAAAATCATTAACAGTGTCATTAGGCAGGGAAAAGCACTTCTCTTGAGGTTGGTCCTCCATCATCTGTGTTGCCAGCAGACTGTCCTCCAACCCCTCATTAGGTGTTTCAGACCCATCCTGAGGGCCTATGGCTATGGCTGCTCCATGCATTCCAAGTGTGGAAAGATTGCATGTTAACCATAGGATATACACCAGCATCCTGTCCTGTGTCCAACTTTACAAGCCTGTAGTTTACATCAGACAGAACTTGAGTAACACAGTAGGGACCGGTGTACAGTGTCACAGCCAGCTCGCAAGACGCGACAAAGGAGATGACACATTGGATAAAGTTTCAACATTCAAACAACATTTATAAAAGTAAATTTAAATAAAGAATGATACAAAAAGAAACAAAAAGAGGTCCAAATGAAGAGCGAGCCTGAACAACTGAAGGTAGGAATCTTTATACTGCAGGCAGGCTCCACACAGGTGTAATTTGACAATCAATCAATCATGACATCCCTCACTCTAAACCTGTAAAACAAAACATACAAGGAAAATGAACAGTCACAAAATAAATCCATAATGGTGTTCGTAACAACAGGGGTGCCAGTTTTGCTGTAAAATTGGCCAGAGCATCTGATTTAGAATGGATTTTTACTTTGACAAGGTAACCAACGGCATGAAATGTGTTTCTTTTAATGACACTCTTAAGCTCTTGGGATAAGGAATTGCAGGTTCCTCCATTCCATCCCAGACAGGCTGAGTCACCAGGTCCAATGAAGTGTCTAACTCCATCCATACAACATCATGGATAGGGTTCCATGTAGGCAAATTGTATGCTTA
The DNA here is from genome assembly GCA_032353835.1 of Enteromius viviparus. Classification (NCBI taxonomy): domain Eukaryota; kingdom Metazoa; phylum Chordata; class Actinopteri; order Cypriniformes; family Cyprinidae; genus Enteromius; species Enteromius viviparus. The sequence continues at coordinate 6,102,254 of JAUCNO010001758.1, forward strand.
AAAATGCTGTCTTGAGGGTCCGGTTTACCCTCTTGGTGGCATTTGTCTATGGTTGATATACAGTTGTGAGACGAAGTTCTGTTCCCAGGAAAGTGGGCACTTGTTCAAATAGGTTGCTCACAAAAGGGGAATCCCTGTCTAAAATGAGAAAGTTGGGGCCCCGTGTCGGGAAAACACTAGACTGAACAATTTGCTTGCTGTGACTTGGGCAGTAGCTTCTCTCACTGCTACAATCTCTACCAAATTTGAAAAATAATCGTCAAAAAACCACCAGACACCATTTTAGGCCAGAAAAACCTACGTTTTAGCCGGGCCAAGGTCTTGGTTGTCCCTAGGTGACCTGCAGTTGGGTGATCATGGTAATACCTCAGCAAGGTACCTCTGAGAGACGTAGGAGCATACAGTTTTAAAAATTTCAAAGGATGGATGCCACAAGCAAGTTAACTTTTGGAATACAGAGAGCAATCCTCTTCATCGTTATTCTGTTGGAGTGCTGCCCCCATTTTACAGAGAAGATCCCCTGTGATTGCGACCTAGTCAAAGAGGTCGGAAAAACTTTCAAGTAGCTTTGACAGCTGTTCCTTCTCATCATTATCAACTTTTTCTTGAAGTGCGGAAGTTGAGACTTCCATAAACAACAATCTTTTGCATTTACCTGCCTTCCAGCTCCTCCAATAATAAAATAATCATTGCCTATGACAACAGTTCTTTATGGGACGTGAATTGTGATGGGCGCACGCAACATATAGTCCATCCCCAAGACCAAGGTTGAGGGTATGCGTGGGACAATGGCAAACTGTTGATAAAAACGTTGCCCCATAAAGCCAAAAGCCAACTGTTGGAGTGCCGCCTCCATTTTACAGAGAAGATCCCCTGTGATTGGATCATTAAGTTCTAATTGTCTGGCATGGGATCGATGAGAGTACGTGAAGATAGTGAGAGTTACTGAAGATAGTGTACGAAGATCAAGACTACCAGTCACAGCATAGTCAGGAAGGAGGTCCATTGGTAGGACTTTATTTGTTACAGGATTCCTTGACAATGCATCAGGCACTTTATTTCGAGACCCCGGCTTGTGGACAACATCGAAATTAAAGTCCTAAAGGTGGAGTGACCAACTAGCAAGCCGGCCGGTGGGGTTGGGGCGAGACCACTTGAGCCCACTGTGGTCAATGAAAATTGTGACATGGAGACCCTTGATGTAAGGTCTAAAGTGCTTTAGGGCCCAAATGACAGCCAGACATTCTTTCTTGGGTTTGGAATAAGGTTTTTCTGATTTATGCAGGGCCCAACTAGCGTACGCCACAGCAACCTTTCTGCCGTGGAGATCTTTTTGCATCAGTGTGGCTCCTAGTCCCACATCACAAGCATCGACATGAATGAAGAAAGGCAGAGTGAAGTCAGGAAAACTTAGTACAGGAGCTGAAGTTATTTTTTGTTTCAGAAGATCCATAGCGTATTGGCAGGCACTGTTCCACACAAAAGGAGAATAATTTTTTGTGAGCGCGGACAGTGGTTCAACATGACGTGCATAGTCCTGTATAAGTCGACGGTAATAGCCCGACAGGCCCAAAAACTGCCTCACTTGCTTCACATTAACAGGGGTTTCAAAGTCCATAACAGCCTTCACTTTGTCCTGGTCCGGCAATACACCACTTGGACAGGCACGGTACCCCAAGAAAGTGAGCTCGCTTCAACAACACTGACATTTGGCCAGTTTAATGGTCAATCTGGCAGACTTGAGCTGCGAAAGGACTTCCTTGAGGTCGAGATGTCGCTTGAAAATAGGTCACTACTAGTAGCTTCATAGTCACGTAGTCATTCTACGTAATGACCACACAGCGAAAGTTATACGTAAAGTGATCAGTCTCTTAAAGGGGAAAATTGCACAATAATGTAACCCAGGCAAATACATAGTTTTGGCCGTTACAATGGACCAATAAAAGTAATGATATCTAAAACCAGGAAAAGTTGATGAATAACATTCTAACCAGAGCTACTTCTCCATGTTAATGTCTATGGTTATTCATGAAGGTACTGTATGTGTTCCTCCGCAGTGGTGACGACCTGACCAAGACACAACAACAGATCGGGGAAAAAAGCATTTATTATAAGCGTACCTTAGAGATTTGGGATAAATAGATCGGCAGCTTAAAAGCAGAATGCACAATGTATGCGCTCATCAGATACATTTCACAAATTTTGAACAAAGAAAAACGTAGTCTGGTTATTTATTAATCTAGGCACTGTGCTATATCTGGACATACTGTATTTCCGTGCAATTCTAAAAAACTTACAAGTTAGTTTTTCTCCATTTGCACTCAAGATTACAAGTTTCTTTCTTGAGAGAATAAGTATTACTGTTGTACCATGGCGCAACACGTTGTACTCTTACTTTTTTCAATTTGATGGGGGCAACAGCTTCTAATGTATTGGAAAAGAGTGCCCATATTGCTAGTAATTTTTCTAGATTTGTGTATTAAGGGGCACACAGAGCAGTTGAGATAAATCAGGCAAGTTATTTGTAAATCTATCTTTGGTGGCTGGAACAATAGTTCTTCCAAGATGATATCGCGGAGCCATATAGTTAATATCAGTGATACACAGCATGCACAATACAAGGAAATGGTCAGAAACATCATCGCTTTGAGGTACGACATCTATATCAGTAAGATCAATTAAACGATGAGTGGGCCCAGTGATATTTTGCCTTACTCCAAAAGATTATATCAGTTCAGTAAACGCAAGACCTAACGCATCATTTTTATTATCAGCGTAAATGTTAAAATCCCTGACAATTATTGTTTTTTTATCAAAATTAACTAATAGTTCGAAAAAGGAAATCTGTATATGGCCCTCGCGGTCTATACACAGTAGCTCAGACCAGAGATTTCTTTTGCATATCAGGCTGAGTAACATTAAGCCAAAGTATTTCAAATGAATTAAACCTGTATCCTGTTTTCTAAGTAACATTGAGAATATCACTGTATATTGTTGCAACACTACCACCACGACCACTCTGACGGG
>JAUCNO010001758.1:6120478-6172153 GCA_032353835.1 Enteromius viviparus
ACTGTCATGTGGACGTTTGGGTCCCAATAGATTCCATTATATGGGGGAAAATCCTGGAATGTTTTCGTCAAAAACATAAATTTCTTTTCGACTGAAGAAAGAAAGACATGGACATCTTGGATGACATGGTGAGTAAATTATCAGCAAAAGTTTTTTTGAAAGTGAACTTCTCCTTTAAAGCCCTTTTTTTTTTAGAATGTTATCTTCATAAATGACATGATATATTGGGTATTAATATCATCATTATTTGCATTGGGAGTAAAACATTAGGCATTTTTAAGGGATGTCAATGGAGGACAGGCTTGAATATGCAGAGTTCAGCATACTGATCATATTATTGAATTGATAATAAATGTAATACAATGTAATTAAAATCTGAGCTGTGCTTTTAATAATCTTGTTCATTTCTGATATTGCTGTTTTAGCTAGTAAAAGTTCTTAATACCTGGTAACTGGTTAGTTTATCCCAAAAATAAAAATTCTGTCATTAATTTCTCTCCATCATGTTGTTTCAAACCCACAAGACCTTCATTCATCTTCGGAACACAAATCGAGATATTTTTGAAGAAATCTGAGAGCTGTATAGACAGGAATGTAACTGAAATGTTTAAGGCCCAGAAAGGTAGTTAGTACATGGTTAAAATAGTTCATGTGATTTTATGAAGCTACGAGAAATGAGGAATGGACATGCGTGCAAGCTTCCTTTTTTTTCTGAAAAAACGAGCGCTTCTGATTTTGCTCTTCTTGTGACGTTACAAAGGGTGTTTACAGTATAAGAATATATAAGAATATAAGAATATCGCCCCTTGATCTGTAAATTTCACATTTGATTTTGATTTCACAAATGACTATGGTGTACCAGTTCTGATGCAATGGCTAAAGTTTAGGCATAACATGCTAACTGTTCTGTTTTTGGGTCCAGAGACAAGCACCGAACACTATTTAGAGTCCCAGCCTCAGAGGAGACAAAAGTACAATGGATTTATTAATTTATTTAATGTATATTGCTGCTGCCACACATGTAACATGTAATTTCTGTAAATAATTTTGTGTTCAAGATTTTTGGGTGAACTATCCCTAAACATTTACTAGCCAGATTGGCTTATAAGTAAAAAAAGAAATGAATTTTAAACCCTGATTTCAAAGGAATACAAATACTAGATGACTAATACAGAAGAAAAGACTTAATTTATGTCATGATTATTTGGTTTCCATTTCTAGGAGATATTGGTGGACAGATGGGGCTCTTCATTGGGGCCAGTATTCTTACTATACTGGAAATACTTGACTATATCTATGAGGTATCTACAGTTCATTGCAAAAGGACAGTCATATGACATTCACATAAACACACTATCATACATACTATGTCTTGTTCTTTCAGTCTCCTTTTAATCTTTATTTTTGTAGGTGGTCAAATCCAAAATCAAGCAACTCCTGAAACCGAAAAAGAGTCAGAAACAACAGAACCAACGTAACTCGATCCAAGAGCAGATCCAGAGAACAAAGAACCTGCGAGACCAGAACCTGAAAGCTCAGCTCGCAGCTGGAACTATAGCTACAGTCAGATTTGAAGAAGTCAAAGTCAAGGTGAGTCACAGAAAGATAGTGATTTTTGGATGGCCTATATGCATTGCACCTAATAACTGATGTTGCACATCATGCGATTCATTTGTCAACAGGCAGCTAATGAAGTGGCTCAACCGCACAGTGCACATCCAACTTCAATATTACCAAATCATCACAATGCACAAGCAGTCGTACAGCAGGACTTTGCTTGTTAAGGGACACCTCTTCTTCTCTGTATTTTTTTTCACCACTGAACTTGAAATTGAGATCCTGAATGGATCCTGTACACTAGAAATACAAATGTCTTTTTTTTTTCACTTAAAAGCTTCAGCCAAAGCCTAATCTAGGACCTCATGTGAAACCGGCTCAAACCAGTCACACCGTCACTGTTCTTATTGTCCAAGTCAATACCAGATGAAGAAACCTCACAATGTGTTTCACATGCGCTTTTGTTGATTTTTTTTCCATCTGGATGGACCTAGCTTTCAAAGAAGAAAGGACCTGAAAGGATCAGATTTAGCCAGAATGTTGCATTTCACATAAATTACCTGTTTGACAGGACAAATATTAACTAAATGGAAGATGTAAGAGATGACACAAGCATATAGCTGCAGAAAAAAAGCTGGTTTCTGTGTGGTTCTTCCTATGGTAATGTACAGTGCTTGCGCCATTTCACCTTTTCATATTTCTTAATAACATAATGAGACTTCTCAGTAGGAGAACAGCTAAAATATACCACTCATTTCTCTGTGAGTAGGTGTTATGTTCTTTTTCAGTCTTATGTAACTTCTCCATTGTGCTGTGGTCCTTATAATGAAACAGTCTGTCTCTAGGTTTGAAAGATGGAAAACACCACACTAGAGCACACTGTTTGCTGAAATCATCTCTAGTGAAAAATAAAGAAAAGAAAAACACAACTAATATTCTTTATATGAATATAAAAAGGTAGAGCTGATATTTATTTTGTATTCAAATACAAACACATTTCGATTTGTAGTAACATTTTGGTGAATATCCATCATATCCATCAATTTTTTTTTTATAATAATAAAAAAAAAACATTTTGAAAGAACTATATACACAGTAATACCTTGAACCTTAAAACCACCAGGAGTTCTTCTTTTTTATTTCATGACTTAAATAATGTATTGGAGACTGGTCACAAGACAAAGCCTTCTGATTGAATATGCAGAATTTCCACAAATAACCTTGTACATGAGGAGTTTTTTTTTTCTTTTACTGCCATCTAGTGGGCCTAATACTAAAACTATTATGTTTTATCAACACCAGTTTATATGAACTTGTCAAATCTGATGGCTCTGCAACAATGGACATTCAAGGGTAGATATGTTATGTATAATCATGCAATTCTGCTAATTACTTTGGAAGTATTTGGTGAATAAAAAGTAGTTTTTTTAACAGAATATCTCATGGGTATGATGATGGCTGTAATCCAATTTGTGAGCAAATAGGTGGCGACCACATTAAAATAATAATTATGAAAATGTTCTGTCACCTACATTGACACACTTTCAACAAATAGAATTAGAGCCTCTTAAGCTCTTCATCTGTAACCATTTCTGTTAGCAGCAGAACGGCACACACTGTAAACATCTGCAGTGTGATGCATTAACTCTTTAATCTCATTACAGCATGTCAGCTCCTCAGAGCCCATCACCTGATACTCTGCTCTCAAACATCTTTATGTAAGAAAAAAAATCAACAACATCATGGAAGGGAAAAACAAATAACTTAACCAGCTAAACATAATTTTAACATTATAAATATGCTTAAATATATGGTTTATGTGCAAAACAAAACTAAACAAAAAAAAAGTGTTTTTGTGTTCATTTGTTTGTTGGTTGCATAGCTGAGAAGCAGTTCACTGTGAAGGAGCAGATTTAAAGGCACAGATTTTTACATGGACAATATAGTTAGGTTGTCCCAGACAGCCACAGCTCACGGGAAAAGGAAGTGTGGGTGGAATACTGGAATGTATTTCTAACATGGGTGGATTCAGAAAACTGGAATAATGCAAAATACATTGTGGAAAATAGCTTTATACATTCGCCCTTTCTGAACTGTCCAGTATTGTTGTAAACATACTTGATCCTCTCATCAGACACAATAAAAATGCAAAGCAAATTCTTTCACAACAATTACTGAACAAAAACAACAATCTATTCACATTCCCTTTCTAGCTACATCACTAACCCCAAGTATACTTTATTTTTACATGAATACTAGTGTATTAATACACCTTTTTTTTTATCATGAAACAGTTAAGCACAAAACCTTCAAGACTTCACAGATTCAGTTCAGAGTTTATAAATATAATGGATATATTAAAAAGGATACATTTTTTGAATTTGGGTGGGATTTGTGCTGTACTGGCTTAGGGGGGAGAGAAACATGCTATTCGTACAGTGTGTGGGACATAAATTGATCAAATAAATAATTAATGTAATAAATGATGTCATTTAATTGATAAAATGACATAAATAATAGATACATTTTTCCGATATGGATTAAAAAAAAAAGAAAAAAGAAAAAAGGGGGGTAAAGCGCTATTAGCCATAAACAAAACCAACTCACTACAGGCTGAATCCCAACATTGCAAACTTTCATTTTGAAAATCAGACAAAAATAAAACCACGTACAACACATATAATGGCTTTAGTGAAAAAAATGTACTACAACTGACAAAGAACATGAGTTCAAAAATATATAAAAATATTCATTAAAAGTTGTTGTTTAATTAAATATGAACTATATATTTTTAGTGTATTGTAAAATATGAATATATAAATAAATATTTAAGTTTTAAGAGAACATAAAAAAAAAAAGAGTCAGATTCTCTACGGCGGTGTAGTTTTTTAGCACAAATTCCACGCTAGAATCTGTGTACTGTATGTACGCTGGCAAATATGTCTAACCACGTAAGGCTGGGTACACACAAAAAATCTTCAAAATGTGAGAGACTACAAACTAAATCAGCCCGATTATCTAGTGATGTGTACCCAACCTATTCTGTATACTTACATTGCACATGAGTCTTACTTTTTTTGCATTATTAGTTTGTCCACAAGGTGACAACACTGGCCCGGGCCATTTGTTTCACAGTCAGGGAAAATAAAAAGTCAACAAAAACAAACTACTGGAAAAGGCAACAACGGCATATGCCTACAATAACTAGTGTTTGTGTGAGATGGTTATTACTCACAACACTAGTTCAAGTGAATACAAAGACATTTTTTAGCCGTCTTAATTTCTGGGAAAAAATAGAGCAGACACTAAACAAAGTTAAAACGTGTTTGTGCATGCAATCAAATGAAGTATACTCTGACAGGTTGTAAAGTTTGGCTGACATATGCTAGCATCTGTCAGAACCGAAGTATACTTTGGGCTCAACTCCACAAGTTTGTAAGGTAAACTGCATGTACCAATAAGGAATTACGAAAACAATGACAATTCTTCCTAATGAAACCTGCCAAAAAAAAAAATATATACAAAATCAGACAATCAGACTCAGAAAGGCACAGTGAATGAATTATTTTGTAGTGCATTAAAAGTTGTGAGTCAAGTGCCCACGAAAAACATGTCTCTAGACATGTCTCAGAATGTCCCCTTTAGAACGTTTCTATTTGGTTTTAGTAAGACAGCTTTTACTAGAGAACTAATTGACGGATGTTAAAATAGAAAGGGAGTGCTGCTAGCGGTCAGCCAGTCTACAGTTACCCCACTGTTGCTTCTTTGGAAGCTCCTCAGGTGGTGTTCCTTGGCTCTTGTTCAAATATCAGCAAGGCGAGCTGAGAGCGTGACCCGTGGCTCTCCAGAGTGCTCTGAAGACAGCGGTGGAACAGGTCCTCACTTAGCAGAGGATCGCATGTCCGGTTGCGGTACGCCTGCCGCAAAGCAGGCTCGACAGCCCGGAACACGTGCAGCCCCGAATACTGCAAAAACACGTCATAGAGATCCAGGCTCTCCAGCAGCTCCTCGTTCTCCTGCAAATCCCCAGACATCCGTGTGCGCGAGGTCATGTAATCAGAGTTGTAGAAACACGCTTCTTCGAAGGTGTATCGGTCAAAGTGACCCGCTTCCCTGACCAGGTCAGGTGAGGCAGGAGGAACCTGTTTTGGATAAGCTACACTGGGGTCAAAATCTTGGAAATGGATGGGAAAGAAAGCCTGCCAGCCGCTGATGGCATTCATACGACAGCGATTTAAGAACTCTGAGTTGAGTACAGTGTCAACGGTGACCAGGAGGAAGAGTGTTTCCACCGGGTGCTTCCTGGAGACAATATCCAGGATCCGCAGGAGACCCTGACTTTCAGTCTTTATGCTGATCCAAGACACCTTCACACTGGGATATCTGCGCTCGACAGAAGTGATCTTAGATTTTACCTCTGCAAAGACGTCATTTGTACTCACTTTTTGGGCCTCGCTGGGTTCGTAGGTGAAGAGGAAGTTAAGAACTGCATTCTCAGCGGTCTCAAACAAGTTGGAGGAACAGTGATCCAAGAAGCGGAGCGCTGCGTGGGAGTCGTAACTGTTGAGGGGCAGGAGGACATGGACACGTGTAGCCTCTGTGACATAAGGCATGGGGATAATCTCTACTTGGCTAAGGGGTCGCACAAGGTTTACACGACGAGCGATAGATTTCTGGTGACCAGACTCAGTCGTGGCCTGGAACTGCAGGTCTAAGGTGTACTCCATCCCACGTGTATGGTCCAAGCGCCTGTAACCATTTACCAGCCGTGGAGTGGTCAGCTGTACAAAAGGGTTGTATTTTTTGTTGAGCTCTTCAACAGCAACCTTGATGACGTCAGTCACGTCTTCACGATCAGCACCATTGAGCTGACATTTAGGGGCACCGTCCACACAGGAGAAAAGGTTATCTTCGGTAAAGTAGTCCCAACGGAGTACCTCGAAGCGGCTCTTGGGTTCAAAGGGAGGTGTGATGCCGACAGGCCACAAAGCACTTTTGTTTCCATCCACTGCTAGTTCACTGACGTTCTTTATCTCAGACTAAGGGTGAAAAGTAATTTCATGAAAAGCAGACAAAATCCATAAAAACAAACTCAACACTGTATCTTTAGGAGAAAAGGCTTGTCACTGGGATCACAGTACAAACCTTCATTACTTTTTAATAATCTTAAATTTTAGTTTCTTAAGAGTACATATCTAAAGTGTGGCATAGTACCCTTTAAAATCAGTGGTTATGCTAAGTTCTAAAATATTTAGTACAAAAAAATGAAGGTTAAAAATTAACAATTTCGTATCCAGTAAATAACAAAAGTCACAGGGAGTTTGTATGGAGTTACTTCTGTCTTTTTTATTCAGTCCAACATAAAGGGGAAAAAAATATAGAAATAATAAAAGAAAATACAAATAAAAGTTAACTCTTTGCATTTTATATTATCTTTCCTTTATGGAGTGTCCACACTTTTCTTTACACACCACCACATTTTGCTCTCTGTTTTGTTGTCATTTTTGAAGGTCTAAAATCTATTGAAAGGTTTTGCTATGAAACAACATCTCAGTGGGTAGAAACTATACACCAGAATGAAATACCTGTGCGATAATTTGGACACATCCACTGCCCAGTCCTGAACAGAGAGCAAGGTTGTTGCATGAAGAACAATGTCATTATATTCTTTAGAACACGCTTAAAAGCCAGATTACTAATTTATGCTTCCATATCATTAGTAATAGCAAAACATATGGTTGCATACTGAAAAGTGTGGGAAATACATAAAGGAAAGAGAGTGTTTGTTTGCAATGCAAAGAGTTTTTTTTAGCAATTATTTTATTTTTTGTAATTTAAATAAATCATAATAAAAACTAGTTTTTTTAATTACAATTAGCTTTGCTTTATGTTTGAATGAATAAAAAATAGAAGTCACTCCTTACCTTTAAATATTGTTGTGGAAAGTAAGTATTTGAATGAATAAAAAAAATATATACATATATATTAGAACCACCACTTTAAGGGCAGATGAGGTAAAAAGATGTCCCTGGGAGGGTACTGCCCCAGTGACGAGCTAAATGTAATGTAGCATGCAATCAATAAGTACAAATCTACAAAAGGTACAGTTGCTAAAGTAACATATATTGTTGAAGAGAAGTTAAAAATCTAACCTGTAGTTTTTCAATCTCTTCATAGGTCTTCTGCAGTTCTATTTCTGTGAAATGTTTGTGCAGACGATACATCAATTCTGCACTTGTCACAGGATGAACAGTGAGAGCATTCAGGAATTCATCATTCCCCTTTCTGGATAGGTCCATATTGTTTTCCATTGTAAAATAATTATAATTCAGGCCCTAAGGTGAAGCAAAATTAATATTAGATCAGAATATATTATTTTACCTAAATATAATTGTATGTATTGTGTTTTCCACAAGCCTCAACATTTGGCACTGTAACAAGAATGTGGTCATATTTTTATAGACAGCACCTCCAGGTTAATTCTGGTCAGCTTTAGTCAGCAGACCTTTGCAATTTGCAGTAATGCTGTTTAAAGTCTTGTTGTAACCATGCTAATTAACTGCACAAATCACAGCAGGTCTGCAGCTGGCCTGCCGAGAACAGGAAGTCATTTACTTTGTGGCTCAGCAGCAGAAGAAGTACATCATTCCATTAAAGTAATCCTGGTTTGTAGACGCTTACTTGTTTTATGCTGGATCCAAACAGCATGTTAAACAACTAGACTGTCCTAAACACAGTCTAATAACATGTTGCCTCCGCATTACACTGAGCTCACCTAATGAGAGTTTGTCACGAATTGATCCATCTATGATTATTCCAAAGTCTGAATTTGAGCCTGAACTTTTCTTGAAAGGTGACTGCGTAATTGAGCTGACCAAAGAAAGCTAGAGGTATACTGTGGGTCGGGGTTTCTGTTTAATTGGTTTTCTTCCAAAAATCTAAATCCAATAACTGATTTCCACTTTACAGCAAGTCTGCATTTTTTATTGAATTATTTAATGTCATTTTTAATTAGTTTAAATCTACATGATTTTAGCATTCATTTACAATTTACTACAGCTTTAAAAAAGCTATTCAGAAATTGTTTAAAATGTTGAAAAGCAAAAACTCTGTATTATTTACAACTGAATTTACAGTAAATTTTAAGTATGGTTGTATTTTTGTGTCCCTGTAACATAAAATCCTCTGTCAATGGGTTACAGATGTATTTTGCATGAGACATGTGGTTCACAGTACCTGCACCACCATTTAACAGTGTGGGGCCAGAAAGATTTCTTAATGGTTTTGAAACAAGCCTCTTATGCTAGCCAAGTCTGTTTGTATTTGATTAAAAAAACACAGTAAAACAGATATTATTCCGATTTGAAAAACCGTTTTAAATCAATTAATTAAAATAATAATTATTATTATAATTTATTCCCGTGAAAGCAAAGATAATTTTTTTAGTCACACAATTCTCCTGAAATTTGCATTTGTTACTATTACTGATCAATTTCATTCATCCTTGATATATAAATGCATTAATTTTATTTAACAAAAAAAAAAAAAATTATTAATTTACTGACCCCAAACTTTTAAACATTAACCTAAATGTAATCAGATCAGGTGATTAAGAGTACGTAGGTGTTCCATCACCTCTATGTCAAAGCACTTAAATAACCCAGCAGCCATTACTCGCGTTTAATCATATTTAACACATCAACTCACACAACTATAGCTTATCACACTTACACCATTTGACCAAGCACATATACTATTCTATACAGTCTATGGTGCAGAGTACGTGCATTACATGTTTTGCACATATGCAGAACATTTTTCCATCACTGTGAGCTTGTTTGAGTATATCAATGTACTTCCCTTAGATTTTTCTAAATACTGTGAACTATTGATTATTTGGCCTCCCTGATGCATTGAGTCCCTCAATATATAACAGCACACCCTCTCAATAAAGCATGGACCCTTGGGTTATGTGGTTTCCTGTCGAAACTAGAGACCCTAGGTGAAAAATGTAGTCATTTGTGACCAGCATAAACATTGCCAACTAAGGGAAATCAGCTACATGAAAAGTGCACTTTATCAGCACAGGACTGTTTTTAGAATTTGCCAGGATGATCTGTACATAGTTCGGGCTCTGAGCCAGTTTATTTCGGCACACAGCTCTCTCAGCCGCATTTTCCCTGGGATTTTAGCTTGGGCCTAATTGGAATCTCATGATATGAGAAATGTAACTGCTTTAGTGATTACAGGGAATAAGCAGATGCAGATCTGATCCTGTTGTTTAGATTAAGTGCATTTCTTTAAGAATGACCAACAAGAATGAGACAGAAAAAGGTTACAACGATATTATGTGGAACTTAATTTATCCATGCATTTTCCAAACCTCTCATGCTGGGCCTATTCCATTGTCTTGGGCTGAAAATTTAATATGCTGGGGATTTACTTTAAATATAGTTAAAGGAATAGTTCACTAAAAAAGTTAATAAATCAATCAAATCAAAAGCTCACCCAGTTTTGTTTTGTTTTTCCCAAAAGAACAGATTTAAGAGTTCAAACAGCTGATAAAATAATTGCAATAATTTGTATTATTAAAAGCACTTTACAAATAATTTAATTTAATTTAATTTAATTTAATTTAATTTAATTTAATTTAATTTAATTTAATTTAATTTAATTTAATTTAATTTTAATTTAATTTTTTTGCAGCTAATGGCACCCATTTACTGCAGAGGATCCATTACTGTGATGTAATGGTTAAAAGTTTCAAGAAATCTGTTCCAATGAAGAAAAAACTCCTCTACATCTTGGATAGCCAGAGGGTCAGTAATTCTACAGTGAATTTTCATTTTTTGGGACAGCTATTATTTTTATAAAACTCAATACGGATCAAAAAATAAACATGAAAACAGAATCCAATTTTGATTGGTTTTCTCTGGATTGTTCTCAAGACTGGATTTAAAGGAGTAGTTCAATCAAAAATGATTCTGTTTTCATTTACTCAGCCTTATGTACTGCACGAGGATAAGTAATGATGACTGAATTTTCAATTCTACATGCTCATAAAAATATCACATAGATGTCATAAATCAAATTCGGGTCTGATTCGGGTTGATTTCTTACCTCATATTCCTCCACACAGCTCATACCGGCAAAATCAATGATACAACGGCCGAGCCACTCGTCAGGTCTGATGCTTACAATGTCAGTCCTGCAATGCTCCAAGAAAGGCTGGAGCTTCAGAAGTAGAGCACGGGACAATAGAAATCCTGGTCCACTGTGACAGTACCTCCCCTGGGTTTCACCTCCAATGAACTCTCCAGGGATGCCCATGTAAAGCTGAAGGTCCATGCTCAGGTGGCTTACTAAGGTCTTTAGTCTTTCTGGCTGGGTGTAGGTATCATCCTGGACGAAAAAGAACCAATCGTAATCAGCAATGTGATGCTCTAGAAGATATCGGACAGACTGGAACATGTTTGAAACCGGACGCTCTTCACCATGGGCCACCACAAGCATGCCATTAGGGAGTTTACGATTGCGAGTGCCTGTAAAGAAGATGAGCCTGCCATCCAGGTGGTGGTTAAGGGTCCGGTTGATGGCCACAGCTAAAGTGCTTATGGTGGTTTTGGATGTAAATACAGAGACAAAGAGACGTTCATGAATTCCAAGCTCTGTACTGGCATATTTGGCTCTAGAGAGAGAAAGATTGAGGATAAAATAATAATATGAAGAGTAAAGAAATCAAGAAGAAAAAGGGAAAAAAAGTTGCATTAGGAAGTCACAAGCACAGCTGGGTTTGATGTGTCAGTGGGTTAAATAAACCAACCCAACCACCTATAACGTACCACACACAGAAGTCCAAAATAGGCAGCATTTGTGTCATTATTTACACATGTCATTCAAAACTGTCATTTTTCCATTGAATCCCAAAATAATTTACATGCAGTTATTTCCTTATGACAGTTCATAGGACATCCAAACTCTAAAACCAAGATATATCTCTAGTGAAAAATACATATATACTAAAATGTATTTAAAATACATATACTTTGTTCTATGTACATTTACATATATATGTACTTAACATTCAGTTGTACTTTTAATACACTAAACTGGAATATCTAAAGTCTGCTAAATTAAACTATTTTTGTACTTAATGCACTTTCATTTTGTGGAACTAGTGATGAAGTCCAAATAAAGATATTATAAGTATATTTGGATTGGGGCTATTGCAAGTATACTTTGTGTACACTTTAAATTTCTTGCATTTAAATTGAATAATTCAATATTATTCAAAGATTAATTTGATAGAGGCATTAAAACAAATTTAAGGCTTCATAATAAAAAAATGTGCATTGTTTACAAGTAGCCTATAATAAAAAAAATAATGAATATTATAATTTTTCTATTTGTGCATCTCAAATAATATGTTTTCTTTTTTAATAATTTGAAGTATACTTGGCAGTACTTTAGTATCTAGAACTAGAATCTTTTTTTTTTTACTAGGGAGTAGCTTTGTGTGAAGAAAGTTTAGCCCAAAGTTATTTAAAGAAAATGTCCGGCCACTCTCAAACCTCATTCTCTTTTCTACACATTTGAATTGCCATTTGGTGTTCACTTAAGATACATTACAAAATTGGTTATATGTATATGTACTTAATTTTTTTCTTATTCTCTTAGGTTAAATCTTTGATATATTGCCAAAAACTTTTGTCAGGCAACTAGGTGTTTATTCCACATGGAAAGTATTTTTCTGCTGACACTATGTGTGTGTATATTTGTTTTGTTTCTACATGGATGTAAAGACGCAGCTGATTTGTTGACTCTCGCTGTAGTTCAGATTACTAAACCGCTGATCCGTGACTGACAGCACGCTTTAGGTGACCCGATGACATTATTAGGCCTCAGCTTCTATAGGCCAAGGGGCAAGATCAGAGCCTTTGCTCTTTAAATAGCAATCGCCCAACTAAAATCCTCCTCCTTTTGTGCTAAAGACAAACCAGGAAACTTTATTTTAGCGGCAGTCCTCTTGCAAAAAAGCAAAAAGAAATAAAATCTGCTTGAGGTGCTATTTCTATTATTATCATTCTACTATTGCTATTATTATTATACTTTTTTGTTTTGCAAACTACTCACAACCATCATGCACGCTTTAAATACACCCGACTCGAGAGACTTCAGTCAGGATGCGCATATAAACTCACTGTGTGAGCTCCATACACCTACCTGAAAACTTTCTTTGGAGGACCTTCCTGGGCAGGCTTGTTATAAGGTACTACTCTGGGCTCAAAGTCCTCTTCGACATTTCCGTTGTCAGTTGTCCCAGTGGATATCGAACTAGGCTTACGGGCCCCTTTCGAGCTCCCAGGCTGCCCTATGAGCATCTCGTCGGCGGCTCCCATCCAGTCAGAGTCGCAGGACTCATCCACCCAGGTGACGCTGAGAAGGCTCAGAGTGAATCCCAGAGAGATGCCCACAATAATCGGCCCGGTCGGCCTGATGAGAGACACTAACATTGCAATTCTCATGCTTTCAGTCGCTCCTCAGCCCAACGACGGGATGCTTTTAGCAGAACGAGGCAGAGGAATCGCGTCGCTCTCTCTCTTTACACCCATAAAGACAAACGCGACTGTCTCCGTTGCCTTCTGACGTGTCATCGCTCTGGACTCCGCCCTTTTCTAACCAGACGTCAGTCAATGCAAATACTAAGAGCTGATTGCTTCCATTCGACAGAGGCTTGGATGGAGGAGGCGCCAGCTGCGAAACCGCAACAAACCTATCATTAACTCCAGCTATAATTTAGGGGTAAAAGCGAATTTGGTCGTTTGCCCTAGATATTGCGAGGAAACCGCGTTTAACCTGGAAAGTTTATGATCTTTCTTTGTCTCACTGTAGGGCGACCATAAATGTAATCCTGACATGTGGACGCTTGGGCAGGGGCACACACTCACACACACAATACTTACTTTCTAGTTTTTGCCTATTTTAAACATTAAGTTAAAAAGATGAAGTAAATTATTCAAAATATTTAAATATAATATTTTAACCAAGAAATTAAATATTTATTTTAATGCCTAAAGGTTGCTAAATAAAGAAAAAAAGAAATAGCCTTTGGTATAAATCACAATATCTCCAAATGCACAATCATGTATTGCACACACACACACACACACACACCTTTTTTCCCATAAATAAACCATTTTAATCAAGAAATTAAATTTTTGTTTTTCTGCCTCAAGATTGCTAAATAAATAAATAGCCTTTGGTATTAATCACAATATCTCCATATATACAATCATGTATTGCACACACACACACACACACACACCAATTTCCCCATAAATATAATATTTTAACCAAGAAATTAAATGTTTATTTTAAATGTTTAAATTAAATGTCTGGTTCAAGATTGCTAAATAAATAAATAAATAAATAAATAACCTTTGGTATCAATCACAATATCTACAAATACACAATCATGTATTGCACACACACACACACACACCAATTTTCCCATAAATCAAAAATTCACGGACAAATAACTACTACTCATATACTTTAAATGCGCTCAAACAAGGTGCAATATACAGAAAAACACAGCTCAGACCTTGCTTTCTCTTTCATTCTGTCTTCCCCTGGAGCATCACATCTGTTCCTTCTTCTGCACGCCTGCAGCTACAACTAAAAAACCCAGTGGACTCCCCAGAGCTGGGCTGCGCTGTGTTTCTGTCCCACGGTTGTTAGTGAGAAAACATTTTTCTCCTTGTATGTGGTTGTTAAAGCAGTAAATATTCTGACAGTGGGTTGGGTTTGTTAGGCTTTTACTTTCTGCAGATGAAGTACAGCTCCCAGGGGTAATCTTCTTTCTTTGGGATAATAATAGTAATTCTTTTAAAGTGCCTTTAATAAAAAACATTGTAACCTTTATGGAAATATTACATTTGATGTGATTGTGTGTGTATTTACCAGGGTTGTCATTTTCAACGCTGCTATAAATTTAATAGTGTATAAAGCTCTCAAACACATATGTGAGCTGAAGCTAACTTCATCAGGGAATATTAAAAACTGACAAATACGAGAGAACCATTATTAGCTGAAGACCTGAAGTGTGATCTTTTTATTCTTCCACCAGGTGGCAGTGATTCCCCGCTACATTTAGATGTGCTATTTTGTGACGCTTCTGTGCTTTGCAATATTGTTTTTAAGCATAATGCATAATGTGAACGCAGATATTGAGGAAAAAAACTTGGAATGATTTAGAAGAATTTTCATTCATTTTCCATATTTTATACTACAAAATAAATAAAATAGGCATGAGACGCCACTGTGAGATGCAGTGGACCAACTGAAAAACCATATTACACCAAGGATTCATTACACTGTTTTGTTCATTTCCCTCTAAATGTCCACTTGTTCAACCAAAAAAAACTACAATGAATAAAACCATAGGGATAGATTTGAAGGTCAAAGACCTTTCCGAGTGGATGGAGATGATTGTCCAGGCCCACAGTTATGGTATTCACAGTAAGCCATCACAGTGTATGGGGCCCTGAGCCAGGCATTGTTCATTCACAGCTCACAGTTTTCATCTGAACACTGAGGCTGTTTACTGTCTCTGGGATAAACGCAAGGAATGTATGGCAGAGTTTACTAAATAATGTCACTATGCCACCACCTCCCTCGGAAAGCCCGGATCACATGATCGCAGAGGCTTCTGCCTCTTCGGCGCACCCAGTGTTTTTTGCAGAACTTTGAAAAGCCATATTGACATAGAGCCTTTTATTAGGGGTTTCCATTCAGGTCCTTACCAAGAGCAAACTGTGTCCAATTGTATATAGTACAGAAGATTACAGGCTGTATTTAATGGATTTGAAAGTGATTTAGTGTAAATGCCTATAAATATTACAAACAAGAAATGTACAAACAAAGGTCAAATATGTTTTTATCAGCTGTTTGAAATCTTATTTTGACGGCACCCATTCACTGCTAAGAATCTAATTCTGGCCAAATCACGTACTGCTAAATTTCTTTTAATCTGATCCGCTGGCCTGAAAATGGGTTTAATTTATTGGGTGAACTATTCCTTTATTCAATTTGAATTCCCAGATATGTTTGATTTTCACCCAGAGACACCAATTCAGCATACAGTAAGCATTTTGGAGAATGCATGCATGGATATATTTTTTGTTTACCCTTTCTGTGTTTTTGCTTCTAAAACATACTTTATTAATAATATTAAATATGGTTTAGAAATATCATGTCAGGAATTCTAAGAATTACTTTTTAGTATAACTATTAATTTCTAAAAGTATTAAGTATACCATGTTGTGTCATCATCAAACTAATAATTGATGAACTCAAGAACTAATACTTTGCTGTCATGTTAAAAAAAAAAAAAAAAAAAAAAGAGAGAGAGAGGCAGATGCAAGAAAACATCAATGGCCATAAAAGGCTTCCCAGTTCATCCAAAGTTTGCCCTGAGAGAGAGACTCAGGTCTTACCAGTTTTGATATTCTAAACAAGATGATGATAAATCAACAAGTCAATTTTAGTTTTTCTCTGCTCCTGAAATTTGATGAGATGGTTTGGCATGGACATTTGAAATTCATTCTCTTTGGCTTGAAAATGTTCTAACAGACAAATTCTGGCTGATAACGCAGGATACTGATATAGCTGCAGGGCCAAGAGGACTGCCAAGGTCAACACAGGCAAGAGAACACTTTATGAAAAACATATCAAAAACGACAGCTGGACATCATAACACTAATTTAAATTTAAGGCCTGATGAAAACGAGAAATAAAACGAAAACAAAGCGAGACGAGTTTCCTGGTTGACATTAATCCATGGGAATCATTTCTGTTTCCAAAACAAACAAGGGCTGTGGGGGTTTGCATCAACTAAACGAGTGTCATAGGGTTTTTGCACCGTTTGTTTACAAACTCCTGATCTTTTTGACTTGACAGGGATTTTTCTGACGCTACGTCAACAGAGGTGGAATGCGCGCGTGCCAATAGATGTTAATAAGATACGATAGACGCGCTGTTCAGAAGTGAGTCGCGCGGCTTTTACTCAGTGCGCGCTTTCGGAAAACATGGTTATTTAATGCCAGCTTTTTGGTCTCACTATAGAAGTGGAATCTTTAGAGTGAAAAAAAAGCGGTGATTGATTTGTCTTCTCGCCTCCCTTGTTTTGCGCATCATACGGTCTTTGCGCACTTTTAATCTCGTCTCGGCAGTGGATTTTCAAAGCGTTTTCATGCTGTTCTTGACTCCTGCTGGATATGATGCCAGCACAAATACTCGCCGACAAAACACAGGCACGACAGCAGTGGGACAGTTTAAGGTAGATTTGACGCGTTTGTGGATGTAAATCCCTGGATGATGCTCTCAATGCAAAATAACTTCCTCTTCTTCCTTTTTATCTTCGATTCGATCCTCACACCTCTACAACGGAGGTAAGCTGCGGCTTTATTTCCGCCTGTTAATGTTCTTGTTATTGCTCAAATATAGTTCTCTGAAAACTATACCTTATTTAGTTCTGTAAAAAATTTGTTTTGAGGCAGTTAGGATTACATCAACAAACGCAGGAATTTATGACTTTGCATTCAGGCTCAACAGGCCTTTTTAAATAACAAGAGGCAATGAAAGATGTGAAAAAACTGGTTTGTTAATGGTAAATAACTTTAAGAGGGAGGGTCAAGACTTAGATGATGAGAGGACGGAAGAGAGAAACAGGATGAAGCAATCAAGAGTTTTATCACTTTTTGTAGATTTCCTGAACATTTCCCACTATGAAAATAAAAGTGTTCCAAGCTTATTATTTGGAGAAAGCATTGTTGGTGTGAGTCTGTCTTGTGTAGTTTTATTTCATTATTTTGTAAGTGTATTTATATACCTCCTTCTTTTCGTACCAGGGTGGATGGCAACCCTTTAGTGATGGATCCCAATAGTATCTGCCAAAGAACGAGAATGGTGGTAGGCAGACATGCCGACATGTGCCAGTCTCAGCCTGAGATAATTCAAGAAGTGGCAAAAGGTGCCCGGTTGGGAATGCGAGAATGCCAACATCAGTTCCTCAATCGTCGATGGAACTGCACCAGTCAGAGCAGAAACCTGGCCAAGATCCTGCAACAAGGTGAGGAACCATACAAAAGCTGCTCATGACTTTTACTTTTACAGTTGATTTTCAAATTAGATGAAATGGATGGAGTCAGCCTTCTAACATTTAGATGAACTTAGATGACTGACTGAATGGTTTTTCATTTTTGTAAGAATTATCTTTAATAAAGGCCTTCATTAACACAATGTAGTTAACTGTATGACCATTAGAGGGCATGATTGTATCATTATGACCCTGAAAATAGTTACCTGAAATAACATAAGTGAAGAAAAAAATCAGTAGAGCTTATTTTTACGTGAGTAGGTCAGCTTACCTTGTGCATGTGTCTAAATGAGGCTGAGTTGAGGCATCTTGCCAATAAAACCTATTTCGTTTGTTATGTTTGCACTTTCAAATCCAAACATGACATGTCGATTTCCAAAGTACAGCCATTTATAAGTTAGACTTATGTACATGTTAACCTGATACCAAGATTGAGTGTGTCTTGGAGGAATCCTTTACACTAAGTGGAAAAATGCTCTTTTGGCAGGTCAACATGTATTGAGGCAGGTCTAGACAACGGAGATGTGTGAGGAATGTGAATCTGCTAAATGAGTTATTGTTAATGTGGCAATTCCTTAGATATTTAAGTGATCTTATAAGTAAGATGGGGGTGTTGTCCTGAAACAAGAGATTAGATAAAGATCGTAATCAAACACATGCCATGAGATGATCCACATGAAACAATGCACTTTTTCAGATGATCATAAATACAAAGTTTTGTATGTAGACAAACTTTAGTAGATTTCTTTCCCTGTTCTTTAACTGCTCTCTAGATATCCGGGAAACTGCATTTGTGTATGCTATCACAGCTGCAGGGGTGCTGCATGCAGTAACACAAGCCTGCAGCCAGGGAGCGCTGCCACAGTGCGGCTGTGTGACCCTTCAGAGTTCCTCTGAAACTTATCACGCCTCCCCGGCAGAGGAGGTACTCATCCAGGCCTCACCTGTCCAAGATGGGCACTGGGAATGGGGGGGCTGTGGAGATGATGTGGACTTTGGCTACGAGAAGTCTCGTCAGTTCATGGACACCAGACAGAGAAAAGGCAAGAGTGACATCAGGACCCTTATTGACCTGCACAACAATGAGGCAGGAAGACAGGTATGTTTACATTTCTTGGAACACAGAGGGATAGCTTTTTACATGAGACATTGATATTTTGCAATAGTTTTTCACTCATTCAACATCTGAAGGGTTTACTCTTTATTCTCTTTTATAGTCTGATCTCTTACCTTAAAGAAATAGTTTACTCACCCTCAAGTAGTTCCAAACCTGAATGAATTTCTTTGTTCTGCTGAACACAAAGGAAGACATTTTGAAGAAAGCTTGCCAGGCTGTTTTGGGTAACCATTGACTTCCATAGTAGGACCCAAAGTGGTGACCCGAAACAGCCTATTGCATATTATTTATCTAAACAATATTACACAAAGTGCTGTTATTATTCTGGTATCAGCTATTGGCAGGATGCTGTGGGTAATTTAAACCAAGCAAGAGTAATATTGCTTTTGCATAATGGTTTAGTAGATTGAGTCACTTACATTTTAAGCAAAATATTCCCAGATATTTTTTCTACTTTTGATCATGCCAGCAAAAAAAGTTCCACAACAAGTCAAAACAGAATCAACAGTGGCGCCTCGCACCGCACATCAACACAGTTTTATTCCTGAATGAATCAGTGCTTTGAACAGTCACTGAATGACTCACTGTTAAAAACAATCACTTGTCACCACATAATCGTGTATTATGCAACCTGATATAAAGTTTGTCTCTGTTTCTTCAGTACTGTCTGTGTTCGCTAATGTTTGTTGTAACTGTTTTTTTTTGCAGTCCTATAGAAAGAAATAGTGCAGATGTCGTCTTATTTTCTTAATTCTTTTTTATTTTATGTGCATACAGGCCATACGCATTCAAATGCGGACCGAGTGTAAATGTCATGGCCTTTCTGGTTCCTGCACTCTTCGCAGCTGCTGGAGGAAGATACCTCTCTTCCGCCAGGTCGGTGACTACCTCATGCAGAGCTTTCATAATGCCATTCGTGTGATGGGTGGGAATGATGGTATATCGCTTGCCCCCATCGATCCAGATACCCCTCCCCTGGATGCTAATGTCCTTATCTATTCAGCTGAGTCACCTGATTTCTGTCAGGCCAATCAAAGGATGGGTACAGAAGGCACACAGGGTCGTGTGTGTAACAGCTCAGAGACAGGGCATGGAAGCTGTGACAGCCTGTGCTGCAGTAAAGGATTTGCAGATTACACACTGGAATATGAGGAAAACTGTCAGTGTCAGTTTCACTGGTGCTGTGAGGTTCAGTGCCAGAGATGTTCTGTGAGAAAGGATGTCAGCCTTTGCTTGTGAAGTCCAGTCAAGGAGTTAAAAAACAGAACTGCATCGGTAGTAGTTATGTTTGAGCTAGAAGGGTGCGATTGTTTTCCCTACTGTGCATAGGAGTGTTTTCTATGCAGAATGAAGACTTGTGCTTATCATCCTCCTGCTCACATGCATTTTTTGATGGTCCACAAGACTGAGCAATATTAAGTCAGCAAGTCAGGTGGGAGCAGTGTTGCCAGGCTTTGCTAGAAAAATCAGCAACCTGGTCTTAACAAAAACAAGCCGTTTGGGAAAACAAAGCCAAAATAAGCTACTCCTGGTTTCAGGTAAAAAACAAACAAAACAAAAACATGTCCCTTGAAACTATAAGCAACTGCTTAAAAAGACAAGCCCAAAGTCGTTTAGAGTAAGTAGACTTGGCAACAATGGGTGGGAGTTTTATGGCTGCTTTAGACAATCTTACTGCCACCTGCTGGTCCATTGTTAGGATAAATTAGTTTACATTTACAAAAAACTCAAAATCTGGGAATAAACTGTTGACCTTGAGAAAGATAAAGACATCGAATAGCACACTCACAAATTAAAGTAATGTGGTTTATGTATCCGTGGTATCTGAAAACAATCCAGTGTCAGCGCTGTCCAAGGTGCTGAACCCCTGACTGACAGTTGCCTTGCAAACTTAAAGATGTAGTCAGTACCTAACCGATTTAGAAGATTTGTTGGTCTAATTATTAAAACATTTGTCCATTGTTTTACATCTTCCAGCAATTTCCTTTTGTACCTGCACATACATTTTATTAACTGCATATATTTGTAAGAAGTAGGCTACACTGAAAAAATGGTAACCTGAAAATGTGCTTCATGTGGGAATATTTAATGTTTAACTATAGGTTTTAAAGTGTATAAACAACGTGACAGTGGGCTTTCTCACAATGCCAATGTCTTTTATCTTATGCTTGTCTACAAATGAATGTCCACAAGGTGGAGCATAAACATCTTTAATGCTGCAGAAGTGTCTGAGGTGACAGTAAGCAATGCACCTGTACGACTATATTTGTGTAATATACCGATTTAAAATGTTTGAATGCTCTAAATCAACAGTGTGAAATGGAATTACAAATACATAATTAAAAAAAGGTTTTTGTTATCATCTATTTGTCCACGAATTGCCTTTATTTTTCTTTTCAGATTTCTACACTAAAAATCAGTTGCTGTTTTCACTCAGAAAGTGTTAGTTATTTTCACAATTATTTAACAAACAGCAAGTAACACTGAATTATACATTACAATTTTAATGAGAAAGGCTGATTCTTCCCCCCATACCCCCCCCCACCCCCGTTAAACTCTTTGTTTTTAATTTGTTTCATTTGCAACTTTCTAGCAGCTGTGAGGCAAATTTGGGGAATTGATTGTTTCTGTTTTTGTCAGAGAGATCTCTTAAGCTACCTTGCTGGCTGACATGTTGAACAGCTGTAAATATAAGATACACTGCTATCCATTGTTGGGTAAAATCCGCAAATACTCTCTGAAGCGCTTGTATAAAAATAGAAATCTGAAAGAAACTGTCTAACCCACATATACGCTCATATAAGATGTGAAACGAGTTTCAAGCGTCCGTGGTTGGTGAAAACAGACATCCGTCCTTTCACGTCGCGTTAGGATTGGCAGACGGAGGAGGCTTATCCCGGTTTACAGGTCTGTACCTTTAGTTTTTTTGCCTGGCTACACATTACAAGTCCTGCCTATTGCTCCCGCTGTCTGAGGCTGCGCGCGCAGTGGGATGCAGAAGGAGTGGCGGAGCGCGCGCGAGTGACTGAGGCGAGCATCGATTATTACATAGGTACGGTAAACTAATCAACTCAACAGCTGTTTTTCCAACTGTATACCGGGTGGTCACGCGAAACATAAATGGACGTGAACCTGTGACTCTGAAGTCGCACCTCCCCGAGGCACCACTGAACGGGACGAAAGGCGAGACAGCGCATTCCGAAGGGCTGGTGGGTGTTGGTCGTCAGTGGAAAAGATGGGCACGGTGCTCTCGATTTCCCCCACGTCCAGAAAAGGAGGGATTCTAGACGAGAAGACGGATGGAGCTAGCGGCAAGACGGAGAAGAGTCTCAAGCGCCATTCGGTGCTGATATCGGCTCTGACGTGGAAGCGGTTAGTCGCAGCCTCGGCCAAGAAGAAGAGTGCCAAGAAAGTGAACCCGAACCCACCCGTTTCTCAGATCACTAACCCCGTTGACCAGCTGAACACCGAGAATCTTAAGAAGTCTCAGTCGGGCTCCGAGCGCAAGACGAAGCCCGGGCCACTCGCAGTGCCCGTCCCTACAGTACCGGATAAAAGCCTTCGATCCAGTCAAACCCAGAATGCATCGCAGAATGGCAAGCAGCTTCTGTCGGTCCAGCGGCAACCGAGCAGCCGCTCCATCATCTCGCCCAGACGAGTCATCGTGCAAGCCTCCACAGGAGAGCTCCTTCGCTGCCTGAGCGAGTTCATGTGCAGAAGGTGCTACAAACTCAAAGAGCTGAGCCCAAATGAGATCATCTTGTGGTTCCGAAACGTCGACCGCTCGCTGCTCATCCAAGGCTGGCAGGACCAGGGTTTCATCACTCCCGCCAACTTGGTGTTCGTCTACCTGCTCTGCCGGGAGGCGGTGACCGAGGATATTTCCAGCGAGTACGAGCTGCAGGCCACCTTTCTCACCTGCCTGTACCTGGCTTACTCTTACATGGGCAACGAGATATCGTACCCGCTCAAGCCTTTCCTGGTGGAGACCAATAAAGAGGTGTTCTGGGAGCGCTCCCTGCGGATCATTGACAAAATGAGTGCCAAAATGCTGCAGATCAACTCCGACCCGCATTTCTTCACCGAGGTCTTCCAAGACCTGAAGAACGAGGGTGGCTCGAGCGATACAAACGGAAGATGGAATAATAACCTGGACCGCTAAGTTTGGCTCGTGTCAAAGGGAGAGAGAAGCTCTCTGATACCTCTCCAAACCCTTCCTTCAAGGGTGAAATGAATGTAAGGCCCGACTGCTGAAGGTGTAAAGAGTGTTTCACTCTATTGCTGGCTTATTTGGAAACGGACAGGGGGATTTCGCCTCACCTCCATGAGAGGGGGTTTACGTTAATACATGTGTAAAATACAACCTTCATGACCCAGTGAATGTTACGAGCGCGATCTGGGGTTTCTTCATAGTTTACTTAATGCATGCTTAAAATATTCTACTCGTATCATCATTGTGGTTTTTGAAGAAGAAGAAGAAGAAGAAAAAATAACGCTATCTGGTGCCGAGCTAAAGTGAAAGATGTAAATTACTAGCTTGTGCGTCAGTGTTGGGGTCTTATTTTTCTATTAGTTTCAGAAACGATGATGTCACCGACGCTGAGCTGTCCAGGGTGCTGGCCTGCAACAGACACTCTCCTTTCGTCTCCTGTGGCGCCTGATGCTATCTATCTGAACGTTGAATGTACTGTTTTACAACAAAACGATTCTCTACAGTCATATGTGCCAATTGTCATAGTATAAAACGTAATGTTTTATATTGTATATTTGAAAATATATGAATACAAATACCCCCAGACTCTCTGCCGCTTCTTTATTATTTTATGATGAAAAGGGGACAGTCGATGCATCGGTTTGTGATTGAAGTATCCTTTTTGCTGCGTTTTTCATCTATGCATAAATGATCAAGGTTTTGCTGACATTGACTGGCGCTGGCGTAATCCTGCTGCATGCAGATAGAAATCTGGCTACCGGAAATGATTTGCGTTTACATTTTTTTATATTTTAACAAAACTCGTTCAAATGTGAATTAAAATCATGCATGAACAAGCAACAGTGTAGCCTACGTATGGTGTCTACGTCATTCCTGTGCAGGCAAATGACCGCATATGCTTGGAGATAATCAATCGGATAAGCGGCGCAGTAGCACCATAAATCCAGTGCATGGATTCACTGGAGGCTTTTCACTTTATGTCTAGCTGCAAAATCCTTTCATGTTAATTCCGGACAACAGACACCTACATTTAATCAATCGTTCGTGACTAAGATCTGGGCATAAATATGTATCGGCTCCTTTTTTTACTCATAGCTGGTTGCTAGCCGTGGTGCTGAAACTCGCCTGCGTTACTTTCGCCAATAGGCCCACATAGATATGGGTTATGGAAACTTAATTCGTGACTAAATATTGGGGGACCTTGAACTTAGGTCGATTTTCTTACAAACCTCGACACGACTCTAACATATCACGTTTCAAAGGTTACAGTAAATTAAAAATCAATACTCGATCTTTCAGTTTTAACAAATGGCTTTCAGGTATGATTTGAATAGTCTACATCAGTAATTAAATGATCGGTTTTGTAACAGCCGGATAAAAGTCGGGATTTAAATATACATTTAGCCTATTTATTAATGCGTATTGAAACATTTTAATATTTAATACATATTTAACATAAACTATATTTGATAGGCTTTAAATATATTTAAAATATTTCAAAAATATATATATGTTTTATTTATTATATGTTAATAATACTTAATTAAAGTGTTTAATATACTTAATATAAAATGTACTCATTATGGGGCTAATACAAAATGTTAGCTTTAATATAAAAAAATGCTGACATCGCTGGACACAGGGCACTGACATGGGCTACTATTCACTTTCTCTTATCGGTACAGGTAGTCCTCAAGAGAAACGTCTTGAGTGTGAAAATTGCCTCAGGGGTGCATGAGTCATTGAGAGAGTAAGAAGCAGCTGGTTTGAAAAGAGAGAACCCCCAGAATTTGTGAATAAAACACGTGGTTCAGGAGCTCGAACATTTGATTGGCTGGATTTTGGTGCAGTCTGATAGAAGTGTCATTGTGACGGAAGGCTGCAGAACCGGGCCATAGGAATTCTGCGGGCGCATTCCGGTCCGTCTCTATGACAACGTCTAAATTAGTAAAAGGGTCTGATCCACATTTAACGTGGGCTGAGAAACGCGAATATGGATATATCGTACAACAGCTGTCTCTAAATATGAATCCGGACGCCCTATAGTTAAATTATTAGATGAAATATAGTGCTTGTAAACGTATAACATCTCACCAGTCATTATTTATAAATGCCCTTCTTATTCAATCGATGCTCTTAAGGCAGTGATGCTGCAGATGTGAATGTTAACAGGCTGATATAGCCCTTAAGCCAAATACAAGGAAGAACTGCGCCAGCAAGCATAAATTAGACAGCATTATTCCTGAATGAACCTTCAATGTGAAGATCATTCTTGTTAAGTAAGCGGTTTATGTAACTTAAGTGTATACCGCTGTCTGCTGGAGCCGTAGCAACCGCGGACGGATGCAGCCGTAGGAATGCGGTTGCCGTGGAAACGCCATCAGCGGGAAGCAAGATTCAGGGACCACAGAAAGGACGAAGCCGACAATTAATATTATAAACTGCTTCCTTTGGCTTTGTAGTTGTGCTAGACATAATCAAACCTTGGAAATGTGGGAATGGTCTCTAGAGAATGCCATAGGAAGCATGATTAATACTGAATTCAGAAAGCATGTAGACGAGAGACAAGAGGGACAGAGATTCACTTCGTTCCAACCATTCATGTTTCCACTGAAACACAAATCAATGGATGCCCAGGCTACTTGTAAGCTATGTCATTTTGCTAGTTTTTGGAAGATAATTACTACTACTATAATAGTATTGCTCCTTAATTTAACTCAACAGCAGGTATTCAGGAAGTGTGCATTCAAGATAAGTCTTTTTTTTTTCCTATAGTCAATCTAATAAACAGGATTAATTGTGTGTTTTTGCAATCATTTCTATGGTAAAATGTATTTTGCCCATTTTAAAATTAAGTAAACATTTTTTAAATTACATTTAATAAATATTTCAGCAAATATTTTTTAATTTTTTTTGCTACAGTTTTGCCAATTTATTATATTTATTATATATATATATTTAAACAAGCATTGTGCAACAATTTTTAAACTATTTTTACTGTCCATTAAATGGTAATTGATAAAATGGTAATAATTTAAACTTGTTGTCTAACAGCAGTCAGGACACAGGTCAAAGTCAAAGGATGCAATGAAAACTTTTCAAGTATTAAAAAGTATTTCAGGTATAACAAAAAACTCCTAGCAGAATGTCCCTGTTGATGTCATTTTGTAAAAAGGTTGAGATTATTTTCTGTCTCTTTCTTTTCTGTCAAAACACAGACAAACACAAAAAAGTGCAGATATAAACACACCTACATCTTAATGAATTTATATAACACTGTTGATCCTGTGAAGTTGCCCTCTTAAAGCTGACATATCACGTGTCATCCCAGTTAAAATTAGTTCATATAATTTCTAGGTCATCAGCACAGCATTAGCAATAGTTTGTATGTTTTCGTACCTCACATCTTATTCAGGAGGGGGCTTACTTCTTTCTGTGCCCCAGGCTATAATGGTATGGGCTAATCTTGGCTATGAGATTACTCTATTCTCCCTGTGCATGCAGTTAGCCCCCTTGGAACACTCAGCTAAAAGCAGAAAACATAATCCACATCTAGTAGGAAAATAACATCTGGGCCAAGTCATGAAAACAAAAACAAAACAGACCTGAAAAGATTTATCCCAGTACATGCCATCATCAGCCCTCGCCATAGCATTAAAGCATATATTATAGCAGATAACATTAGATAACCCACTATATGTGTGTGTGTGTGTATTTACAATTAAAATTACAATTACAATTTATATTTGTGTGTGTATATATATATATATATATATATATATACTGTATATATGAGCTGAGTTCTATTGCCATTTTCCTCTTTTTGACAGAGGTTGCCTACATGTACAAGCTTTTATTAACAAACTTAATGACACTAGCATTCATGTAAAATAAACAATGTGGCAACATTATTTATATTATTCAAACTCTTTTATGCAACGGTCCTTTTTGTCCCCTGACACAACATTCGTGAAACTTTGCCAAGGACTTCCAACAAAAACAACTCGCCCACACAATGGTTAGATAATGTGAGAAAGGGAGAGTCATTAATGCAGTTTTGATGATTTCATACAAGCATAAATGAGGATAAAGACTGAATCAGAAGACTGACTTGAAACAATAGTCATCATTAAAGATCAGTTACTTTGGATTTATTTTTGTATAATGTAGTAACATTGATAATATCAGTTACACTGACGGACCCATTTGACATTAAAAAACCTCCAGCTCCCAATGTGTCTTTTTTCCTTCACGGCAAGTGACAATGATCATGTGTTTTGCTCCTCCTCATGGCCTTTCAGAACCCTGCAGAATATTCCTGATGCTCCACAGTGAGACTCATTGGGGATTAGGCTTGTTCCACCCACCTGGTGCAATTATGAATAAAGTCTCAGAGCTGAGAGATATGATTATATAAGCCCTGAACATAAGCTCACTCAGCATCTTCAGGATTCAGCTTGTATGTACAGGGCAAGTCAGGGCAGAATTGAGCAGCAGGTTACGTGAGTGTGTTTTCAGTGGAGTTGAGCTTATCAGAAGGTTTTGTAAGGTCTTTAACCCTCTAAAGACTTTCTAATGCCTCTAAATTATCAACATGATCAAAACTTCATTGAAAAATCTTCTTGACACACTCTATTACATCCCTGATTGATCATATGATAAAGTTAAAGGTTAAAAGTGCCTTCATTTAATGTGGGGTACACACTTATTTATTCACATTATTAATTTATTCATTCATTGTAAAATCTTTTCTGAGTTATATTACAATATATATATATATATATTGCAAATTTAAATGATACATCAAGCTTTTTAAAAGCATTCATCATACCTCTATCAGTTATCATTGTATTACATTAGCGTTAAGTACTTTTTTTTATCTTACTAAGACAAATTATTTGGAAATATAGAGTGACAACTGATATTTATGTGCATATAGTAGTGCATATACCATACAGACCTATTGTAGTCTGCTATACTGTTTTAAAGATCTCAATGATTTACATTACTGTTGGGCTTTCATCTTACTTTTTGTCATATTTCCAAATTTCTTGTCCACGAAGCCTGGCTTATCAAACAAGAAACATATATCTAAACTTAAAAAAAAATGTGTATATACATTTTGTCTAACAAAGTAATTTTATCTACAATTTTAATGAAATGCTCAATTTAAAAATATACTTTCATCCTGTCATTTCATATGTCAAACTTTACAGCATTTAGTACGAGTGTAGCTGAACCAAGACACTTATAATATGATATAATAACAGGTCTCTATAGCTTAATATCCATTTTGAACAATATTTTGAGGAGATATACAATGGGTACAAAAAGTATTCAGACCCCCTTAAAGTTTTCACTCTTTGCTGTATTGCAGCCATTTGCTAAAATTATTCAAGTTCATTTTTCTCCTCATTAATGTAAGCACAGCACCCCATATTTACAGAAAAACACAGAATTGTTGACTTTTTTGCAGATTCATTAAAAAAGAAAAACTAAATATCACATGGTCCTAAGTATTCAGACTGTTCTTGCTGTGACACTCATATATTTAACTCAGGTTCTGTCCATTTCTTCTGATCATCCTTGAGATGATTCTACACTTTCATTTGAGTCCAGCTGTGTTTGATTATACTGATTGGACTTGATTAGGAAAGCCTTACAGCTCACAATGCATGTCAGAGCAAATGAGAATCATGAGGTCAAAGGAACTGCTTGAAGAACTCAGATACAGAATTGTGGCAAGGCACAGATGTACAAAAAATATATGCATCTAACATTGCAATATGTAATCTGTAAATAAAAACACCAGTAAAAATGGCTCAATTGCTTACTGTTAATTGGTATTTGACAGAAAAGTGAATGGCAGACTGACACAATCATAAAAAAAAAAATTATTCATTTTGGGTCATCAGCGCTTCTGTCTTCTAGAACACCATTGCCTGAGAGTTGCCATGGTAGCCAGCAGTGGCAGTAACAGCAGTGTAAGAAAAAAAAGATACTAGCAGCTGGGAAGGAGCAGGAAGAAGAGGGAACGTCTGGTACTGTTCAGAGCACAGAATAGAACAGAATGGAACATGAGAACATGAATGGGGACAGTACAATAATGGATGTACAGCAGAGAGGATAACAGGCTTTGAAGTATGTTTTTGGGGATGGTGGGTGGTAGGCATGATAGGTTGCTGGTAAGAAGGTGATTTACGTTGTGTACGGCTGATTAAACTCTCCTGATGAAGAGACTTGTGTAATGGCTGGTATTATTAGCATAGAAACAGGTGCAGTGTTAGTTCTTTAAAGTGCAGAGGCCTCATTCTGTCTTAACCAGATCAATGAGTCGGCATTAGCATCCTTGGAAGCTTTTCAGCCATTTAAATCACAGCAGAATGTCTAATACAATTTATTAGAATCAGTAATGTGCTTTTTCTATTAAATTTGGGTTTTAAAGGACATTCAGTTGTCAATTTAAAGGAACAGTTTGCTTAATTTGCTGAATATTAACTCAGGCCATCCAAGATGCAGAGCATTTGTTTTTTGCATTACATCATTAGCCTACATAATTTGCTCACTAATAGATACCAATAGATTTTTTTACGTTGGTCTGAATGAAAAATGCAAATTCATTCTTTGTCATTATGTAGCGTTAAAAGCTCACAAAACATTGCGTTAAATGAAATCGACTGAAATGAAATTTGGTTTTTGAACAAATAAGGTAAAAATAAATGTATATTATTAGAAAATGATAAAAAAAAATAAGGAAAAAAATAATCTGCGCCCCTAAGCGATTTTCTATTATCTATCACACCTGTCATTATGGAGCTTAAATAGTTTCAAATCTAGCACACACAAAAACAAGATGCACAGTATCCACGCCATTCTAAACAGGGAGCCATTCTAGATAGGGAGCATTTCTGCACCGTGAGAGCACAGAACACTATGCACTCGCTCAACCCTCTATGCAAGGGGTGACCAATCCTTCTCCTGGAGATCAACTATCCTGCAAAGTTCAGCTCCAACTCTAATCAAACACACCTGAAGCAACTAATTAAGGTCTTCAGGGTCGCTTGAAAAATGAAGGTGTGTTTGATTAGAG
Organism: Enteromius viviparus; assembly: GCA_032353835.1. Classification (NCBI taxonomy): domain Eukaryota; kingdom Metazoa; phylum Chordata; class Actinopteri; order Cypriniformes; family Cyprinidae; genus Enteromius; species Enteromius viviparus. The sequence goes on from JAUCNO010001758.1 coordinate 6,150,615, forward strand.
TTGCCGTGTGTTTGTGTTATTAATAATTAATCTATAAACAACAATGCAACACCAATCCATATTTGCAGTAGAATAAAATTAATCAGGTATAAAACATGAAACAATTAATAGTCTTGTCACAATGTCATTTGTCCATGTGCCTGTGTTTGTTGTCATTGTGCCATGTGCTTGTCTATGTTTGGTTTTTATTGCTGTTCCTTCATGTCTTTACCTAATTTGTAACTCCGCCCCTTGCCATTGGTGTTTATCCTCTCCCAGCTGTGTGTTCCATGTGTCTTGTCTTTAGTCTTGATTAGTCTTTGTATTTAAGCCATCCCCCATGTCCTGTATCTTTGTCAGTCTTTAGCTTAGTTTAACGTATCATTGCATTTCAGTGAGTTCATCTGCGTGTGGTTCGGGGCGATGCTTTGTTCAGTTTTGCTTTTGTTTATTAAATGTTCACGCATATTGAACTTCAGCCTCCGAGTCTTCATGAAAAAGCAAATCAACTAAACGCTTCACCACAGCGTACACATCACCACTGTTTACTACCATGTGTGACAAGTCTAGTCATTTAAATAATTGAGAATCAATTTAGAATACTATGAATCCGTTTTTGACATTATTTCTTTATATCACACATTTAAGCAAAACTTTTAAAAAAGCACTTATTGCAAGTGACAATTATCTGCACCTGTATTGAAGTGCATTATGAAACGGAATGCAACTTATTGAGTGTAAATCTTAATTTTAATTGACATAATTAAATAGATGCTATGGTTGACAGCTTTAATGGGAAAATAAAGCCCTCCTTAACCCTAAACCCAATATTTTATTTTCAATTTTTTTATTATTTCTTTCATTTTTTATTAAAAAGAAATGCTTGTCTTCTCCTGAGCTGGTTGTACTTGAAATTAACTTCATGTTTATACAAACGTGTATACCAAGCCTAAACTTATAATGAATTAAAAAAACATCTTTTCATCTTTCTATCTAAAATGTGTGACAATGACCGCAAAGGTGAGTGTGATTTCACCAAGTACAAGATGTTTCTGGATCAACATCCTTGTTGATCCTGGAACAACATTCCAATGAACCAATCAGATCTGAGAGATAATTTTTTTTCCCCAGGAAATATCTGTTAGGCTTATGATCAGGGTTGGGTGCTTCTACACCCTTGTTAATCAGTTATAATTTCCCACTGATTTTAGGCATACAGTTTGGGTCGGAGTATGTTTAGGGGTAGGGATTGGGATAAGTCTAAATTTTAGGACAGTAATGTTTATCCAGAATCAACAAAAGATGTTGATCCAGTATCATGTCTTGGCTAAATCACGGTGACCATGTTGCAAACAGCAAGGGCGCCATCATGTGGTAACATGGGAGACTTGCAAAAAAAGAAAAAAAAAATCTATGAATTTAAACTAAATTTTACAATTTCATATGTGATAATATCGTATAATCAGAAATCAAAGTTTTGAAGTCCCAATAATAAATTTTTTTATAGCTATAAACTTTTATTTTATTTAAAATATTATATTTATTTGTCTGCCTGGTTACCTGCTGTATGAAGTTGTGTCTAAAAAAAATTTCTGTATACATTTTAATAAACTTTTTAACTTAAAAAATTTTAAGTAAATTGTTAAATAAATTAACATTTTACAAACGTTTTTTAATTATTGCGAAACTGTGGTCTGCACCGCTTGTATTTATGAAAACCACCAGCAGATGGCGCTTAATGATCATTTTGTGTGCTGCCAACCTGCTATCTCTTTGTATTTGAATGCGCCTCGCTTATCAAAATAATACATTTACTTTGTAACCGATCATGTTGAGTTGTGCTGTTTTTTTAAAGCCTCTGTAGCTGTGCTTCAGTCATGCGTGTTGTCTACATTTTCATATTCTCCTTAATTCTTCTTAATTGTCTTAACATAATTCAATGAAAATCAAATGGAAACTTCCGTGGGGTTTAGAAATGAACGAAATATCTTTCCAGTACATAGATCTCAAAAACTATGATTGGTTTGTTAATCCTGTCCTCTACAAGAGCTACAAGAAGTCAGCACCGCGGACAGCACTCGATGATTTACTTATATATAAAATAACTTCTGTGTAGTAGCTAGTATTTAAAGAACCAATACTGACTCACCATAAATAACTATTTTACGCAGCAAAATTCAATTGATCCTGCAACATTGCACACAGCAGAAACACTAACAGCCATCATCTCGTGCTTTTGTTTATTGAAAATAAAATACAATCCGACAAGAACAATATACATTTCATGTCTAACATTAAGAAAAAAAAATCTAATAAAAACAAAATAAAACTAAAATCTAATCTAAAAATGTCTAATCTGAGTTTAAAAGCTCTGTTAACAATACGCTAAATCTTTATACTCTAGGTACAAAGGCTTGGATAGCCTTGTAAGCTGTAGTCAATTTGTTATAAAATAATAACACTCCAGTTTTTAACGATCTGACGTTAAATTGTCTGGGAACGGTTTAGATTAATCAAAGGAATGGCGACAAGCACACTCTTGTTTCTGGAGTTTGAAAAAAGCGTTTATTGTCTACTTCGTCTCAATATCATGCTATCGCTTGATACACAGTAGCCAATAGGAGAAGAGTGGGGGCGGACTTAATGCTGAATTCTGCGGATTGATTGGATCTGATTGCTGTGGGCCTGGGTGCCGAATTCATTATAGTTCCTGTATTCTCCCTGACGTCTGTCTCTCTCAAAGATATACTGGTATCCACGGTAACCTGGAAACTGGTATCCCACCCAGCTGCAGTAGGTGAAAGAACAACATATTATTATTGAGATAAATCTGTATACATAAATTAGTAATACAAATGTAGCCTACAGGCCTACTGAAACAAATGGAGGATGACTTACGCTCCAGAGTTGACTTTCATAGAAGGAACCTCCTTACTGCACCAGCCCATGCCTTGAAGAGAAGGGTAGTCATCGCACATCTCAAACTTGCGTCCCATCATGTCCTCACACTCATACAGGGTAATTTTACTGTCACTGTGGTTCTGGGGATGAAGAGGACAAACATTAGGACCAGAAAGCATGTTTTGAGAGATGTAAGATGCAAGATGTAATTTTAATAAAGTTTAACTTTTGATGGGAGCTGGTAGACTGTGGGCTTATTATCACACGTGATATTTCACAAGCAAATCTTATATTAAACGTAAATGTATGAGACGTTTAAATGTATTAAATGCAAAACTCACGGCACACTTGATGGGTCTGAAGGAAAGCATGTGCTCAGTACGATAGCTGCTGTTTCCGCTCCAGGCCTGATAGCAAGGATAATCTCCCTTCTCCAGGATGAACTGCTGACCCTGATACTCTGGGTACTCATAACCCACCCAGCTACAAAAATTAGCAAATTATTCATATTATCACCCAGAAAGCATATATAAATAAAATATGCTGTATATATATAGAGAGAGATAGATATATGATTCTTTTTAGAGAGAGAGAGACAGAGAGAGCGCAAAGAAAAACTCATTTTATTAAAAAAATGGCATGTAAAACACTTGGGGGGGAAAATATCTTCCACACACACACTTACGGGCCATTGTCCACCTTGATAGAGCGAATCTTTTGGAAATCCCTGTCAAGAATGTTCGGGCACTCCAGCATGAACTCACAGCGCTTGCCCTGGAAGTTTTCCTCTTCCCACACTGTGATCCTCCACTGCCCCCGCTGCTCCATCTGCTCTCTCTGATTCATGGTGGCCGCCTGTCTGCTCTCTCCAGCTACTGGCAACATAGGGAGAAGGTTAACAATACAACAACACCTGCCCTCACCTGACAGATCACAAACATTACCGTTCAACATTCAGGCCTAACATATGACCTCTGCGCTTTACATTTAGAGTCAAGTTGTCAACAGGAAGATTACTGATAATGCAAGAGAGACTTTGTTTTAAGTTAGTTAAGAATAAATGCATTTGGTACAGTTAGACCCTATCAGTTTAGCTGTGACACAATGCTTGCTTTGCACTAAAACACCCAGAGAAAATAAGTTTGCCATCATAGTTAATAGAGCCCCATGAATCCAGCAACGGATGACTCAGTTCCAACATTTCTTTGAAAATTCATTTAGTAACCCCCATAAATTCCGATCCATGATGGCTTTGTCCGGTCAACACAAATAGGCATCAGTTTATCCATTTTCACAGTTAAATCCGCTTTCATGAAGTTTATGGTGTTGATTTTGGCAGCATGACGGCGACCCATACTCACATGCAGTTTGTGGGAGAGTTTTGGCGTAATTAACGTTGGGGGTCGGTCCAATACGAGGTGTTTATATAGCCGCTGTCACTGCAGTTACTGCAGAATGTGCAGAGGGACTGCTAGCTCAGCAACATGTGTCAAAAGAGAGCTTAAGTCCTGTTATTGTCTAACAGGGGTTTCGGTTTTCTGACTCATCAGAAAAAACAAGGCCCAGCCATACAGTTTAACACAGACACATTTACACACTCTAAATGCCCTTGCAATGTCCACTGACTGCAGATTGACATGGGGTCCGCTTAAAAAATTGTAAAACAGTGGGAGAAAATGATTCAAATCACTGATTCCGCGGTTTGTAGTATAGCTTGCTGATTATTCTGCTTCTTGTCAGTTGATGTTTCACAAGTTTAGGAGAAGAAATAATAATCTGCAAGTAAAGATATCAAACAACCAGTCATCAATCTCAGGCTAAAAGGTATTTCCAGCAACTCGTAGTGTAACAAAGATTGTATTCATCTTATATTAATCCTCTTGTTGTTGTTGTTGTTGTTTTGGGGTTTTTTTTACAGTGGGGCATTTATCCATGATATGGTATCCTCTCAGAGGTTCAGGAACATGATGCACTATTGTAAGACTCCAAACAAAAGGTATAGTTGTTCAGTGGCCTTCATCTTTTGTAGAGGTACAGTCATTGTACCACCTACAGATGGACTACATATTCACATTTCATTTTACATTCAAGTACATTCTAGCATACTGAATATAGACTTCTGAATATGAACAAGCTTTTTAAGTGCTTTAAAAAAGAGCTTCTGGGAACTGTTCTGGGAGAACACAGAGATTCACTCTAAACCGAGAAAATATGCATTAAATGTTTAATATTGTTTGCCCAGTTTGTATGCTGTTTTTCTACACTATATGGGTGTTTAATTTCTGTTACAAATCACACATAATAAGTAAAAAAAAATAATGAATCACAAAACCTAAATCACATTAAAACCTAAAATAAAATGTTATATTATTATTACGTGTTCAAAATATGAAAATATAAAAAGAAAAGAAATTTGTTTTGTAAAAATGATATGAATTGCGGCCATCCCACGGTACCATAATGGCTGTAATTGCTTCCCAAAAAAACAGCAGTCAAAAAGTAATATGAACAATATATATATATTTCTTGTTAGTATATTTAATTGTGTATCATTTCTAAATAAGCTGTAATTCTGCCAAAGTGTTTAAGCTACATAAAATGATTTAAAAAGAATAAAAACTATTATGTGATGCATGAATGTTGAACTTTGCTACAGACCACAGCACTGAAAGAAACTCCAATTTATTATTATCAAAAGTAATGCCAAAAAAATGCTTCATGGCTAGTTATTTTTGTATTTAATCACAAAAAATATATGTGAAGTGACAGAACAGTAATAAATTAGGTTGTCTTCTACACAAGCTTTCTATGACCACCAAAAATGCAAGATCTTAGATCACTTATATTGGTCCAAACAAATATTGTGTAAGTTGGGACAGTGTATCGGCCTGCATTTCCCTTTAGAATTATATTATTATATCTTTAATTACATTGTGAAGATGAAAACATCAACTGGATGTTTGATCGTGGACTATATTTATAGAAATAAGTGGGAAGTGATTCTATTCTTCTATGAGTGTAAGACAGAGGAGCTGGCAGGCTGGCAATGCCGCAGGCTAATCACATCTTTCCTTGCATCACTACAGAATTCATTTCACAGTAAAATTAGTCCATTTACATCACAGGCCAGCCTACTCTCTCACACACTCAGATAACCATTCAAAGTAGCTCACTGAGTCAGCCAGGACTTTATGAACCAGATTAAGCCATACTTTTTACTGCTCATAATGAGGGGTAAAATTGGTTGTAGTTTATTGTGAGTTTATTCTCAGTGTTGTGCTGCTTAATGTTCTCAGAAACATAGCTGGAATAACTTACATTTCGACATATATGCAAATAGAAAAGTTACTTTAAAACGGAATAGTATTTCACAATTTAAGAGGATTTTAAATGGTGAGTTTTTTCAAAAACACTAAAAATGTTGGCGAATTATCAGTAGTATACATAAACACTTCCTTATTACCCTGAGAATCATTCACTCCACCCACTCTTGGAGAGAATCCCGGGCTGACACATGTAGTCTGAATGTACTATATGGAGCTCAGTGTTCCAGGACCATCACCTGCTTCTCACTTCCCCAGTCATTCAGCCATTACACAGAACAAACAGGTAGTGTTTACACATCTGCCCCCACTCCTGCTGTCTGCGTGCTACACCCTATACCTGTGTGTGTGATGAATGTTTATTAGTGTGTATCTCATTCCGTGTGTGAACGGCAGGGTCAGTTAGTATGCAAGCGCTGTGTGCGTGTATGTGTGTGTGTCTCTTTCATAAATCCATCTGTTCCATGGTAACACTCTTCGTCTCCTGTTCTTTCTGCGTCTCTATGAGATGGCATTAGCATCCTCATGTTGTCAGGTAGGCTCTGGAAAACAAGAGCTGTCTGAATGACGCACATCTTCAGGGCTGTTAACCAGTCACCTGTCCTTGGAACTATATTTGGTGAAGTTTACACACACCTTGAATATAATATCCACCATACAGACACGCAGCACAACAGTTAGACCAATTTCACTGCCAAATTTCTCATTTGCATTTATTTTAAAGATTCTATCTTTTATGTAAATGCAACAGACAAAGAAGTTGCAGTATAGATATGTTTACTGGAATGGAACAGAAAAATGGAACAGATGTACACAGAAATTAAAAATAACTTTATATGCCTACTAAATAATATTTAGATGTATAGCAGATGCTTCCTTCTCCAAAATGTAGTTTTATGGCTGTCATTTAGGGATTTCCTCATAGACAGTGACAAAACTGGTGCTTTTTTCTGCTTGTAGTACAAAGCCGAGGGCCAAAACCACCTGCCACATGTTCACTGGCACCATGGAAACTAATCCTGCTCTGTGTGTGAAAAACAGGCCCTGACAGCTCAAACTCAGACATCTGCATCACCAACAAATATGCTGTGACTCTCACTCAGGGTCTTTGTTTAAGTGTGTGTAGTTAGTGTGTTTGTTTGCAGTTGTGTGCGTTTCTGACAAATGCATGTTTTGTTACTCATACATTTATATGTAAAATCCACTACTTTTGGGCTGTGGCTTTTAATGACATTTATATTGTTGCAAAAGATAACCGTTTTGAAGTGTATAATACTCTTTGGAGGATGTATCACAGTTTGCATAAAAATACTAGTTAGCACAACCATATTCACCATCATTTTATGAACACAGCATATTCAAATTATTTATGAAGGATCATGTGACAGTAAAAACTGTAATAATGGCTGGGGATTTACCATCAGAGAAATAAGTTATTGTAAAATAGTTCACAATAAATTGAAACAATATTTCCGTTCTCACTGTGTTTCTGCAAATAAATGCATGGGATAAAAGACATTTAACAGATATATACAATATTAAGTGCACTTATATTCATGCAATATAAATCACACATTTGTAGCTTAAATGTCCATATGTTTTTGAGATTCTTGTATGTGTGCATCTCCATGTGTTCAATGCAGGTGTGTTTATGTTTGTTTGCCAGATAAGTCAATAAACGGTCCGAACAAAAGATTGCTTTGGGCATATTGAATGTGAACCTCAATATTTCTCAGTCTAATTGGTGATATTGAAGATACTTGTATGTCCAATCGCATGCTGTGAGGCAGCCTAAAGGCACTTGCATATTTCATTAGTGGTATTGTAATGGTCTTTAGCTGAAACACATGGCCCCTGGAGCCGCTTTAGTTGCAGTAACCTTCAGGATCATCAGAGCAGAACATGAAATTCTGATCTAATAACAGCCCTCTGATTTCACATCTGCTATAAACGACAATGTTTCGCTTTAAGCCAAACCGCTTTTGTCTTATTAGTACACTTGTATCGTTTGTGAGCTTTGTGATAGGGCTTAATAGAAGCAACAGATGGGGATGAAAACAATGTGCCTTACACTGTAACAATTAATATAATGCATGGTAAACACAGCAGAGATGTGCTATAAAGGTGCACTAATAACAGCCACAGATGTTGGATGGCTTTATGTGTGTGTTACCCAGAAGAGTTGGGGTAGTAATGGTAATTTATTTGAATGAATTTGACTTGAGAGATATGGAGTCCAGGGTGACTCAATTGGAGCCTGTGTGAAACAGCCAGGAGCAGATGGTCAGGCTGATGGAGAGAGAAGAGAGAGTGCAGGCTCCTCTAGTTAATGTTTTACCTATTACCTATTAGAGTCGATTACCCATTACCCCTTCTGCACATCAAACTCTCCATTGACTTTCCATAGTAACCATATGCCTGCACAGTTACCAGGCTAGCGTACGTGTGATAACTCAACATACAAACACTGAGGAGTTAAGAAGAACTTTATTTTGCCATTACATCACTGCAGCATGAGAACTTCACCCTCAAACAGCACAGGAGAGGGGAAGTGGAGAACTCAACAAACATTATGTCGGATAACAGGTGACACTGTAAATCATGACCATTGCAGAAGACAGTTTATCAGTTGTGGCTCATTCACTTGTTTGTGAATATCTCTCATTGCATTTGTGTGCAAACTAGCATAGCAGTTCCAAAACAAAAACAAAAAAAAGACAGAAGTTTGGTACCGAGGAAGTTCTGCACTTGCTTAACGCGAGCCGAACGAACAAAACTGAATCCACATGTATTGTGCGTGTGGCTCAACGTAAAGCAAGTGCAGTTTATCCATTGAAGTCTTAGGGGTGCAGTGATACTCCAACATTACTGTAGAAACAATATGTCAAAAAAAAGTGAATCCGTTGCTTTTTACATCTCATTTTTCAGGTGTTTTCCCGCCCACAATCTGCAAATAAGTAAAACAGTGAAGATTTATTAAATAGAATAATTTTTGCAATTACTGCAGGTTTAATTTTAGATTTTTATACACTCATATTTGATAAAAATTGTGTTTTTTTTACATCTCTTTTGCTTTCCTGACAATTCCCACTCAGGTTGAATAGCTTTTAGAGTTTTAGTAATTACAGCAGAAATTATATTTAACATTTAAACTGGTAAAAAGCACAATGTATTTTTCATTGCAGTATGTAATTTTTCCAATACTTGTCATTTTACTTCATTAAATATAAATGAAAAGTTAAATTATTTCACTAAAAGGTTTGATTTAAATTAACATTGCCCTTTATTAGGAAAAAAAAGTAGTAGTAGTAATAATAATAATAATAATAATAATAATAATAATAATAAGTTGATATTGTAGTGTGTATATATAAAATTCCGATTTCACATTAATTAGAAAAATATATTCTCAAAAGACATAAAAAAATAGTTTAGCAACAGTAAAAAATAAATCTATTCACAACAAATTTGAGAAAAAATTGCATTTTAACGCAATCTGTCTATGTATTGGGGAAAAAAACCACACAAACACTTTAGATAGCATTAAAGATTATTTTTGTTTTACCTGTCTTGCTCACCTCTGTAGTTTCACATTCAGGTAACTGCTGAAAGGCCTCACTCAGTAGACACGCTCGTTTCCGTACCTGCAGGTCTTATGAATCAGCCTGGCCAGTGACGGGTTTTTATAGTCGACAAAAATCATGCCCCCTCTCCTCTTCCCGCAGCTGTAAAGGTGCTGATCTCTCCACGCACCTGTCGCACTTCAGAGCAGGTCTAATGTTGACCGAGGGGCGGAGTGAGATGGTTTGGGCCTCCACGGCTTTAGATGCAAATTTCGTTTTAGCTACTTCTGCGATCTAAGATATGATATAGCCTATAAGGATATTATATGCGGATCATCCGTGGTCGTAAGCGGTAGGCTACAAGTTTTTGAGTCGCTGAATCATTACAAATAAGATACAAGGAAGGACTTGCTGTTCCACGCAGGGCGGGTTTAATTTGCACAAAATTTACATGACACTTGCAAATGTCTTTTTTTTTCCTGATTCAGATCAGGCGTCTAAAAAGTAGTTACCCGATGGATGTCAACTACTGGGCTGTTTTATATAGCCATGTGCAAAGAAAATTAAATACTAGCTTCATATCCGTTTAATGGGTCGAGTGTATGTTACATCAAATATGATTTATGGGCAATTACCCTACATACATCTCATAAACACATGCAATTTACCTCAGATTAAATGTGTAACTTTTTTTATAAGATGAGATAGGATCATTTCGCTTCAATATTTGTTCCTGCTCAGTGTTTGTAGCAGGTTTATGGCGCCACCATGTGTTGAACGATGGAAAATACGCATTTCTGTTCGTCCATATGACACAAAATGAAAACTTTCAATTTATGTTTAAGAAACACGATTGTGTGGAAGAGTTGTTGGATGTGGATTGCTAATTAATCTGCTTTGATATCTACAAGAGAATAAATGGAAGGGGAACATAATCATTGGGGTCATCAGGTGGGGACCCTCTTTCCCCTGTTTTGATTATAATCGCCATCTTCCCAAGGCACTGTTAGCTCCACAATATATAACAGCCTGTGTGAGTAAAAAAAATCTGGTCTGAGATTGATGGAAACAATTTTCCAAGACTAGCCTGAAAAACATGGTGTTATTATAAGAGTGCAAAGTTACTGATGCTATGCAGGAGTCCAAGCCATTTTCTCAAGTACTGGCTTGTACTATTTACTGCATAACCATTTGTTGGTTGAAAATTCCTGTTGTGTTTAATTGTGTGATACTAACCTTCACTCTGCCCACCCTCATTACCATGACTGAGGTGAAACCCTTGAGCAAGTTACAACTGGGGCCACAGCATTGACTGCTCACTGCTTGGGGGTTTGTACACTACTACTCACACAGAGCACAATTTTAAAGTATGGGACACCATACTTGGCCACACGTCCATTTCCTTAAAATTAAAATTTAGTCATACTGTAATTTACACACATTGATGTTTGTTTCCAAACTTCGGTCACCTCACTTTCATGGCATATTTTTTCTATAAATTGAATTGATGTTTGTGTTCCATTTTTGGGTGGTTTAATCATACTTTCCACACTTCCCTTGAGGGAGTCTCCAGTGTTCCATCCACCAGATGGCAGCAATGGTATTGTACTTTCTTTGTCAAGTTGATCACGTCATTATTTTCCTCTTTTGGATTGTTGGGCTGGAATATTTGAGTAGATAATAATGGGGGAATAACAACGACATAAAAATGATATATCCAGTGGCACACTATAAACCTATTGTCTACTTGACAATGTTTGATACATATAGCGTACTTACAGTTCTAAACTATAGGCTACCAAATTCACACTAAATGTATCATAATCTGTAAATGTTCAGCACTGTATACAATTTGTGTACTGTTATAGTGTTGTTTTGCATATGCATTTATTCTAAAAATTCAATTCAGAGGAGAAGCAAGCAGTTGCTACTAAACGAGGACAGCAGTCAACACGTTTTATTACAGACACGGATTACTCAGATATGAAATGGATTGGTTTTTTTATCAGATTTGCCCCCCAATGCTACCAGGAGTAGAGACTCCAATTAATCGGGATGAATCTCATGGATTTGCTTCTGTGTTCATTCAAATTCACGATCCTCCACTAGTAGCAGTCGCGTGCCCTACATCTCTCCCTGACCCCGCCTGCTCAGGCCAATACGGTCCGCCCCAGACTCAGTCTGAGTGGGGAACAGCACTATTTATGTGTGTTTCGGCATCTTTTTGATCAGTGACTGTCATCCCACAGAAGTCACTGCACATGACGGTATAATGTAGATGCTTTTGTGCTTCAAGACTTGTTCACTGATGCATAGCAATAGTCGGTGCGTGGACTTAATTGGCAGCACCCGCGACCAACGAAAAGCCGACCGGGAGTCGAGGGACCTCAGGAACATCTCCGGAGCTTTTTGTCAAGACAAACAAGTGCTTTGTATTCCCTGTAGAGCTCAAGGGTGCGAGGCTGGGTCGATAGGACTGGAATGTGGCTGTTCCGCCGGAGATTAGACTGTCGGACGAGCGAAGCCGAAGCACGCGACCGGGATCTGGGAGAAGCAGGATGCTGAACCGCGATCAGGGTGAGCGCATATGGACACGTCTGGACGCTTTATTCGGAACAATATGATCGGTCGCGGCGTTGATTTATACACGCCGACACTCTCGTTTATGCAAAAGACACGCGTGTTAGTACAAGTGGCTGTAGCATAAGGGGATTTGTTTTGCGTGTTATCAACGCGATCCTGTCGAGAAAATGATGTCGTGGCCTACTTCGCTCGCAATGTCTCATCTGCACACACTCCAAATGAGTTTATGCATGAGATTTTGTTGTCAAGATCTTATGTTATGACATCGTTATGATTTACCGCAGTCCGTCTGTAGAGACTCTAACGTTATTCGTTGACGCGCAATAACGCACGGAAATCTCCACTCATGTAACGTTATGTTCATACATGCAGGTAAAGTGATCATGATTTCTGTTTACATGCAGTATTTGGACATTGACGTGCCAGACGAGACACGACTTGCCACATACACACAATGTCATGCAAACAAACTTGAGTGCGACAGCCTTATGAACTTGAGAAGGCTTTTTGTTATTTGTGGGATGTATATCCTATGATGGTGTTATAGTTATATGAAGTTAATGATTTTTATTTAACGTAGTTTTCTTGCTCCAGATAATATTGAAGGGGCATTTGGAAATATCATCATGCACTTTTATTTTTTTTATTTTTTTATTTAAAACTGAAACATTTCTTTAGTTGATTATTATCATTTTTAGTTGCAAAAAAACTTTGAAAATATACTCTGACCTTGTATTAAATTTTAATACATACATACACACATACAGTACAGCGTGACCGGTGTAGTCCGATACCTGAACACATTCAGTTGTGAACTAGTTCTTTTCAGTGCATTTAAAAAAGAGAGTCTGATTCAAACTACTTCAAAATGTAATACTTGCCAATTCTTCAAAAAACTTTGTGAAATTTAATCGGAGTAAAAATAGAATCTGCATCAGTTTTTTTATGTATATGGAATCTCTAGAATGCTTGATTCTGATTTTGCTTTTGACACATTTTGCGGTAACATATTTCTAAAAAAGGACTTTTCAGTTTCTCTGTTTGGTCTGATCCCATCAGTTTTCCCACAAATTGAAGACTTTGTTGGTGCTTGCTATGAAAAGTGTACCAAAACAAACCATATCAAGTCTGTTCATCGAGAACAACACGCATACAAACTGGCATTTGTTTTTCTAAACCGTCTGTTACATTCTCACAATCTTTGTGGTGATCCAAGAAAACTGTAGACTTAAGTAGTTGATGACTGCCAGCACATGCACTGACCGTTTTATTTGTGTGTCATTTGGCCTTTAGGCTCCTCAGAAATTTCTCAGAAACATCTGGTATTGGCACATGTCAGCTATCGATTGCAGTGGTACAGTATAGCAGCAGTGGCACAGCACAAATGATGCCCCCAGGGCAGTCCCCATCATTTGTCCTGCGTGTCAGCACACACGTCGAATCAGTGTTAATTCATCATGGCTGGATAGACTGTTCCTGTTGAGACCACATCACGTTTAGCAGAGCTATCATGTGACACCAACAGATTTGAGTGCATATGATTGGAACTTGTGATTGCTATGTTTGGGTTATTATGATTAGTATGTGGTGTATTATCGATTATGCTTTGGTCTGCTCTGCTGTTAGATGTTAGAATAATTAATGTTGATAAATGATTAAAATATATTGATTTGGCTTGCCAATAGAGACATCAGATAAGGGATCACACTCAAGTGAGGAAGCTTCAATACACGCGTGCCATTTCAATCAATGCAGCGGTCAAGTGAAATCAAAGAGTGAATGCAGTGTGACGTTATTTCAAACAGAATCACGCCTGTAATGCAGTTTTGCAAAAGCAAACTTTCCAGAAAAGTTCTCTCCAGCTGGTAAACGCTACTAGTTCGCTAGTAACTTTTTACCCGAACGAAAAAAAAACTTTGCTGTGAGTCAAAGTCGGAATAGATTTCGAAACAGGTTTTCAAGTAGATTTGCCTATTGGCAATAGACAGACCTTTTTGCCTGTGAAAACTTTTGCTAATGTGAGCATGCCTTTAGTCTTCGTTTTTGCATGACTCGTTACTTTTCAAAGATTGTGAGCATTTAACCGAAACATATGTTGCTCATGTAATCATTTGCGCCATCATAATTTGATGCATATTGCTGCAGATACTGATGTGGTTTAGCTCTGTTTACGCTGGCTCTACTTCCATGAACACAGAAACAGAGAAAAGTCTTTTCCCCGGATGCACTTTATGATGAACAGACAGATCCATTGTCCTTCAAGACTCTAGCTGGTTCTTTCCTCCTCGCTTGTGTGTGCCACATGGGGATCCCTTTGTTCCATGTGCAAATCACCCAAAGACTTGCATTCCTTTGATGTCCACCGACTAACAAATATATGACTCACAAACCATCTTACAATGAGAAAACCAAGATTTCAAGTTAAAGTTGCGCATAAAAGCAATCTGGGCACAAAGGAAAAATGAACTCCCAATCAAGCTTTAAGAAGTCCCAATCAGTTTATCTCCTTGTTATGTAACAGTTGTACTGGTTGCGGAACAGATTATGTATTAATTTCTGCGTGTTAGTGAAATGGGTGCTTGAGGATTTGTGTACTTAGCATTACAGGGTAATAATGAACAAAATGAAGGAGTGAAATGGTGCGTGCAGCAAAGTCGCAGGTGGTTTGGTTAGCCATTCCATAAACGATCACGATAAAAGAGAGCTGGAAAGACTGAGAGGTGTTATGGAGTTGGCGCTGAAGAAAAGACAAAAGCGTACAGAGAGGGTGCAGGGCGGTGAGGTCATAATACTAATAATCCACTCAACGCAAGCCACATGTACTGCCGAATCTTATTAAATACCAGCATGCACAAATACACTTGTTGAACTAGCATCACACTTGCATTGTCACCATTGGGTTGTTATAAAAACTGTTCCTTGTAATTGGATGGGACATTTCTGGAACTAGTTTGTTCATTCTAAATTGTCGTTCGTGAAATAATTGTATGGACATGGGTAGGCAGCATGTAATTGGATGCAAATAAAAACGAGGCTTTGTGGGATGAAAGTACAGTCAGTTTCAAAAGCTGTTCTGTTGAGAATCTTAGTCTATTATCCAGGCCTGTGGAAAATAGAAAATGTTTCTTTCTATTTATACTTAAAGGAATAATTTACCCCAAAATAAAATTCAGCGATTGTTTATTAACTTTATTAAATTATCATTTAGCTTTTCCAAAAAAAAGTAATAAAAAGATTGTTAGTCTCTAAAAATATTCAAAATATAATTATTTGCTTTCCACAGAAAAAGAAACGCATACAGGTTTTAAAACTTAAAATTACTTTATGGGTGAACTGTCACTTTAAGACATCAAAACTGTACTGGAATAGACATAATGTTTATTCTTTATAGCCTTGTTTTTGTAATATTTGTACAGTGTTACAGAAATATGGCGTCTCACCAACTAAGGTCTATTGTGATGCTTTGCTAGGTATTGTTGGCAAGATTCAAAATTCATATTATTCATTTTTCCTGCTATATGTTATTATTTGGCGTGCAATAAATGAACCTGTAATAGAACAGAATAATTTCAGTCTGATTCAGATTTGGTAAAAAACCTCAAATAAACCGAATGCGAATGCGTTCTGATGTCCTTGTGTTTATTAGACTAGTAGCATTCCCATCTAAGCCCTGTCATCACTGATTAAGTCTGTTTACTACAAATCTCTTCCCTAGCTGGCTGTGATATTCAGTTGTCTGAGCAATGCCATAACTTATTTGTGCTGAGTTGTTGTAAAATAGCCACAAAAGCTTTTGTTTAGCTCTCTGTCAGTGCCAAGCATTGTATTCAAATCTGTTGTGGTAATCTGAGGAAAGCCTGTTTTGTTTTTCGGTTTTTTTTCCTTGTGTCAGGTAGATTTCATGTGCGTTGAATCTGTAACCTCACCCTGTTGACCTGGAATCATCCGGTTTAATCCATTTAGTATCGCCTCTGGGCATTCACTTGACTACCAGATATTAAATTTAACACAATGTCCATCATTGTTACTTTTAAGAATAAAGTAGGCACAAAAATGGATACATCATTGACAACCATAAATCAGTATAAAGAAAATACATAAAATGTGGAACTGCTTGTAATATTATCAACGTATTGCTGGCTGAAATCATCCGAAAATAAGCATTAGTTTTGCCTCTTCGTTTTAGCCGATGTGACCTCTCGTGTTTTACTGTAGTTGGCCTCACGTGACAACCCCTGTGGATACGATTACAACTCTTACGCCAGAGAAACCTGAATTCAATCCAGAAGTCACAAGGTTTCTTAAATGACAGATTGTTTTCATTAACAGTGGTCGTTCAATGAGTGACTAGAGTGCTAGTTAAAAGGAAATGTACTAGTTTTCTCCCTTTGTGTTTAATTTAGTGTTTTCTGTTGTTTTTTATGCTAAGGTAGTTAGTTATTTACAACTGTGACTTTTGCTGTGAAGTCATCTTTGTTGTTTTGATGCAATGTGTTTCCTGTAGACTGAACCATGTGGTGTCAAGCAAGCGTATGACCTCACTGGAACCAGATTTTGGTTTTAAACGGTTCCATTTCTTTGTCATTCAGAGAGAAAAGTTACTGCTGCAAAAATAAGCTCTTGTCCACGTTCATGCGTTTCAGTCTGAGTCTCAAGAGTTGTGAAATGTTTCATCTGACTCCATTTTCTAGTTCTCTGCACAACCAGGCTGGGTTCCTTTCACCCTACGTCAGCAGATACTGCAGGCGACACATGAACAGAATGAGCAGTGCATGACTGATCCATTATGAAGGAGTTATGCAAGAGAGGGTTCCATCTCTCACTCTTCCCCACACACACTTTCACTCTCCCTCTAATCAGTTTGACGATTCTTCACATTGTGTTGCCCTCTCAGTCTCTACACTATTTAAAAATCACCATGGTCTTCTCCTCTCTCTTGATTTGCTTATTTGCCTTTCATAAGTCAAATTTTTTCGTCCTCTTTTTTTATTTATTTTTTTTAAATTCTGTTCTCTCTATTCTCTACCCGGCTTTCTTCCGCTGGCAGTGTTCCAGGCTCACCCACTCACACACACACACACACACACACACACACACACACACACACACACACTTACACTGATCTTTTCCGGAGTGGAATTCTGTAACTCCACGCGGGGTGTGTGGCACTGTCCAAACCGCACGGGGATGAGAGAAAAACAGCTCCTGCGGGGTTTGGACGAGACGGCAGACTATTTTAGTCACAGGCTGTGCCAAAGAGCACCTTCCGATTCATGAAAATAGGAAAATCTGCTAGTGCTGGGTTATCATTATGATGGTGGTGTGTTGGGCGCTATCTAGACAATGTGTGAATGAGAGTGTCTGTGCAAATAAGATATACATGTGTATGTGTATGTGTTTTTAAATTGAATAAAACTGAGAAAATGTATGTGGGAGGAAAAGATAGTGGTGGGGTGTAGTTTTTGGCATCTTTGCGGGTATATGATTGAAGCTTACAGCTGGACAGATGCTTTTTTGACATTTTGCAAAACACCAGCACACAGTACTGGAACAAAACTGAGAGTCCAGGAAGTATGCATTTCATGAGGAAAAAACTGGATTGAAAGTTGGAAGAGAAAAAACTCGGGGGGCTAGATAAAATACCGTATGCAGTACAATAAGAGAAAACTATGATCTTGTTGAAGGGTGACGCATCAGCCTAGAACCCTGTGCTCCGATGAACATGCTCAACCCATCAGCCAAATTATTCAGGAACTGAATGCTTTCCAAACACGACACTGCCTAAAGCACGCACACACATACTCACAATATAATCTGTAGCCAACGCATGCTGACGCTGCTGTAGGTGGGTTACTTCATAGATGATTGGTGTTGGGTGTGGGTGACTAAGGGAGTCGTGAGAGAACGTAGCCCACAGACAGGGCCCTGCTGCTGGGTAAGACAGGACAGCTTGTAGGGGGTGTAGCAGGTGGTGCCGGAGCTGTTTCTGCAGCTAAATACCACTCACATAGTGCCACTCATTCAGTACATCATCAATCACGTACAAACAAATGACTGGAATAGTTATTCATGTGTGAATCAGTCAGGAATCAGTTGCCCTTTTGGTTAAATGGGGACATATTTCAGTATTAATATCATTATTTAAAACATTAATTATATGATATTAATTCTACACTTATTATATCGTTAATAGTTCAGTGACAGTAACTTGTCTGGTTGACACTCCAACATAACAGGTGGCAGTATTGCACCTTGAAGTTAGACCTTTATTGACTTTTAGTATTAAAGGAATAGTCAACTGATATTTCTGTCATCATACCATCATGAGTCTCTTTGTTCTGTGAAGCATTAAAAGATTATGTTTTGCAAATGTGAGTAACCAGACCGTTTTGGGTCCCCATTAACTTCCATAGTATCAAAAAATACTATAGAAGTCCTTAGAAAGCAGCAACTGTTTGGTTATCAACATTTCTCAAACTATTTTATGTAGTGTTCAGCAAAAGAAAGAAATGTATGGAGGTTTGGAACAGCCTGAGGGTGTAGAGAATGTGCGTTTTTGTTTGACCTAACCATTTAAATTCTTTTTTTTCTCACTCTGTGTGGCAATGTTGTTCACACTTTCACTCATCTGAAAAGAGCTAGTTACTGAATAGGCACTGATTTGAGACGTGGGAAGTAATATGCAAATATGTTCATGGTTTTAATGTCAGTAATGTAACAAATTCTAAATGACTAATTTTTGCTGCTTAGTTTTCATAAATGGCCTTTGCAGACTAGAGAGGGAGGGAATTGTGAATATTGTCATATGCTGAGTATATCAGCAGAGTATAGCAAGGTCTTTTATTTCAAAGAAGCTAGAAAATACATGTTTTTCACAAAACGTTCCCTTTAAATCTATTTTCTTTCCTGTGTTAAGTTGAAAAGTTGGATCAGCTTAGAAGAGTGGTTCAATGAATAACGAATCATATTGCTTTTTTGAGTCAAAGATCTTTTTTTGTTTTGTTTTTTTTAATCGGCAATGGAAAAACTAATTAAATATAACTTTGCTTTACATGTATTACTTAAATTAAACTACTACTTTGATACAAGTGAACAGCCAGTAAAAAATAAGAACAAATTACAAGCATAGATAAATGCATAATAATGAAGTTAAATTAGTAAAATAAGGTTTGTAGAATTCAGGTACAAAAAAGCACAGCATAGTGTTCACTGTATGAATGAAAGATAGATTAATCTTTGTCCAAGCTGTGTTTTTATTGGAATAGCGTTAATAACAGCAGCAGGTATTTAGGCATTTATTATAATTGGGTATTTATTATAATTTTATATTTCTTTTTAAATGCAAGGGGATTCTATCGAGGATCAAGTAGAAAAACTTGTACATCTTCTTGTGCTGGAATGGTTTAAAATGGCTTGAGTGAATTTAACTCTGTTACATTTTGCATATGCTCTCCCTGTTGGATGTTACACTTTTTTGTTTTGTTTTTTACTGTAAAGGCTGGACTATTTCAGTTAACCAGAAAAATTATGGCAAAGGAAGGGACAGCAAACAAAGGCAAGAGATTTAATCTCATTGAGTGCTCAGATTTATCATACAGTGCTGTAAAATAACTTGAAAGGTTATTTGAAGGGTTTATCTGCGATAGAATGGACCGGGTGGCTAATGTTGGACCAGTGGATGATGAATCATATAGTGTTTGTCAGTAATCTGATTATGTTGTTGCTCTGGAGGGCAGAGAAATACTAGAGTGTCAATGGGAGGTAACTTGAAGTGCGTTAAGGTGAGAAACAAAGGCACAGGTGTCCAGATCTACTAAAACACCTCCAGGGAATGAAGATGGGGAACGCTAAGCCTCTCGGTTTAAGTGGAAAGAAGTGCAAGTTGAGGTAAACGACCGCAGATGGAAGTAATTAATGAGCTTTACAGAAGAACAGCAAGGAAGGAAGAACAAAATACAGTGGAAAGCTAGGAGCTCAGCAAAAAGGAAGTCAAACAAAAACAATAGGATAAATTGAAGCCAGACCGTCCTTACAGCTGTGTCAGATTAGGTTGCTATAGTTGCAAGCGTCCATCCCACTGGCTAACAACAGGCGGGCCAAGACTTTCCAGAGGTCATGATATCAGCATGTGTTGTGTAGTTGAATGTGGTCATCCCTGCGACCTCAGGTAAACTCTGTAAAGTGACATATTCAGAACTCACAGCAGTTTAACTAATTTCACCCTCAGTAGAGAGCAGTGGAAGAATGGAGATAACTCTGCGGTTTGTTTTTAGATTTGCACTAGAGAAAAAAGTCTCTGTTGTTCTGTTGCTGAAGATTAAAGTCTCTTATGCTTCCGAAGAATGTATTTATTTGATAAAAAACAGTTTAAATGGTAATGTTGCAAAGTATTATTCCAATTAACAATTGTTTAAAATGTTACTTCAGTTTTCAGTGTCAGTGACATGATTCTGATCTAACTTAATTAGGTTTTTTTAATTAATATCAATAAGGGTGGGCAAAATTTTTTTGTTTGACGGTAACAATATCCTGTTATTTTTGCTTAAAATCACAAAGACCTTATAAGACTATTTTAGCTACCATAGAAGTGTTGTAGGTATCGTCTCCAGTGTCAATATTACAGACAAACCTAATATGATCATAAATAAAAAAAAATAAAAAAACTCCAGCTCACTGAGGACAAGTAAAGACTTAAACTGTTCAAGGCCTATAAAGCAAGTTCTCTTTCCTTGCTGATTGCATTTCATTGTCTTAAACTACAATGCTTAAAACGTGTGCAAATAATACATTTTTCAGGATAATGTGATGCATAGAAAGTTCAACCTAACTTAATAAAATTGATTTCTTAAAAAAAAAATATATATATATATATATTTTCATATTTTTAGGCAGTATTTATTTCAATAATTTTTTAAATATATGTAAACCCTGTTCATTTTAGTGTGTAAAGTGCTTATGAAGCGATTTTATTTTACTTTCAGCAGCAGTCAGTTTGAAGGGCCCTCCTGAGGCACTTGTACACACTTCTGTGTGAAAACAAATGGTGCTTGATGGTATTACTACCGTGGCCGAGAAGTGCAAAACACAACAACAAATCGCTACACAAAAAAACAAATCTGAAAACCAATAACAAATCCAGAATCAAAATTACAAATTAGAAAACGCAATATCAAATCTAAAAACAAAACAG
>JAUCNO010001758.1:6172666-6182797 GCA_032353835.1 Enteromius viviparus
TCACTCTTTGACGTGTGTGAAAGGAGTGTGCTGTGCAGGCAAGCATTAAAGGTTTGAAGACGAGCTGTCGCTGCCTCGAGATTTTATTTCTGCCTATTTTCTCCTTCGGGTGGACTCTCTCTCTCTGGTAGCCGTCACACGCTCTCTTAAAATACATCTGAAGGATGCCATGCACACAGCCAGAACTAACTTCCTATATGTCTTGATTGACAGGAGTTTCGTCCAATCAGCGGCGACTCAGCCGATCACACAAAATACCTACCTTTTCCGGTTTGACTGATTTGTCGTTGTGGTTTCCGACTTGCTATTTTGTTTCCGGAGTTGTTGTTTTGTTTTATGGTTTGCGGTTTTGTTTTTAGATTTGATATTGCGTTTTCTAATTTAAAATTTTTATTCTGGATTTGTTATTTGGTTTTCAGATTTGTTTTTTGTGTTGCGAGTTGTTGTTGTTGTTGTTGTTGTTGTTGTGTTTTGCACTTCTCGGCCACCATATATTACCACTTGAAACGCCTTTTAAAGTTTAAAATAAAAACCTGCTAAAGCCGTAGTCTGCAATGGCTTGCATACGTTATTCAGAAATCCTAATTCATTACCAACTACAATAGTTAACATGAGTCACTTTACATCCTCTCAACCTCTTTCTCATTTCACTTTAGAGTAAAAAAATCCAGTCTGCCGAGTAAAACGTAAGACGTCTTCCCCAAACATTTTTCCATATGTCAGTTTCTAACTCATCAGGTTAGTGTTTAGGAGAGCAGTAGTGCATGTTTGTGTAAACATGAATGAGGGTATGATGGTCAGTTTATTTTTGTTACTCAGGTTGAGATGATGATGCTACAGAAACACTTAGAAACCCCACAAGCTAGAATGCTTCTGATTGGCTTCTGGTCTGTTGCTATGGAGGGGGAGTCTGCCTTTCTATTGGTTAATACCGCCTGGCCAGGAGCTGATAAGCTTTGCATCTTTTCATTGTTATGGTCACAGACAGGAAATGGAAGGTCATTATTGTTAGACTTCTGACTGCATAGGGTGATCTATTGATGTGTAGTAGGGAAAACATGGCTATATTTCTCTCTGTGCCGGATTGCAGCTTGGTTTGGCAGGGATTCTCTGCCACGTGGGGGTTGACGTAAACTGAGCTTTGATTATCCCTAAGTTAAAGATAATTACTAAGGCATGTGTTTTGTATGACGGAGCAGGGGAGAAAACAGGGAGGGAGTGTAACCGAATGAAGAATGTTCTCACGTTCAACTCGAGCTGGCTTCAGGGGAATTATGGGCTAGGGATACACAGCACTGTAGTTTCATAATCTACTCCTCGGTGGGTTTTCAGAATGACTAGTTGACTAGTCTGTCTTAAGGAAGCACTGTATAATTAAGTTGGTTTAGGGCCATGCCCATGAGATCAGATGTGTTTTGTAGAATGTGTTTTGCATTCAGAAACAGCACAGATGTACATAAAACAGCAGAGAAAAAAGAAAGCGGTACAATTTTTGGCTATTGTTGCGTTAATTTAAAGATTGTAGGTTGGAGAGACAGCTTTAAAAAAAAACACACACACACCCTAAATTTTTTTTTTTTAGTTAATTCACATCTTTTTAGTTGCTTTTTAGTTTTATTGCAGCACCTATATTAAAGATAAAACTAACATTTATATATGACTTCATTTAGTGAATAAATTATTCATTATCACTATGCAACTGTAGTCAATTAATTGCAATATCAGTAAATGTTAAAATATAAAATTGAAATTAATTTTAGTGTAGTTTTTTGGAAATGCAAATGATTTTAGATTCTTAATGGCCTTTTTCATGATAAATGATAGTTGCAGCAAACCAATTAATTGAAACAAACCATTTAAAAGAATCACTTTACAGTTCCAAGTTCTGGTCAAGAGTTGACACATCACTACTTTTCACTGCAATGTCGAAGTGCGTTTGCATACATTAGAGAGATGGGTAAAGAAAAAAGGTTGTAGAAGAATTAGAGGAACAGAAGATGTCTGGCTGAGTTCTGTAGTAAACATTGCTAGAACAATTGCGCAGCTGTGAGAGAAGAGGCCATTGATTAGTTTGAGATCATTTAGAGCAAGAAGACCTGACCGCAGAACAGTTATTAGGGATCCACAATGAACCACAAACATGTGACAGAGGAGAAGGACATGACTGAACAAGCGGTGGAGGTGAGGAAGTGAGTGGGGGGAGATAAAGAAAGTGTAAAGCAGAGAATAAATGGAACTTCTGTGAGTGAGTTATAGCTTTATATATCAGTAGTGTCACATAGATATATTTGTTTAATAAAAGTAGCCATACATGACCCATAATCCTTTCCAAGGAGCCTTACACACAATTGTTAAGTTCAATGCAAAGGGTAAACAAAAAGAGAGGGAGAAAAGGAAAACAAGAACACCTCTGCTCTTTTATAGATTGTGGGTGGAGTGAGTGTAATTCCAAACCTGTAAAACTTGAATACTGTGCTAGAAATAGGCCTACCTAATGGTACAAGTTTTTTCACGTTTCATTTGATATATTTCTGCATAGCCAGTCTGCTTTCTGTTATAACATCCAAAAATATAGTAATTGGGATCTACAGTATAAATCTTATATTACGCTCTAGTGAGCGATGGGTTGTTAGGCTTCCCCTGCAGGATGGGCACAGATTTGAAGGAGGCATAATAGTTTACTCTTTTGTTACCATTTACACTCGCCTTCTATAAAAATGTTTTGGCCTAGATGCCAGACACCTCACAAACTAATCTACTAAATTTCATTTTTGGATTCATATCTTGAAATGTAAATGTAAATATCTTGACAGGTCATCACTTTGTAGAGCATCACCTTCAAATTTAAGTATTTTTCTGAAAGAATTTAGTAAAAATTCTAACTTGTTTGATATTTGGAGATCTACGATTTAAATACAGTAAGATACTTTCAGAACACTTAACTATTTCTATTTATACAACAAATGTTTTTGAATTTGGTAAAAACCTCATAAACTACTAGCTAGACAAATTAGACAGTGATTGTGCTATAAGCGAAGTAAACTCGAAAACTTGTGATATTTTAAAATCTCATAAAGACATCAATGATGGGTTCACACAATTTTATGAAGAATTAGTCTATTAGTCCCGTCTAGGGCCTCAGCCGATGACACTGACACAAAAAGATTTTAACATAAATCTTATATTAGTTGTATGAAGCAGTATATACAGTACATTTTAGGTAAAAAAAAAAGGTACAAAAGCTGTGACAGCATCTTTTCAAAAGGTACATTTTTGTACCTTACTCATACTTACAGTATATTTGTATATGGCAATATATACTATATAGAGTTTAGTAATTGCTTGTTTTGTCACAAAAGCTTTATACAAATACATTTGACATGACTAGATTTTCCATGTCTTCCAATGTTATGTTCTTTTTGAGCTAACCTTTTTTTTTCTTCTTCTACTTCTTTCTCTTACAGGTAGATTCATGTGGACGCGAGGTGTACCCTGATTTCCCAGCCCCTCCCCCTTCCCTCGGTCACCCCCTCCCTACAACCGGTTCACTCCATCCAGCACACTGCGGTCACCATGACGTCCACCTTGCAGACCCTGGCCCTTAAGCTGGCTCCCTCAAGAGAAGCTGGACCGGAGCAGTTGGAACCTTGTAATGACGGCGCGGGGCGACGTTATGAGGTGGTCCCCTCAGTGGTCTGCTCTATGTGCTGTCTCTTTGGAATCATCTATTGCTTTTTTGGTGAGTTTTCATGTTTTCATATGCATCACCAAAAGGCAATATTTGTATGTAGGTCAGGGTTATGGTGATGGTCTTAAATTATGGAGTCTCTTTCTGTTTCAAACCCCTGTTCTTATTCTAAACATTTTTTTACCCACTTTTAAATATTTAAAGAGGATCTAAATAAGGTCATGGCTTGTATAACTGATCTGCACTCTACTTGAGATGGGCACAGATTTGAAGGAGGCATAATATTTGACTCTTTTGTACCATTTAGTTAAGTCCTCTTTTCTAGTCATCAGCTGGCATGTACAATTTAATGGATGCTTTTGATATTGTACTCTTAAGCTTATCATAAATGATAAATGCAAACAAAAGCATTGAACAGGCATTGGTAAAAAAAAATGTGGGTGTTCATGTGTTAATATGCCCATGATTATGATTTCTGTATTGCTGTGTAGTAGGAATACATATCAACTATAATTTATAAGTTTTGGTCAGTATTGTTTTTCATTAGAAATGTATTGCATACAATCTACTACATGCCTTCTGTTCATTAATTGGTAGTTTGTTTTTTTTCTAAGATAAATTGACATATTGTGCATTTGAAGATACATAAACGGCTGTTTTGCTAAGTTTATTTTAAGTTTCACTGATTTTTTTATTTTATTTAATTTTTTTAAGTGTGTTGAAATAGATTAAACATTTCAGACGATCGGCACTAGTATTCAACTGCCGGCCTCCACTATAAGAGGGGAAATTTCTGCTTTCAAATCAGAAACGCAGGCTGCCATTCTAGCCTTGCAAAGCACGAATGCGCAACAGTTCTACTCTCGCTGACCTAGAACGCTCTGCAATACACTCGTCAGATGCCACGTGTGCAAAATGTGCGAATCACTAGATTAAAAGAAGGGACTGAGAATGGTAAGGAAATCTTAAAAGATGTGTTGTCTCTAACCCAACCAGGCACATAGATCTTTGCGTAAGACCACCACAGCCACTTATAGTACATCTCCATTATTTCCACAATGTGACAACGGTCCTCAGGAAAGCTCCGGAAGCCGCATTCAACAGAGCAAGAGCACTTCTCCGCGTTAAAATGGGTGTGCTATATGGAACCTTATTTCCAGTGAAGTTAAGAAGTACCTTTAATGGCACAGAAACGGTGTTCACGGACCCAAAGAAAGCCAAAAAGTTCGCAGGGTCTAATTTTGGTACCAGTCGTAAGGATGCTGAGTATTTGGTTACAGCGGAATCGTGACAGCATTACTTTTGGGTAATGAGAAACTAAAGAGCGGTCTAATACCTTAAGTTAATTTAATTTTTATTTTTTTTATATATGAACAATATGCCTTAAGAGTAACCTGTTACTATGCCGTGAGATGGCTATTGAGGTATGGGTTCATCAAGAGTTCGTTAAAAGGAGGGCAGCTCTGGGACTTTAATATTTATTTTATGACAATATATTTCACAGTGGTATGAGAGAGTGCACGTGCCTACTCTGTGCAAGATAATCTGACACTGTTGGAAAAGGGGAGACAATTTACTGTTGTTACTTGGAATTTAAATCACCCAGTTAAAAGGGGAAAGGTATTGGTACATTTTAAAATTATTATCAAGTGACATAATTTTTCTCCAAGAAACAAACTTAAATAAAAATGAATACATTACATTAAAATGTAGATGGATGGGTCAAACCGTATCTTGCAACATGTGCAGTTAGATTGAGAGGAGTGGCCATACTTTTCAGGAAGGGCACCCCTTTACGGAGACATAAGACAGCTATTGCAGATAAGGACGGCAGGTATCTGATTTTGATTGGAGAACTATATCCATTACCCATTACATTAGTCAATATTTATGGACCTCATATAGACTTGCCTTCTATAAACATGTTTTGGCCTAGATGCCAGACACCTCACAAACTAATCTACTAAATTTCATTTTTGGATTCATATCTTGACAGGTCATCACTTTGTAGAGCATCACCTTCAAATTTGAGTATTTTTCTGAAAGAATTTAGTAAAAATTCTAACTTGTTTGATATTTGGAGATCTATAAAAAAATATATGTTCTTTACAATTTAAATACAGTCAGATACTTTCAGAACGCTTAACTATTTCTATTTACACAACACATGTTTTTGAATTTGGTAAAAACCTCATAAACTACTAGCTAGACAAATTAGACAGTGATTGTGCTATAAGTGAAGTAAAGTCGAAAAATTGTAATATTTTAACATCTCATAAAGACATCAATGATGGGTTCACACAATTTTATGAAGAATTATACTCGTCTAGGGCCTTAGCCGATGACACTGACACAAAAAGATTTTAACATAAATCTTATATTACTTGTATGAAGCAGTATATACAGTACATTTTAGGTAAAAAAAAGGTACAAAAGCTGTGACAGCATCTTTTCAAAAGTTACATTTTTGTACCTTACTCATACTTACAGTATATTTGTGTATGGCAATATATACTATATAGAGTTTAGTAATTGCTTGTATTGTCACAAAAGCTTTATACAAATACATTTGACATGACTAGATTTTACATGTCTTCCAATGTTATGTTCTTTTTGAGCTAACCTTTTTTCTTCTTCTTCTACTTCTTTCTATTACAGGTAGATTCATGTGGACGCGAGGTGTACCCTGATTTCCCAGCCCCTCCCCCTTCCCTCGGTCACCCCCTCCCTACAACCGGTTCACTCCATCCAGCACACTGCGGTCACCATGACGTCCACCTTGCAGACCCTGGCCCTTAAGCTGGCTCCCTCAAGAGAAGCTGGACCGGAGCAGTTGGAACCTTGTAATGACGGCGCGGGGCGACGTTATGAGGTGGTCCCCTCAGTGGTCTGCTCTATGTGCTGTCTCTTTGGAATCATCTATTGCTTTTTTGGTGAGTTTTCATGTTTTCATATGCATCACCAAAAGGCAATATTTGTATGTAGGTCAGGGTTATGGTGATGGTCTTAAATTATGGAGTCTCTTTCTGTTTCAAACCCCTGTTCTTATTCTAAACATTTTTTTACCCACTTTTAAATATTTAAAGAGGATCTAAATAAGGTCATGGCTTGTATAACTGATCTGCACTCTACTTGAGATGGGCACAGATTTGAAGGAGGCATAATATTTGACTCTTTTGTACCATTTAGTTAAGTCCTCTTTTCTAGTCATCAGCTGGCATGTACAATTTAATGGATGCTTTTGATATTGTACTCTTAAGCTTATCATAAATGATAAATGCAAACAAAAGCATTGAACAGGCATTGGTAAAAAAAAATGTGGGTGTTCATGTGTTATGCCCATGATGATGATTTCTGTATTGCTGTGTAGTAGGAATACATATTAAATCAGTATTTTTAATTATCAACTATAATTTATACGTGTTGGTCGGTATTGTAATGTATTGCATACAATATACTACATGCCTTCTGCTCATTAGAGTAAAAGAGTAAAACATAATTGTTTTTATAATGCACAGTGTAATGTTGTGATACCTAAATTACCAGTAGTATTTAAAATTTAATTGATTTTATTTTTTAGTGATTTTATTTTTGTTTAATGTATAGACTGCATTGTATAGAAGTTTTATATCTGCCTGAAGGAAAATAATTATTGGCTTCTCTGTATTGGGTGTCAGCCAGAAATAATATGGCTACATCCCTACTGGGGAGTTTTGAATGTTAAATAAAAATATTTTATAAAAAATATAATACAATAAAATAAACGACTAGGTCCCCTAAACTTGGTTTTTGGCTTTCTCTCATGTTTGTACATCACCCTGTAAAAGACGTTTTACCATGGTGTAGAGCTGGAAATATTATACATGAAAGTTATAATTAACCTCTACAGTAAGTCACTTTTTCATATTGAAAGTGTTGAACTGCTAATAAACTGAGTAGAATCGTGGTCTCACACTATTGAGCTATTCTTGAGCTGTGAAATCCGCATTCCCAGTGTTATTTTTATCTTTTTCTTCTCCTTCCCTTCTTTCTCACATTTGTTTTCACTCATTCAGTTCTCACCTCCTGTTCTTTCTCTGTTTTGCAGGTTACCGCTGTTTTAAGGCTGTGCTCTTCCTCACAGGGCTCATGTTCGGTTCGGTAATCATCTTCCTGCTCTGTTACAAGGAGCGAGTATTGGATACGCAGCTGAGTGTCGAGGCCAGCGTGGGCATCGGCCTGGGCATCGGCACTCTGTGTGGCCTGGTGACCATGTTGGTACGCAGTGTTGGGCTTTTCATGGTGGGGCTGCTCCTGGGCCTGCTGGTAGGCATCGGGACCCTGATAGGAATGGAGGAGCTGTCATCCAACCCCCCGCGGTCAGTATGGGTGCCCCTGGGAGTCCTCCTGGGGCTGGGCATGCTGTTCGCCGTCCTCACCCTGCAGTGGCAGAGATGCTTCACCACCCTCTCCACGGCCGTGTTTGGGGCTGCAGTGATAGTTGTGGCTACAGATTATTTCGTGGAGCTCTTCGCGCTGGTGAGGTACATTTACGAGCGGGTGAAAACGGGCCCCCGGGAGCCGGTGTGCTGGACGACGTGGGTGGTCCTGGGAGCCTGGCCGGCTCTCGCCCTGCTGGGTGTTTTGGTGCAGTGGAGAGTAACGGCAGAGGGATACTCCCACACGAAGGGTGAGTCAGGGACAGACAAAGTGTTTTGTTTGGAATATATGACACACTGTTCTTGTGGTTTTACTGTACCGGAGAGGGAGAGAAGGTTGTATGAATGTGTGCAGCACAACAGATGGTTCCTGTCTGTCGGTGTGCTCTCAGGCCTGTGTGAATAATGATCACAGAAACAATCATGCAGAGCAGAGTATCAGTTCATGGAGAGACTCTCTCTGTCTGACTGTCCGCTTCCAGTACAGTAAAGTTGTGTGCTTTTAAAATGTCCAACTTGTTCACCCAAACCCTCACAGCATTCCAAAACTATATCATTTCCTTTCTTTCAAGGAAGATATGAAAAGTTTTTTCTTTTTTATTGCATTTTAACAATACACATGTACATCTACATTTCCATGTAACAGAGAAAACATGCTAAAAAATGCTTCAAAACTATTTGAAACCGTTAACATATTTGTTACCATTTCTTATTTGGTGCATATATACTTCCAGTTTAAAGAAAAAAGCGGTGTCGCTTGAGGAATGCATATGAAATTTGTTCATAAATTAAATAAAAAGACAGTGACAGTGGTATTATATTAACATCAGGGATCTTTTCTAGGGGTGGTCCAATTGATCGGTTACTGATCATTATCGGCTGATAATCGTTTTTGGCCAATCTCCAAAAACAAATCTCAACACCATAAATGCATGTAGTTAAATGTCTACTGTGTTTTACCGTCAACTCATGGCTTTTGACCAGGTTTAAGTTAAAAGTGACCGTAAAACACAGTAGACATCATATTTTTGATTTTTTTTTTTTTAACTGAGTCACCTAAGACAGGAATTCCTTTTCAAAAGTGAAATTCAGGCCCTAAATAAAGGCCTAAAAATCCTAATTGAAGTATCACAATAATTAATTCTAACTAATAAAAAAATCTGTATGGGCTTTCTGTGATCAGCAGTCGGTGATCGGCCTCAAAAATCCTGATTGGAGCACACCTAATCTTTTCTATCATTACTTCCACATCTTTCCAAAAATTCCTACTGTAACTTCTTCGCACTCCCATATACAGTGATACAGCATTACTTTAAATGTGCTGCATCTTAAACAAGTATCAATACATCTGGAGTTATATAAATCCTCTTCAACCACTCTTTTTGTAGCAGTCTCAGTCGTGGCTTCATTGTTAGTGATTTAAGCTTCCTTGAATGCTTCCATCTAGTCCTCCATCTGAATATCGTCCTTAACATCCGATATCCATGCTTTAAAAGAACAGCTATCCTCTTAACTGAACACTTAGTGACTTAAATACACTGCCTGACTTTTTTAACACAAAGCAGAGTTCTGAAGCGTCCTTTAAACCCAAAGTCGCTTTCTCTATGGCGTTTAAGGTATTAAGAGAAAGTGTTACGCCTGGGTTTGTGCCAGAACGCAATTTATGCAGCCATTTAAGTACATATGTTGGTTTTTAAAGAGTGTAGAAAAGTATGAATAACTAAAGTAAAGGAAAAGTCTGGATAAAGCCACTTACTGTTAGATCAGTGCATGTAAACCTGAACACCGCTTTCATGACTTAAGCAAATTTACTGCAGAAACCAGGGGCCTTACCATGAAGCGGAATTAGCTGGCTAGCCAGGTAAGTTTAGGATTAGTTTGCACCAATCCTAGGTACCATGAAAGAAACTCTGCTTCAATTGGTGTTCATGGCCAGGTAATGTTCTGGGTTGGAGAGCTCAAAACGAAATTTGACCAATCAGCTTCCAGCAAGGTGACACATGTCTGATGCAATAAAGCCACTCC
>JAUCNO010001758.1:6183430-6194936 GCA_032353835.1 Enteromius viviparus
CACAAGAAGTGAATGAAAGTTTAAAAGCATGTGATTGGCTGCTTATTGCTGATGTCACACTTTCATGTGCACGTGCAACATTAACTCAGGATCAAGTCTGGGTTAACAAAGAAAGTTGATGAGCTTCATCATGGTACCTATAATGCCTGATTGCAAAACTAATCCTGTAACTAATCCTAAGTTTGTTTAGCCAGCATCATGGTACAGGCCCCATACTTTTTTTCTATTCATCACATGAACTGTTGTATGGCTTCCAAGTAACATCGTATGCGTTCTGTTCGTATTTACATTTTTTATTCATTTTTATTTTATGAAAAGTAAACACAAGGCAATGTATAATTTTGTGTGTGCAGGTCATACATGTACATGTTTTCATTTTTGCATAGACAAAATGTATAATGTTCAATATAATGTATGTGTAATGTGTGTTTCTGTTATGTAATGTGCCCTCTTTCTCAGTGATGATCAGTCGCCAGCAGCGGCGAGTTCAGCTTATGCGTATACGTCAGAAGGAGGAGAGGAGGGAGAGCAGCAGGAAGAAAAAGAGAAAGCAGCCACAAAACGCACACCACACAAATGCTGCCAAAGCCCTGCACCCGGAGCCCGCCTACCGCAGGAAACCCAACCCTATACGACGCTTTGATGGGGACGTGCTTTCTCCTGTGAGTCCACACACACAGCATCCTACACATACCTACTTGCCCTTATTCACATATACTGCAGAGCAGAGCGGAAATTAATGGAAAACAGACAAAAACGCTGCCAAAGCTTAAAATATGAATGCAAAAAATGTCCCTGTAATGAATTAATTGGGTTTTTTTTTAACACTTTTTTTTTTTTCCTCCTCCTTCAGCCTAATTTGTATTCTAATGAACTGGATGGATAATTTATTTAACCCTTTGACGCATACCATCACACTGTAATGATCACTTCAGGCTGGTCATGGGCTCTTACGATCACGATTCTAATCAGTGTGATTAGAACATTTAGTACGTCATGTGATCAACTGCTAAATTTAAATCTGCTTTTGTGCTTTGACTGGCATTGAGACAGTGAGAGACATGCTTAGCTCTTGTCATTTAGTGTTTTCAACCACATAATGTTTGCTCAAGAAACAATGCTTATTATTATCAGTGTTAATAGCTGTGATGCATTGCACTTTATTTTGATAGTCCACTTTAGACATTCTACTAATATGAAGTAACATTGCAACTACAGGTCAACTAGTAGTCATTGGAGTATGTGTAGAATGTCTGCTAACTTTATTTTGATCGGTCCACAACATACAACATACAGACTATGAGAAAATTTGCAACCCTAACAGTAATTGAAAATTAGTTGATGAATGAGTAACACAGTTATATAGCACTTTAGCACTCTCCTCACCCATCACCAGTGTGCAGCATCCACCTGGATGATGTGACGGCAGCCACAGGACAACACTCACCAAACACCAGCTACAGGTGGAGAGGAGAGATTTACAGCCAATCAATGGATGGGGATTATTGAGAGGCCATGATAGACAAGGGCCAGTGGGAATTTGGCCAGGACACCGGGGTTACACCCTTAATCTTTACGATGAGTGTCATGGTATTTTTAATTACCACAGAGAGTCAGGACCTCAGTTTAGTGTCCCCATCACTATACTGGGGCATTAGGACCCACACAGAGCACCCCCTGCTGGCCTCTCTAACACCTCTACCAACAGCAACCTAGTTTTCCAAGGAGGTCTCCCATCCAGGTATCGACCAGGCTCAACTCTGCTTAGCTTCAGTGGGAAACCAGGCTTGGGCTGCAGGGTGATGATGTGGCTATGTGTGATACGCGGTTACTTATAGTTAATAGAATGTGGACTATCGAAATAAAGTTAAGACACTTCTATGTTGCAACAGTTATCTTTTGGGAGTAGCTGATAAATCACCTAATTTTTTTGCTCTCTTTGTGTTTTTCTCTCTGGCAGAGCTACATCCAGAGTTTTCGGGAAAGACAGGTGGATGGGCGAGCTTATCCCGCGGGTGGGCTGGTGTCTGCGGGTCACACGAGTGTGGATATGGACTATGACTGTGGATCCAGGGTTCCTCTCACTTCTGGGGTCGGACCACATGTTCGGGTCTGACCACACTCACTTCTTCACAAATCCCACCCCCCTAACACACACTTCATCCGGTGCTGACCTGACCCTGGGTCTCGCTCGCACAGAGGCTTGGGTCTCCTCACCATTCAGAACTGAACAATGAAAGCACTTCTAACTATAATACTGGCGCATCATTCCGAGACCATGGTTGTATTAAAGAGCTGCTTTTACAAACACGATTACACTAACACACTTTACCTGAACATGTGCCTGAGATGTGGCATTCTGTTCACCTAATATGAAACCATTATGAGGTGGTTAAAAAAAAAAAAAAAAAAAAAAAAAATCAATCTGGGCTCCATTCTGTCGAATTATTTTCAAAAAAGTGTCTGTGGTGAATTAGTGTGTTGCCCGTTCATCAATGTTTCATGATATTGCGTTTCTGTTTGTGACAAATTTATCCGTTGGTGCTGAATCTTGTCTTTGTACTACAAAGCTGATCGTCATTTTGAAGTCAACCGTTCCTCCTCTCATAGTAAAGTCTGTGGATTCCACCAGTCAGTGTCTGTACTGTGAGATCCCGCATTCCGGCCCAGGACTGTACCAAATACCGTTGAGCAGGGGTGCCTTCAAGACACCACTTAGAAACTCTCTCAGGAGAATCCAACTCCTTAGCCTTGTTTCAGAAAGGCTGTAGGGCAAAGAGCCATATTACTGCTGATCAGAGCCACCTGGTCCACTCTGGGATGCAGATCTGAACGCCTGGTGATGAAACGAACGAGGACAAGATGGAGGAAATAAGCAAAGATGATACTCAGGGACAGTGTGAATGTTTTGGAGCACTGGGGAGAAAGAATTATTAAGTGCACAGAATAATGATGCAAAAACCGTAGATTTGTCCCCTCGGAGGCGAGCGCAACGAATGCCACCACGAGTGTTCAGTTACTGCTGTGTACAAAACCTATAGGGTGTCCAGGAAGACATGAAGGTTGAGGAGCAAAAGATCCCCACAGTCCTTTGGGGCAAACTGCATGACATAAACAGACCAATTTTCCTTTCCACAATAAGTTTTCAGGCCCATCTTCATACAGACTATTGAAATGAGCAATGTCTGCCATGGTGTCTCTCTTTTCTTTTTTTGTTCTGCAAGGCAGAAAATCTATGTTATGTACATAATACGCACATTTAGTATATCCATTTCATCATGGCCTCTCATATTTATTAGATATTGGTTTATTTCTAATTAATTGTTTTTCAAGGGACCCCAGGTCCCGATAGGTGAACGGATGGTGGTATTTATTTGTTTGGTTGGTTTTACATGCATAGTCATGTTTTCTTTATAACTTACCGTCTGATAACAGAGTGTAGTCTTAAAGACAAAGTATTCATGCAATGAAACCGTTGACAATCTGACATCTTTCTTTTTTTTTTTTTGGACACTGTACAACAGCATGTGTTTGTATGGGCCTGGTTATTATGGTAAACTTTGTGAATTCACTGTGTCTCTTGTGATCTGTGACTCATCTCTCTATTTCTGCCTGGGCATATTTATACTCCTGTATAGGTGAACAAACACACAGAGAAAACATTAATGGAATGTGTTGTGTTAGGTATTTTGAATTTCTTTATTTCTTATGCTTAGCACCGTCCTCGTAGTTCTCTTTTTATTTCATGTCTGCTTTCTGCTTCTGTTCTCTTCATTTACTGCACTCACCTTACTATTACTGTTCTTTAACTTATCTGAAACTTATTTAATCGACCTTACATTTTTCCAAACTGACAGCTAGACTAAAACAGGACTAGAAATGCTTAAAAATACAGATTTAAAAAGAATGTGATAGCTCTCTCTACTCCCGCTCATGCAGATGTGCTCATATCACGTTAAGAATGTGTCGAAAAACAAAAGAAACTACAGATTTAGAAAATCTGTCCTAAAGGTTTTATTTTTTTTATCTTGGTTTGATGCAGCTCCTTGTCCGAGGTTTACATGATGTCCTGCTGGTGTTGTGTAGATTCACTCACCACCTGTAGGGGGCAGTAGAATGATTTAATTTCTGAGACAGACATAAGCTCTTTGACGACAGGTAGCTAATTGTGAGGCAATCATTCCTAAAAATTATTTTCCCCTCATTTTATTTATTGTTTATAGTATTTAAATACTGCGATCAAATATTTTTACGTTTTACTTGTTTGAATAATAGTTGAAATAATTTTATTGCACCAAAGATGACCTTAATATTGCAAAGGATGTAGAGCTTATATACACGAGGGAATGAAAGACGACACTGAAGTGTGTGTGTGTGTGTGTGTGTGTGTGTGTGTGTGTGTGTGTGTGTGTGGGTACACATCACACCTCCCCATCACGTGTCTCAATGGTCTTGATCAGGACCGTTTTCTTTGAGTGCATTTCAGATGCTCTTTGTTGGTGCTCTGGACTCGTCTCTGTTGAAAATTATGTTTAATTAAAAGTATGCACTACCATTTTACCACAAAATATACATTTTAAATGCATAGATTTTACAACACTCCACAATAAGGTCTATATTAGTAAACATTAGTTAATGCTTTGAATTACAATGTGAAATGCATTTATTACAGTATTTATACATTGTCTTGTTAAACTTTTTTTTAGTTGGTTATCCCAGTTCCATTAAGTAATATTAACAAAAAACCTGATTTTAGTGATGTATAAAATTATGAAATTAACTGAGATCAATAAACATTTGAGATGCATGTTTAATTGTTAATGTTAACAGAATGAACTTTATTGCAAAGTGTTTCCGACATTACTTATTACTTATGTTGAAAATAGTCCTGTCAAACAATTAATCATAATTAATCACAACCAAAATAAAGGTTTTTGTTAACATTATGTATGTGTATTTTCTGTATATTTCTATATTAATACACATACATACATTTAAGAAAAAAGTATGCTTAAATATTAAATATAGGAATATATATATATACTGTATATATATATAGAGAGAGAGAGAGAGAGAGGAATAAATATAAAATACATATAAATGTTTTCAAAATATTTGTTTATAATATATACATAATAAATATGTATGCATATTATTTAAACAATTTTTTTGTATTTAATGATTTGACAGCACTAGCTGAAAATATCCAGTCTATTCAATGTCTATTCTTACAATGGTTAAAAGACTAGCGTTTATTTTAAAGATTATTTTTTTAGAAACCATGTAAATTATACTGCCTGTTTTAACTCTGATTTTAATCACTGTTTTGTAGTTAATAATAATTATTTTTTTTTTATTTGAACTTATTTACAAGACATCACAAATTGCAGGAGTCTGTGCAGGTAGTCAAGTACAACGCCTCCTAGTGGCCTCTAAGGAAACAACATTTTTAGCATATATCACAAGTTTTCCATCTTACCTCTGAAGCTTATAGTGGAATATGACTGCATGGGCATCACAATCCTTTAAAGTCAGAGAGGAAGAAAGGTAAATTTAAAAAAGTAACAAACAAGCCAGCCGAATAAGCAGAAAGGTATGGTAAAAAACACACAAGTGCTTTTCAGTAGCTTTGTGCCCAAGTACCTGCTCTCTTCTCCTTCCAGCAGCTTCCTGTAGGTGGCGATCTCCACATCCAGGGCCATCTTAACGTTGAGCAGGTCCTGATATTCACGCAGGTGGCGCGCCATCTCGTCCTTCATGTTGGCGATCTCTGCCTCCAGCCTGGCGATGTTGTCCTGGAAAGCACCGGCCTCACGACCGTGGCGATCCTCCATATCCCTCATCTGCCTCATGAGAGACTCGTTCTACAGAGTGACAGACAAAAAAATGAATGCCACATGGAGAAAGACAAAGAACATGTCCACGTCAGACAGAACAGATAAACATACAGTGCCCTTGAGGGAGTCGATCTCACAGGTGTAGGACTGGATCTGGTGTCTGTACTCCATGGTCTCCAGCTTGGCTTGTTTGAGAGCGTCATTGTTCTTGCTCACTGCCTGGTTAAGATCTGATACCTGATGGTGAAAATACAACGATCTCACTCAGTTTACCAGTATTACAGAAGCTACTTCCCATTGAAAGATAAACTGCCTTCAAAAAATGCAATATTACTGCTAAATGTTAAATTTAAGGTCGTTTTCAACTTGTTTTCTTTCTATTAAAGCAAAATCGTCTTTTTTTAAAGATGAGCTTATGCAACTAATTTTTTAAAAAAGCAAAGTGGATTATTTTTGGACTTATAATCAAAAAGTCGAAACAAATAACACTTAAAGGAATCAAGTTGTAAAAAAGACTGAATGGAATATTTCATAATTATATAACATAATGAGAAATTTATTTTTGATGGCCGTCTATTTTTGACAAGTGTAACAAGGTTGGGGGGGGAATCCAGTACAGTAGGTTATTTTTCCCCCTTGTCTTCTGTCTCACCTTTGACTTGTACCAGTCCTCAGCCTCTGCGATGTTCTTTGCAGCGATGCCTTCATACTGAGCACGGATGTCCCTCAGGGCAGCAGTCAGATCTGGTTTGGACATGTCCATCTGAATTTGGACTTGAGTCTCTTGCATCTGGGCCTGCAACTCACGAATTTCCTACACAGAGAGAAAGGAAAAGCTTGTGTTTCTGCTTGTTTTAATAAAGTGGCATGGCATTGCCGATAGGACTAGTGGCAGGACTAATCTCAAGCATCCACACACAGCTGGCAATGAAACAGAGGCTCGTCGTGCTGTTTTAAAGTAGCTGTGTAATCTCCAGGAACAGATGCAGCTCTATAAAAGAGCTCTGAGATTCACTCGGCTCAGCAGTGTTGGGAAGCTACATTGAAACTCTAGCTTTCAAAGCGTTATGCTGCTCGTAATACAGCTTTTCCTGTGTTTATTTATAAGTATGTAATTGGTTCCACTTTATCTTAGGCATCTTTAACTATTGTACAGTATAAAATATATTATTATATAATAATATTAATATATATTACATATATTAATATATAAAATATATTGCATTACAAAAAGAGTTGTAAATGTCATGCATAGTCATACAAGTAAAGAGATCCAAATAATTTATTAAATCATTAAACTGTTTTCTGAAGAGATTAACTTGCACAGGTTAACACACTGATTCGCTAAAATGAACTGAATATATTTAATTATAAATAGCAAAATGAATGTTTTTGTGTTTGTACAAGACATATCTGACTCACCGATTGTCTCATGAATCAGCCTTAGCAATATTACAGATAAATTAGTGAATAATTTTTTTGACTGAAGAAAGGCATTATTGAATGAGAAGTGTCATATTTTAAGTTGGCTTGGGTGTAATCTGAGTTTTACAAGATTAATTAAAAATCAAATGCCCATAAACAAATGCTAACCTCCTCATGGATCTTCTTCAGGAAGGCGATCTCTTCTTGAAGAGTCTCTATACGTCTCTCCAGATCCAGGCGGGCCAAAGTGGCAGCGTCTACATCCTAAAATTGTATGTAATTTTACAATAAAACGAAGCAACAAGAATGGAACTTAAGAGAGGGAGTTGTGTGTTTAAGGGACTTACTGCTCTAAAAGCAGACAGATTATTCTCAGCCTCTTCCCTCAGCGCAATCTCCTCCTGAAGCCT
Organism: Enteromius viviparus; assembly: GCA_032353835.1. NCBI lineage: Eukaryota > Metazoa > Chordata > Actinopteri > Cypriniformes > Cyprinidae > Enteromius > Enteromius viviparus. The sequence goes on from JAUCNO010001758.1 coordinate 6,191,103, forward strand.
GGCAAGGAGAAGAGGGAGAAGGGAGCTATGTATCTCATATTTATTACAGCCAGCCTATTTCCTTACCTTTTATAGACTGAAGGTTTACTGCAAACCTCACACAAAGCATTTCCCGCTGGAAGATGGAGTGGGGCCAGCACATTTAGGCTGACAAACTCCTGAATAGGAAGTAAAGCTAGTCTATTGTAAACAACATGCTTGAAAGGACAATAGCTTCCTTTATGAAAGCAGTTTCCTTAAGCCTTTAATAACCTCTCTAGGTCTGATATAGCATTTTATTTTCCTCATAATTGGTTGGTAGACAAGATGAAGTCATGTTTAATCATTTCTTAGCTTGGTTACTACAGAGACAGGTAATCTGAAACTCTTTTCAGCATTTAATAAGGAACACATTAGAATTCTCCAGTGACCCTGAAACATCTGCGGCCAGCGATCTCTCAACGGTCTATCAAACTGATTTGATCAATTCTATTCCTTTCCAATTTTGTTGGAGACTGTGGCCCAGTAGTGCACAACACAACACATAGAAGTCATTTTGTTGTGTAGTGACTTGTTTCTTTCTGTTATATTTGTTATCGTTGTGCTTTCATTGTGTTGTGTTAATTTCATTGTGTTGCACATTACTGTACTATTCTGGACAAAAGTAATTTTTCCAAACCGTAAAGACACTTAATGAAATAAAGGACCTGTACATGCTTTTGATACAGGAGAACCTTTACTCATTCAATAAAGAAAGGGCTATAAATATAAATCAATATTATCAATACATGAAATTTTTTTTTAAATGGTCACTATTTTCTCCTACATTTGTTAAATAGTTTACAAGAGTAACAAGTGCTTCTGGTGCTGTGATATTGCCTTCATGTTGTGTTACATGTGAATGCGATGTTCGTATTTCTCTCAGATTGGGTTATCTTCACTGTCTGGGGCAGCAGAATGTGTGTGAGGTGTTTGCTGTGGGGAGAGATCATGTTCATTCCCCTGTTGGCACTGAATGACTCTGGAATGTTATGTAATGTACTGTGTGTTTCTAAATACGAAATTCAAGAGTGGGTTGACAGCTTCAGAACCAAAAAGAATACATGAATAAAATTTGCATGTATTTTTGAATAATCAAATAACATCTGTGTACAAATGTACTACTTTAAGCCCCTATTTTATTTGTATCATGCTGAAAAAAAATCATGGTTTGCATGGCCTGGCCAAGATGTTCTTCAAAAGATCTTTTTGGAGTCCCTGGCCAAAAATCTTGAAGCAACTATTATGGATTTTTGAAAATTATCTTTTCAATTACCTTTTATGAACCTTTCACAACCCATGCCAAGAGCATTTTAAATATAAAGGTTATTTATTGGCATTAATGGTTCTATGAAGTGACAAAGGTTCTTTAGATTATTAAAATACATTTTTACAATCTGTATTGTTAAAATATATATATATAAATAAAAGTGACTCGACTTGACTTAAAATGTTCTCTAATGTTCACTAAATGCTTCTTTTCTTTGGGTAAGCCAAAATGGATCTTCTGTGACATCATTGCAAAATTCCTTTTTGAACCTTTTTTTTAAGAGTGAAATGATTTTTTGCAGCATGAGCATGGTGAGTTCCAAAGACCCAGCAAAAACATGCCAGACCAGCGCAACTAGACTGTTAAACCAATTTAGGCTAGTTTAAGATGTTTCTCACCTGAGTTTCAGTTTCTGCAGGTCATCTGCCAGGTTATCCCGCTCCACCTCCACACGTGATCTGTGACTGGTGACCACTTCAATCTCTCTTCTCAGCTCCCTCATCTCATCCTCATAAAGGTCAGCGATTCGTGTGGGCTCCCGCCCCCTCAAGCGCTCCACCTCAATCACCAGCGTCTGGTTCTGGTGCTCCAGCATGCGGACCTTCTCGATATAGTTGGCGAATCTGTCGTTTAGATGCTGAAGCTCAGCTTTCTCATTGGTGCGTGTGTGGAGGAACTCCTGGTTAAGCGCGTCGGCGAGGCTGAAGTCCAGTGTCTCCCCCATCCCACCATAGGAGCGGGTATAGCCCGCAGACAAGTTGGGCATACTGTAGGAGGACGCTCGATAATTGGAGAATCCAGGAGATGAAGTGGAGGACTTGCTGACTTCGTAAACTCTGGAGCTGACCCGTGAGCTGCCGGACCCTCCGGTGGAGGCTCGGCCAAACACTGTCCGGGACATTGGTGGTGTCAGGTAGCCAGGACCACCAAACATTCGACGGTATGATGAAGAGGATGAGGAAGAGGCATAGTGGCTCATGTTGGAGCACAAGAAGGACAGACCAGATGAATGCAAACGCCCTCCGGAGACAGAATGAGCGCATGGCCTGCTCATCTGAGGCTATTTGTAGGCTTCTGCCCCCTCCCTTCCCAGCTACCCCAAACCACTTTCTCTCTCCCATACCATCTTCTCCATCCTACCCCTAACAAATCATTTATCCTATCCTATCTCTTTCACTCACTGCCCAGCTGTTCCAACTCTTGGCACAAAAATATTGAGCTGATTGACTATGAACTGAAAGAGAAAAACAACTCTCTAGTCCAGACCAGCAAGGATATGACAAGTATAATTTTTTACTCCTTGTTCTAATTACAGGAATAGTCAACCCAAAATAAAAATGGTGTCACCATTTACTCACTTATAATTTCAAACCTGTAAGATTTCTGGGGCAGTTTCCCGAACAGGGTTTAAGACTAGTCCTAGATTAAAATAAATGTTAAGAGCTGTCTAAACTGGAAACTGAGATATTTTAGAATATTTTTTTGTCATTGTTTGGTCTTAAAATGCTCATAGATAATGCATTTTTGTAAGACATGTTTCTAAAAATTCTTAAATGTACTAAAAAAGGTTTAGTCCTGACTTAATCTAATTCATATCCGGGAAACCGGCTCTCTATTAAAATAGACATCTTTTTTTTCAGACAGGTTTGGAAGACATGAGGGTAAGGGTAATGATGACAGAACTATTCCTTTAATTTCAAATGCAAAAGATGACTTTAGGAATAACATAACATTCCTCAAAGATGTCTCAGTTGTTTATGAGAAAACTGAAAAAGCATTCACATTGGAATTCCATAAATTAGCACACTGATTTGACTGCATCGCTTTGCCATTTGCAAATGTCCTGATAACAGCTTGAGAAAATGTCACATTCTAATATTGTTAGTGCAGCACCTAAAGCTGGTAAACAGATGAGCACATATTGAGCACAAGGTTTATCTAAGCTTCCTTAAAAAGGAAAGGCACGAACTGTAGAGCAGAAGATGCAAGACTGTACCTTCTCTGGAAACAGCAGGGAGATGATTCTCTCCTCCTGCACTGGTAAAGCCATTGCGTCATTGTTAACAGTGGCATTTCCCATGTCCCTACTGAAAGAGAGCAGATCTCAAATATTTCAACACACCCCTGAATATAATATAATGTATAACTAAAAGTACTGGAAGAACTCACTGGAAGATGTCTTGAAGCTGATTTAAGATTTAGAGACGAATTTGTTTGAAGTGGAGACCAATGAGGGCCAAGAAATCTCAATCTCAGGAATCTTAGTTTTATTTAACACATTTAACTGTGGGAGGGACAATTCAACAACCTGAACTTTACTATAAATTGTTTGATATTAAAAAAAAAATAAGAAAAGAAAATCTAATTTACTTTCCCTCTGGCTATCCAGGATCTAAATTAGTTTGTTTCTTTTTTGGAACAGATTTGGAGAAATCACTGTTTTCACTAATAGATGCTCTGCAGAGAATAAATCTTTGCTGATACAGACAAGATGACTTTTTCACTGGAGAAGGCAATTATGGATAGAGGACTCTGCACATTTAGAT
>JAUCNO010001758.1:6210089-6232917 GCA_032353835.1 Enteromius viviparus
TTTCAAACCGTCCTGCGGGCCGGATTGGACGCCTCTCCGGGCCGTATTCGGCCCGCGGGCCGTATGTTTGACACCCCACATACATCTGAATGAACACTGCTCCTAGCAACCGGGTGCTCACAAGACCATGTGGAATTTATAAATAGAAGTGTGCAGCAGAATAATGAAGAAAAGGGTTAAAAAAAAATTCTTACCTTGGTCACCAGGACACCACAATCCCTCTTTAAATACACAATTAAAACTGATAGAATTTAGCTCTCTGTTTGGAATGGACATTTATATTGGACATAACAGCATGGAATGTTACTGTCTTGTCAAGTGAAATGTCCTTCTTTTTTAACACAGGATGTGATGGTTAGGAACGACAGTCCATGTGGAACAACAATTGGGCCGATTTTAGCAGCTCGTTTAGGAATGGCAGTTCTGGATCTCGGGGCACCACAACTTGCCATGCACTCCATTCGCGAAATGTGCTGTACATCTGGAGTCCTCCAGACCACAACCCTCTTTAAGGTAAATTTACGAACAAATTTTAAAAGGCCTGTCGTTTTTGACAGAAAAATGGAAAGAATTTTCAGCACAAAATAAAGTTATTTTTCTTCATATTGAAATATGAAATATTAAAAAGATGCATATAATAAAGATTTTAAAGCCCAAATACTATATTCATTATAATTTTGTTGAAATGAGTGACCAGTACAGTCTCTCAATTTCAAAAGTTTTGTATCATGGAAGAAGGAAACAAAAAGAGGGTGGATGATGGTTGGATGAACCGTACATTGAATGTTTGCTAAGTATGTTTTGGGTTGTTCTAACTGTGTTGTAATATACAGGGCTTCTTTGAGCACTTCCCCTTTGTAAGAAGCACAGTAACTGTGGACTAAACTGTGAGAGGGATTCTCCAGAACCACACAGATGGGATTCATGGACGTCATTACTAGGGAAATCAATATTACTTTTTCCACTCTCAATCATCTTCTCATCACATCCTTCATCACCACTTTTCTATTTGTCTTCATATGTCCATTCATTTATCACTTGGAGAAACATGGACAGTTTGTGTACTTGTATAGCACTTGAAGTGTTGCAATACACTCAACCTTGTGAAGTTGTTAATAAAACCAATAAACGTTTGATGCCTAGTTTTCATGTCTTCCATTAATGCTATTTTCTGAGCATGTCACGTGTGTTGAATTTGCAAGCATGAAGTCCGATACTCAGAACTATAATAACCATTATGACGTATTTTGTGTATTACTCAAAATAACTGCATTACTGTATTGTGCCCACTTTCCGGGTTTTCTGTCTGTCCGGTCCTCTCACCCCCTCCCTTCCGGAGCGCACTGGTGCTCCTCGCGAACACTCATCTTTATCGCACTCTTACCCAAGTCTCGTGTTTGTGGAGTTTGGCACACGCGCAACATCACACTGCTCGCTGTGTCATCTAAATATGTCGGTGTAAACGAGAATAGAGGAAAGAGAAGCCGAGGGAAGATGAAATCGGCGTGTCTGTGGATGCTTGTCTGTTTGACGACTGCGTGTTGTCAGCTTGGCACCGGTGATAGATACGGTACGTCAAGAGCACGAGCCACAGGTTAACTTCAGCTGACTGAATGATGCATGATTCAACTGCGGAAGTTGATTTGTATTAAATATCTGCTTTTAATCTTGACGCCCCCGTCTTCAACTTAATTAAATGCATGTGCAAAATAGACTTTAGATATTTTTGTTTAGAATGTGACTTCCATTAGCTAAAGATACATAAGAAATTAGTAGAAACTCTTTGTGTTTGGGTTTTAGATACGTGCACAAGAAGTATGAACATGCATGCAAAACGCTGTTTGTAAATTTGTTGCATGCATTTAATAGAAATTTGTCAAAGAAAATCGTGTGTTTGCGGTGACGTCGGTGAGATAAAGCTTGTCTCGGGTGGGATGCATGGCAGCGCTTGAAAAAAACGTTTCACTGTGGAGAATGTCCCATATTTTGTTTATATAATCTTTAAGATTATGGTAAAATAGTAATTTATATCTTAATCATTAGCTTTCAATTAATCTTATTATTTTGGCTAAATGTTCAAGTTTAAATAATCACTAAATTATTTAGGCCAAAATGTATATGTATTATTTTAAGTTTGTGGTATTTAGTAGTGTGGAATCAGGATGTTTATTGAGAATGTTAAGTCTTTTTTAATTAAAAGCTTTTAAGACTTTAAAAATGTGTGAACTGTGCAAAAATGGTTTTAATTATACGCATTTTTTCCTTGTTTAATACTATATATATATATATATATATAAAGTAAAACATTCGTATTCTCTGGGGAAAAGAGATGGCAGCGTTTGGCGATCTGGCGACATCAGATTGGCATGATTCATAGACCCCGCAATAACGCAGCCTACACTGTCTGTCCAGTACAAATGTATAACTCCAGCGACGCGAGCTGCTTTAGCTGTGTTGGAAAGAGTTAACACTGTTTTTATTTTGGAAATATATGATTATTTAGTGTTATTTATTACTGTAATTTCAACAGTTCAGCAGTCCTCTGCCTTCATAAACATTGTAAGACTTTCTTTCGCGGCCATAGTCCATTGCTGAGAGGTCTTGTTCCGTTTGTTGTGGTGTTCAATTCAGCACCATGGACAGCGGAAACAGTCAATTTGTAATAGCGGGTCGATTTGGGAATAATTGTTCTAAATTTATCTAAATTTGATGGGGCGTGTGTGTCCTAAAGAGATGGTATGTTCGCTTGTGCATTGCATTTGTATTAGCTCCTCTTCTGCAGGCTGACTCACCACTGACGAGCCATCCCACGTCATTCTTTAACAGCCGTCACTGTGAGGGCACACGTCACTCAGAAACAGACACAACTCTGTGGGAATGTCTCATAAAGCTATGAGAGAGCTGAACAGCTTGAACTGATATCCATGTGTCAAATGTGGCAGAATATGTGAAATTATTGTTTCTGGATTAAGAAACAATGCACAATGAGTTCTCCTCTCTTCTGCCTAGTATACAATCTCAGACTTTACATTTATTTTGATAGAAGAGGCGTACAGCAGACTGAAGCAGGAACTCCCACTCATGTAACCAACTTTCATCTCAGTAATTCAATTATATATGACTAGTGTGTCTGACCAACTCTCAAGTGTGTGTGTGAGGAAATGGAAGGGTGGCAGAGTGCACATTTTGATATGCTTTCAAACAAACTTGTCCTACAGATCTTGATATTCCTTTTTTCAGTTATTTGTAATTATTTTGTGTAAATCCTATTAGGGAGCATTTGTAAGAAGATGCAGATGGCAGTTGGAGCCTCTCTTGCTTGTTCAGTCTCAGCGTTCTGGCAAATCTTTACTAATGTCCATTATGGTGGTTAGTTATTATTCCAAATCATTACTTGTTTGTTGCTATGGTGTTTAATTGACTGACAGTGTCTGATTATCAATTACACACACTGACATATGGTGCTTTCTGGAGATGGAACTCTGTTGCTGCGAGCTAGTATAAATCTTGAAACAACCTGCTCTCATTATGAGAAGAGAGGGTCTGAGCTGGTCTTTTTTTTCAAATGTCAGAAAAACAATTACTCTGTCATATTCTCTTCTCTTTTTCTATTTCTCTCTGTCAAGGCTGTCTGTTTGATGGAGGCCTGTGTTCCAGTGGTCAGGTTTGCTGGGATGGTGAGTGCTTCCATATGTAACGGTTTCAGTTTTTGACCCTTGTACAATGGAGCTTATTACTGTAGAAAACAAAACAACTAAATAATGATAAGACAGTTGTGTAATTATGCCACAAGATAACAGCATCAGTGCCATTCTACAATTATTTAGATTTAGATTTCATACATCAGCCTTGCTGTTTTTTGTGTGTGTATAATTAGATTAGTCTTGCTTCACTGTGACGCTTCACTGTCACTTTGCTGTAATGATTGTTATGTATAGGTTTGATTTTTGACTATTTTGTAGCTATTTGCTAAAGCTGATATGTGCAGTAGAGTGTGTAAAGAAAATCATTGACTACACAGTAAACACTCACTTTCACCAGCACCTGATCTTACCCAATCAGTGTTCTTCAACCATTTCCATGGCAACTGTGACATCACACAACTTCACCCTCTTCGTAGTCTCTGTTTATGTCAAATGGAAGCAGAAAGAGCAGGGGTGAGAAAGTGAAATATAGAATGCAAGAGATCCTTAGAATAAACGTTAATAACAATGTTCTGTTTGTGACTATCACAAATACATTAAAGCAGGTCATGTCCATTCTCTATATTCCTACAGTGTAAGGTTTCGATGTGTGTGTTACAGATGAGCTGTTTGGTCAGTGTCTTACACAAAAGCAGGAAAGGTTTCGCTACAGGGTGACTGCAGTTCTACTGGACAGACTGCAGTCATTACTGCAGACGCTCATGAAGGAAGGTGAGTTTCACATAGAAATTTGAAAGTGCTTCTTCAGTGTATACTGAATTTCTTAGCACTTTTACTGCTTGTAAAAACGATGGTTGCCATAGCAACAACACAATGTAAACACAATGGGCCAAATGACGATTCATCCAACGGCATGTGACAGAAAATCATCCACATGTTGCCACAGTAACCAAGGTCAAACGAATACATAAATATATGTGTAAATTGTCTGGGGGATAAAGATTAAAAGGCCATAAAAAGAAAACCTTACGCTGATGTATCATAAAAAGGACCACTGCAGGCAATTGTGAATCACAATTACATTTAGTGATATGTAAGAGTATTACTTAATGGTTATCACAAATGACAAATATCCAAAACAAATACAAAGAGGGCATTTAAAAGAACATATGTGACGTGTTTTAAACTAGATTTTACTTTTTCTTATCATGGAAAATCTTACTTTGGCATTTGCAAACATTATATTTTTAGTTGCTCTGAGTCAATGTGAATTATTTTGCAGGATTAACTTGGCAGGATGATGTCACCCAATCAATGATTAAGAAAGAGCTTAGCAAAGTTCCGAAGATCCCACTGTCTTCTGGGATAAAGAATGGTCCATCCACAGAGTAACTCTTACTTTTGTGTCATATAATGTTTGTTACTTTCCCTTTTTTTATTTTACTGCATTGATTTCTTTCTGAATCTGTCCATTATCAAAGGTCTCATAGTGGCCCTGAAAACCAGCTCAAACCCAAAATGGTCCAGCCCTATATGGATTACATGATTGTTGATCCACCTCAGTCATCTCTCCATATGCAGAGCCTGGATCCTTATAGTTACCAACGAGTGAGAGCCCAAACACAAAGTCCTTTTGTTACACTGCTTTGATTGTATATTGGAGAACTATTTCTCTTTAATTCCAGCATCATGTCTTTTTGCCTTACAGTATGGTTACCAAGATGAAGAGGAGCGTTCTTTAAACCTGGTGGATGGAGGCAGATACCCACCGGCCTCCTCTCGCATTAGGGGAAATTCACCACTTCCTCCATCTCTAGATAAAGATGATCAACTTCTGCAGGATCTGATGACTCTCCTTCTTTCTTCACCTGCACAGCCCACTTCACGCCATCGTGTGGCAGCACCTCACTCCACCTCATCTTTTTTTCAGGATCTGGACTTCCCGCTTGAATATAACAAGGACTTCTTTTCCCAGGATGAAAAGATCAAAAGCCAACAGGAGCAAAAGAAAGGTCCTCAGAAGTATGGAGTGTTTTCTGGCCACAGTGGTGAGTGTTAATGTTTTTCATTTTAGTGTGTTCATACAAAGCATTTGCACATTTTGGAATGACTTCTGAACTCCGACCCCAGGACCCACTCAGCAGAGCCTAAATGAGCTGCTCCTGCAACATGGATTTGATCTGAACCATCTGAACCCTGAAGAAATGGAGCGTCTGTTCACTGTGCTTCAACTCCTGCAAAATGAACCAACAAACAATCAGAGAAAACGTGAGAACCTTGAGATTTCAATTTTTATAGAATATCAGTATACAAATTTAAGATATACTGTACACACCACATAGTTGGAGCTCCAAAAAATGTGTCATAAATCCTTGTTTTCCTTCATTCAGCTGAAACAAAGGATTCCTCTGTGTCTCCAAAAGTGGTGAGCATGAAAATGTTTATGCTGTTGTTATGCTGACAGACTTTCTACAGATCATGTACCAGACTTTCAGTTCATTCTGAAAACAATAAACTCGCGCAGAAATGCTGCTGTGAGACACGACAAATCAAAACAAAATATCATAACATCGGTTTAAAATATCAAACATGGACAAGCTTATCATACACTATGTCCATTATAGCTCTGCAGGCTGGCTTTAACCACTAGTCCAAACTCTACATCTGTAAAAAAAAATAAAAAAAATACAAAATAAAATAATGCAGAGGATCCCAGCCTTTAGTAATATTACAATGTTGGGTTGATCTCAGTAGTAATGCTGTATATTACATGCAGGGGGCAGCAATTGTTAACATAAATACATAATATGTGGGAAACATGAGCCATGATTATGTGTGATTTGTCTTGTAGGCCTCTTAGCCAACATTAGTTTATCTCTGAACACAGCATTTTAAGTGCTTCAGTACTGCTGCAACATGATATCCTTTCCTCACCCTTTCAGCCCTGTTACATCAATAATCATGGTTGGTTAGAAAATAAACATACACTGCTCTATGGCCCTATCAAAAGCATTTTATAAAGAATAAGAGAGAAAAGACTAGAGACTGCAAATAATATAAAGACCAGTGAAGTACATTTTGCAAGAAAAGTCCATACAATTTTTTTCTAGTTAAAATGTTAATGTTATTTGCAATTTCTTTGTGACTGTTAATTTTTTACCTGCATCTATGGATGATTTGTTTTTTAATCATACACTGAGCAAATTTTTATCTGTAGACAGTTAACTTGACAAGGCATGTCTTACGTCCTTTATCAGATGAAGATTACGGAGGGAGAGATGACCCATGTGGTGGAGAAGGCTTCTTCCCAAGCTACAAACTCCTCTTTCAATTCTCCACTGAACCCCGGGCCCGAAACCTCCCCCAAGGTTTCTCAAGGGGACTCCCAAGATAACGCCATCCCAATAGGTGCTAATGCACTAGGACCTTCATCTCTCAAACAAGAGGATGGACGGCTTGGAAAGGGAGCTTTGAGTTTGAAGCCAGGAAAGAATGAAACCAAGTTAAAAGAGGAATTTGGATACATTGTCACCAATCAAAGGTACAACTAACAGTTTAGACTGTTGGACTGAGTGTTAGTCTATGTGGGTGTTCCTTTTGTCTGAAAATAAAGTAGTCATGCAGTATTTGTTTTCAAACACTACATTAACAAAGGACCCGAGGGCACATGTCAAACTGGAGAGTCTGTTTGTGTGTTGTTTTTCGTGAGTTCTGTGATAGTTTGTGCTTGTGAAAGTGTGTGTATGCGTGTATGTGGGCGTATGAATGTGTACGTGTCTCTACAGCCTTCTCACTCTGTCCGATGGGGTTCATCTACTGAAGACCCTTGCTGAGAGGATCCATCTCACCACTGGCTCTTTCATCAATATCAGGTAGGCCTAGGTTTAGAGCAGGGAGGTGGAAATTGCTGAGTAGAGTCCAAGATTTTGCTTTGGTGGTGGGCCTTGATTAGATCTCGAAAGTATACTAACCCCTAAGCTTTATTTAATTTATGAAGCTCACAAAGGCATTTACTTACACAGAATGTTAAAGATATGGAAAGAAGCCAAATGTTTAACCTAACTTAGCTTAACCAATGGTTTATTTATTGAACACAATTATTTCATCATTGCAAACAGTCTTGAGCTGTTTGTTGATGTGGTTAGAAAGCAAATGCTAATCCCACTAACCCTTTTTACTAAATCAACTGTGGTGAGCTGGAACCTTGTTCCTTTGTCCTTGGAAGACAGAGGGGGATGGCTAAGAGGAAAAGAATGAGAAAGAAAAGGCAATGGAATGAACTGATCTCAAAAGTGGATTTGCTCCACAACATGTCCTCCATTTTTTTGCCTGGATCCCAATATCTAACACGCACAATCAGGGTCTGAAGTTAACACCCGCCAACCCACCAAATGTGGATGAAAATCAACTAGGGTGGGTAAACTCACTAGCCAATTTGACAAGTTATGATTCATAAACCGTAATCACTTTGGATGCCATCGCTATCAGAGCCCTTGCCCTAAGATGAGCCTCCAAGGCAAAGCTTAAAGATGTTTGCCCAATGGATGAGAAGCATGTATGTAGCCAAATTGGCTGAAGAGTAAGAAAAGTTAACTTCAAACCCTGTACATAATCATACGGGAAACTTGCATGTGATCAAAAATTCTGCTCTACAGTGTGGTTGGTCCAGCTGTCACTTTCCGAGTGCTCCCAAACAGCCAGAATATAACAGCAAGTGAGGTGTCCGAAAAAGCCGGTAAGTAATGAAGACAGTGTTGCATGTCTGTTAGTGATGTCTGTCATACAATTGTTTCTGAGACACAATAATGGCTCAACAGACTTACTAAGTAATGTAAAACTTAAAAGACTGGATATGCTTTGTATTGTAAAAACATTTGTGTATGACAGAGGGCGTTTTAAATAGAAAATGGCTTTTATTTTGTATTCCCATTGAGTTGCCACTAGTCAGAAGTGCTATTAAGTGGAGCGGCATTCTGATTCTGAAGAGCATTTAATTTTGATTTGTGAATGCTGCATGAGTCATCAGCATTTTTGGTCTGTTTTAGGAAGACAAAGCCTGTTGTTGTTGTTTTTTTTTTTTTACTTTGGCAACATTTAGATGTATACTATATTAGCTGTCCTCAAGACCTAAACTAAAAGTGACCCACATCTGCGGAATTCTATATTAATGTACCAAGACTATATAGGACTACTATAAATAATGTAAATATTAGCATTGGTATATTTTATGAATATATGGTAGCAGTTACTACCACAAAAATCTACTTGAAGCTTTGCATTACAGTGGCATTTATCACTATTTACTCATGATAAAAGCACTGTAATTTGAACTCTTATGGTTTATTTAGCAGACTATCATAAAGAACATGTAAATATATTATTTGTATCAGCTTACCAAAACAATTATGTTGAGAAAACCTTAGAATAAGCTGTCTGTGACTGTCTTCACATTTATTATTTCACATGCAGTGGCTCAAAAGAACCTTCTAGAATCAGAGACTGGTCTAAAGGTGCTTCAGGCAGGTGTTGGAGAGGTAAGGATGTCCAGAAACATGAACACAATATCTTAACTTGTGTGCCCGACGTTTAGTCTTGTGTCTCTTGTATGTTTGAGGAGGGAATATCGCACACAAGACCCTTGACACCCACCCCCGTCTCATTTGCTTTGTTGCTATGACAACGACATCATACGTGTCAAACTGTCAGGCGCGCTCGCGACTCAAAAGCGCGCGACCGATTGGCATCCCAAATGCTTCTCCCCTCAGAACGCAACATTCCCGCGAAACATCACAATGTCCGTGCCAGGGCTGAGCCCCGTCACCGTTATTCGTTTCCCGCGAACTTAAACATATTAGCAGTTACAGTTAATAACAAAACTGAAGGAAATCCAAATGTCAGACCGATGGAAAAAAAAGCTCTACGGTTATTGCACGTACAGATTTCTGCTCATCTTCCGCGGACCACCGGGCGCGAGCGCTTTCCATTCTCCATTAGTTTATTGATTTTTTGGTGAGTTAAACTTTCTCTTTAACTTAATTAACTGTTACATTGCATGAACCAATTCTTACATTATACCAAACATGTTTATTACTAGCACGGGGCGGTAAAACAGCAAATAAATCTGCTTTCTATCTCCTGAATGATCCACCTACCTCTCATTTCATTTCACTTGATTTCTTTGACAGCGTTTTTTTGCTTGGAAATCTCTTACAGACCACATGTGGCGGGAAACAAATATGAAAATGTTACACTGTCATTATCATATATAATGTCTAACTCCTTGGCTTTCCCAGCATTCGTTTTACTCACCCTTCGAATTCCGTGGTTTCAGGCTCATGAATCAGAATTGTAATAAACGAGTTTACGGGCCACCTTAAAGACCGGCCAGCCTGTTTTTATTTGAGTCTAGGAACCTGCAGTAGTCGTTAAACTGTTTTCCTTGAACTGCTCGGTGATTTGTTGAAATAAAGAAAGCGCGATAAAAAAGACCAATCAGATTGATTTGCACTCAGAATCTCCGCACAGACAGTGATGTCAGGTAAAGATGGTTGCTGTGGCGACAAGGTCAGTGCGGTGTGCACAGGAGTGATGATGTAATGCCCTGGCTCCTGTGTGGTGGTCTGCATCATTCTAACAGAGGACTAGAGAATATTATGGGATTCTTATGTGTTGAAATGCATTGTAATAAACGATTCATTTTCCTCTGTTTTCTCTCATCAGTTCCTTTTTGTCTATTCTCATTTTAATGGCCATGGCGCTTACATCAAACGTTTCCATAGCAACCAGTGACCCTGCTGAGATCATACTTCCAGACAGCAGGGTGGGATGGGTAGTCCTGGTTTAAATGTTCATTTTTAATACTCGTCTTTTCCGCATGAACCCTCTTTACTTTTGCATTTCAAAATGTTGCACAGTCATTTATGGTTCCGCTAGGATAGTAAATAGGGTTACATCTCTTGTTGTCTGTTAGTTTGATGGTGACAACATTAATTGGGGCTATGGGATGTATTAATGATTTGTCATTCATATGTTTGTTTTCATCTCTCCGTTTTTCCAGAAAAACGATGGCAATGCGTTGCCAGTGGCAACACGTGTACGTGACAACACCCAGTGGGTGTTCCTCATGTTTGTGGGTGTGGCTTGTGTGGGTGGACTCCTGGTGGGGGCACTGACCATCGCCTGCCTGCGCACCCATGCCCGCCAGTTGGCCTCAGGGAAACTGGGACTTGGACCTGAGGCAGGAAATGTGACGCATTATGAGTACCAGGTTTGGAACTGTTTGGCATGCGCACTGCATCCCATCTTTGCAGTACAAACCTTCTCTAGAACCAAGCTATTTTAATCCCAACTGATTTTAGCAGCTTTGCTTGTGATGGCATGTCACTGTCAGACATTAATGTGATCAGATTTATTTGATTTGAGTATAAACAAATCAGAGCAAATTGATTAGCTGCAATATGCAGTTACCGTAAATTGCAAATGCAGCATGTGCTGCAAATTGTCATTAGTCTTTTCTTAATTTCATAGGATCTTTGTCGGCAGCACATGGCTGCTAAGTCCTCTCTTGGAAGGCAGGACTGCGGGGTTGGAGCTGCAGGTGCTGCCGGGCCAGGAGGAGGGGGAGGTGGTGGGGGAGGAACCGATACATCACGAGTCAGCAGTGTGTCATCACAGTTCAGTGATGCACCTCAGCCAAGCCCTAGTTCGCACAGCAGCACCCCCTCCTGGTGTGAGGAGCCAGCGCAGTCTAATATGGATATCTCTACTGGGCACATGATACTGGTAGACATGCATTACCTTATTTACAGCAAAGCAAAAAGAAGAAAATACTTCCAGTGCATAACGTAAAAGGCCCAACACCATTTATGCCACGCTTTTATAAAGAATATTTTGCTTCTGTATTAATTTTATTGGTTTATTAGCCTACTATAAATTTTCTTGTGTTTTTTAAGTATCACATTAATGAGCAGCTGAGCAATCAGGGGTCTCTATTCTGGTATCTCTCATGCTTTCTAGGCATATATGGAGGATCATCTGAAGAATAAAGATCGTTTGCTCAAAGAGTGGGAGGCTCTGTGCTCCTACCAGGCAGAACCCAGCACCATCTCAGCTGCTCAAAGTGAAAGTAATGTCAAGAAGAACCGCTGCGCCGATGCCGTGCCCTGTAAGTAAGACCCCAATGCTTGTCTTGAAACCCTTTAATTTTTTAAGTGTGTCTGAAGGGTTTGTGTCCACTTTTTCTATTTGGAAATTTCCAGTGTGAACACTATTATTTCTACTAAAAATGGCATAGAGTTGTGCACAAATTGGAAAGCAATGGTCTCGTCACACAACCTGATTGATTGACCTTTCCTCTTTTTAATGGATTAGGTTTGTAACTAGCAGTTGTTTTTGCAGATGATCATTCTAGAGTGAAGCTGAAGGCTGAGATTAACCCCTCCAGGACAGATTACATCAACGCCAGCACCATTGTAAGTACGTGCACTTAATGAGCCTCTTTACCATCATGTGACTCATTTCTTTGGAATCAGAAACATGACAGTTTAAAGAGCCTTTATTATGGTATCTTTCCTGCTCTCTGTAGCTGAAATCTAAGCCTGAAATCTAAAGCTAGAAAGCCCTCCTTTCCTTGCATCCCTTTCTGTTACCAAGGCGATAATCCATTTATTGCTTATAGACGTGCAAGGCTGCCACTGGTTTCGGAATCCCCCTCTCAGTGTTGCCATGGTTACATTGTATTGATCTCATTCAGGATGTGTAGGTCTGGAATCCCCTGCTGCTCTGTTGTAGTCAAGAGCGAAGGGATCATCAATATAGCCTTCATATGCCTGGGATCACATTAATGCCCTGTTGTTGTGGTGATGGGCAGATCCAGGGTTAGGAGGGCTAAAGCACTGACCCATGACCTTTTGTCTCCTATTGACCCTTTAGATCGAGCATGACCCCCGGATGCCTGCCTATATTGCCACCCAAGGTCCTCTCTCACACACCATCTCTGATTTCTGGCAGGTCAGTCACATGTGTGGATTTAATAGCAATAGTCTTTTAATGTAACGATATTCATGTTGCTTGAAAAGTACACTACCATTTGAAAGTTTGGTGTTCAATTTAGTTTAACTCTTTTTTTATTGGCGCTTTTTAAGTCAGAGAGCTGTTACAGATGAGAAAACAAAGGCTTATACAATGTTACCTCAGTCTAATAAGAAGATATTGCATGTCAACTAAAACACATTTCTTACTCTTTGAATAATTTATAAACCAATATAAAAAAATTAAAAAAAAAACACACATACTATATATATATATATATATATATATAAATGATAATAAATATATAATAATAATAATAATAATAATAATAATAAAATAAAAATAAAGAATAAATAATAAATAATAGTAATAAAGTAAATAACACAACAAAACATACAAGATATTGAAACAGTGGTCGGTGTAATAAATTAACAAGCAGCACCTGTGTGAGCCCTTATTTCAAACATTTTCTTTTCGCATTACCCTCTTAGACAAGTTTTAATCATATAAAAGAGAGAAAAAGAAAAAGAGACAAGAGAGCAGACAGGCATAAACAAGTTCTGGTATGTAAAATGTGTAACATAAGAAAGACAATGCAAAGGGCTGTTATTATTCTTTTTTAAAATATAGTAAGAAGGGTTGCCAAACTGAGTAAGTTTTTCATTGCATCCAATGAAAATAGTTGGGAGGAAAGGGTTTTTTCCAGTTCAATAATATAATTCTTTTGGCAATTATTAAGCAGAAGGCCAATGCATTTGATTGCAAAGATGACCGCGATACATTTGCTGGATTAAGACCCAGCAATGCCACCAGATGGCATGGTTCAACTTTTAACAGAAAAATATCAGAGACTGATTTGAAAATAGTTGTCCAAAATGGAATTAACTCCGGGCACACCCAAAAGGTATGGAAGAGGGTGGCTGGGGCTTGTCGACATCGGTCACAAGTGGGATCCATTTCTGGGTTTATTTTTGACAGTCTAACTTTTATCCAGTAGACTCTGTGCAGTAGTTTAAATTGCATAAACGAGTGACGAGATCATATAGAAGTAGTATGTACACAGTGTAAAACCTTGATTAAGATCTGATTGCCAGTCCAGCCTTATTTTAGACAAAGACGAAGAATCAGCTATAATAAATGAAAATATGGTTTTATATACGCTAGAAACGGTACCTTTAGAGATTTTTAGTTTAAGGATTTGGTCAATGTCTTGTTTAAGGAGTGCATGGGGAAAGTTAGAGAAAGTATTCCTTATAAATTCACGGGTCTGCAAGTACCTAAAAAAGTGTTTTCGGAAGCCTGAATTTTTCTGACAGGTATCAAAAGGTTACAAAAGTGTCCTCGTTAAAGAGATCATTAATATTTACAATGCCTCTTATAAACCATAATGCAAATGCTCCATCCGATGTAGAAGGTAAGAAAGAGGGGGTTTTATATATAGGGGACTGGGGTTCAATTTAAAAAAAAAAATAATTCATCATTGATGCATTAAATTGATCTATAAACTTCAACAAAAACATTAAGCTGCTAAGTTTTCATGGTTAATAATAATAGTTCACTGAATCATTTCTAAAAGATCACATGACACTGAAGACTAGAGTAATGGCTGCATAAATTTAAGCTTTGTCATCGCAGAAGTAAATAAAACAACAACTTTAATTTCAGTTTTTTTTTTAAAGAACAACTAAACACAACTATCGTCGACCAGTGTGTTGTCGTAAAGAACTGTGAAGTTGGCAGACCTAATAGCTCTTGCAGATTGGTGGTCTATCAACAGATCCGAGAGGTAAGAGGGTGCAAAACCGTTGAAAGATTCAAAAACCAATGAGAGCACTTTAAAATTAATCCTGTAGCGCACTGGTACCCATGTAAAAACTGAAGGATAAGAGTGATGATATGACTGCTCCAAGGTCTAAGTGCTGCAAAGTGCTCTTCCCCCACACTTTATAGTTATCTTTTTTATAAAAAAAATCATCGTTTTATTTTGTGTCACCATACTTACTGATGTAACTAGTCATGTAACCGTCTTTAAATAGGAAAAACGTGGAATTGTTTGTGGCTTCTAAATTAATTCCTGTTTGGATCCTAAGGAATGAATGGAGCTCAGCTACGTTAACATTGTGACGCTGCGCACTAGAGTGTTTAAGTGCATGCACTGAGACAGGAGAGATATGTATCAACTCGTCTAAGTTGAGGAAAGAACATAGTGGAATATGGTTTTCCTTTTAGGTCGATTGAATGATCCCCAAATAAAGAGTTACAATAATCAAGCCTAGTGATGATAAAAGAATGGATTACTCTTTCAAAATTGGTAAAAGAAAGTTTTTTTTTTTTTTGATAAAAGCTTGACTTCACAACTTGATTGACTTGTTTATCAAGCTTTAAGGCACAGTCCAACACCACACCCAAAGTTTTCACCTATGGCTTTACATAAGGTGCCAGAACACCAAGATTTAGATTTGTATTTAAAAGGGCAAACACCACAATCTCTGTTCAACTCTCATTCAGACTATGTTATTCATCTATGTTTTAAAGCAACACGCCATTACTTTTGAAAATAGGCTCATTTTCCAGCTGCCCTAGAGTTGAGTTTTACAGTTATCGAATACTTTTAGCCGATCTCCGGGTCTGGCAGTGGCACTTTTAGCTGTAGCTTAGCATAGGCCATCAAATCTGATTAGACCGTTAGCATCTTGATCAAAAATGACCAAAAGCATTGGTTTTGAAGCCTTGGTGAATATAGAAGTTTAAATAAAATATTAAAAAAAACATCTTGATGCCATGCATTTGAATGGGAGTGTATTTAGAAAACACAGTTAAACAGTTCTATAAATTCGTGCTTATTTTCTGTGCATTTCTGTAAATACTGTGTAAATGGCATGTGTTGTAAGCTGTGTACATTGCACAGATGGTTTGGGAAAGCGGCTGTACAGTCATAGTGATGATGACGGCTCTGGTTGAGGACGGAGAAAAGCAGTGTGATCGCTATTGGCCTGATGAGGGCTCTTCTCTCTACCACATTTATGAGGTTTGTGTGAAACTGAATCCCATAAGGTTTTCTGAGATGTTTGCTTTATGTAGTGTAAACTACATCAAATGTTATGTTCACTTTTAATTATCTCACTCAGGTGAACCTGGTGTCTGAGCATATCTGGTGTAATGATTTCCTGGTGCGGAGTTTCTACCTGAAGAACGTTCAAACCCAGGAAACACGTACCCTCACTCAGTTCCACTTCCTGAGCTGGCCTGCGCAGGGCATACCCACCTCCACAAGGCCTCTGCTGGACTTCCGCAGGTACTGCACATGCTTGCACACATAGCATGTATGCATTTGTTTATATGTATTGTATTAAAGTATATATTTTGTTATATACATACAAATAAACAATTTCCCATGAGCAACAGTATTATTATTATTATTACTACATAAACTGATATGAGAAATATGAGTTCTTAAGCTGTTTGTGTAGTAATTTTACATTATAAGAGTCATGCTCAAAAAAAAATGTAATAATAATTTGATATTCAGTCAATTCTGTCATTCCATCACTCTTCACTGTCTTCCTCCATTCTCTTCAGTCTCTTTGAACCTCTTACCCACCCTCTGTCTCTCTCTGAGAGCGATGGAGCGCGGTAGCGAGTATTGCACAGCTGTCTGTGTCATTTTTGTGGTTTGCAGCTAGTAGTCTGGTTCCAGTTGCATAGTCACAAAAATGAGCACAGACAGGTGTGACTGCAGCAACGCTGATGAAACGCTCCATCGCCTAACTCCCTTCTCCTACTTTCTCTCTGTCGACCACTTCATCTTAGTCTCCTTTCATTTCCTTCTCCTTCTCTTCTCCTTTCTTCACTCGTTCTTATATTTCTTGCTTCTCAGTGTTGATGTTTTATGTTGCTTGTTTCTTACCACTCTTGACTGTGGTATAACTCTGCTCTTTTTGATCTTTCTGGCTCTCTACTGTGAAGTGGTCCTGATGTTTCCTCTGATCTCTGTGGGTCTCTACTCTACATAAAACTAGATTTGTACGGTGTTTGCAAGGCGACCACTGTATCGAAATTTCTTTCATCTTTATTAATTTTTTTTTTTTACAAATATCTGCAATTATTTTAGTCTTAAGCTACTTATTCCACCCCAAGCACCATTTAAACTTTGTTTCATAGTTACTTGTACTTTATCTAAATCTATGTTATTTTTCATCATAACCAATACCAATCACAATCATAATAATATTATATAAATACTAAAATAAATAATATCCAAAGCAGGATATTTATATTTTTGTATTTTCTGCCATCATAAATGAATAATAATTTTAATACTCTTCTTTTTTTTTTTTTACTTACAAAATTACAAATGTATGTCATCAGTACAATTCACAGTCATTGTTATATTAAAATTTACATTTAAATAGGAAAAATAAACATATATACACACTGCTGTAAAAAGGTGGGGGTAAGAATATTTTTAATAAATTGTTTTTTTATTTAGCAAGGATGCATTAAATTGATCCAAAATGTATGTCAAATAAATGCAAATGAAACAATCTGTCACTGTTTTCACACACATATTAAATAGCAAAACTGTAATATTCAGAAATGTTTCTTGAGCACCAAATCAGCATATTAGAACAATTTCTGAAAAATTAGGTGACACCTAAATGATGTCTGGAAATTCAGCTTTGCTATCACTTAAATAAATTACATTTTCAAATATATTAAAGATAAAACAATTACCTAACTGTATGTGTAAGTAACTCTTAACTGTATCTTTCAAATCAAACCATATAGACTTCAAGTCAAATAAATAAGGGCCTTAATAAGCATAATAAACATATAAAATCATACCAACCTCAAACCTTTAAATTTTAGTGTATATACATTATATAGTTTTTTTATATAGTTTTTTTTATAGTTTTAGTTTATACTTGTCTATAGGCATTTATGTAATTAAAATGTAGATGTGTATGTGTATGTTTAACATCTGCATTAAGGATTTTTTTGAATGATCTTCTTCAAGCAAACCTTTTTACTGCATACACCTTTATAGTGTCATGTGCATTCCCGTGCACAGCTGACAAAGATCAACATGTCGTGACAACTGCTAACCTAAGTGTCTAATTGCTGAGCTAATCTTATTTTAAAACTATTGCTACCCTGCAAGCACTGGTATTTCCTTCAGGAAATCTCTTTTTTCTGTCCCTTAGGAAAGTCAATAAGTGCTACCGTGGCCGCTCCTGCCCCATCATTGTGCACTGCAGGTATTTTTAACACATTGATACATTCGCAGGATTCAGTCTTTTTTTATTAACTGAAAGATAAAGGAGTGTAGTTTGATAATATTTAAGAAATGCATTTAATTAGGCATTTCCAGTGGTGGAAAGAGTACTTAAAATTTGTACTCAATTACAACTATCGTTACATTGCTGAAATAATACTCAATTACAAGTCAAAGCACTGGTGTCAAAACAGTAATTGAGTAAAAGTATGAATTACTCTTCTCAAAAAGTACTTTGATTACTAGTTACTTTAAAAAAAAAAAAAAAGAAGGTTTTCATATATAAATCTCTAAAAACCTTACTGACCTGAGTTTTAGTTCATGGTTAGATAATATTAGTTAAGAATATCTGAACACTAAACTGTGCTAATATATACATCCACAATGTCTAATAATTTTGAAAATTTGTAATATTTATTAAACTGAAATACCAGATGGCCAGACAGTGTTTCAGAGTTACATTTTTTGTTTGTTTGTTTTTTCTAGTCTATTGATTTGCACAGTTAACTGTTCATCACAAGATTTAGAAATGTGCATTAATGTGCACTAAAAAATAGGTAGGGTCATTTTTTATTTCAGGACAAGCACCATTTTCAGTACCATTGGAAAAACTACTACATAATGCATACTGCCATATAAGTATTTTAATATAAAGTAGAAGTACACGAAAAAAATACTTATTTACAGTAACGTGAGTAGTTGTAATTCGTTACCTCCACCACTGGGCATTTCAAAATAAAACCAGTATTCTTGTGATATACAGAGTTCTGTGCTGATTCTGAATCTACTATATGCTACCAACTGGCACATGAGATGTTTTTTTCAGAGCGTATTTCTCACAGTACGTCTTCTGTGCAGTGATGGTACAGGCCGAACTGGAACATACATCCTGATCGACATGGTTCTGAACCGCATGGCTAAAGGTCGGCACTAACTTGTAAAGCTTTTGAAGAAATAGCTAATGTTTAGGAAAGTAGGGCACACTGAAAATTCTTGGTTTGTTTTCAACTCAGGAGTAAAGGAGATCGATATTGCTGCAACCCTAGAACACATTCGAGACCAGAGGCCAGGAATGGTGCGCACCAAGGTAATAAAGGACAAAACCAGTCCCAAATCAAAAATCGAAGCAGTACTGTACCCATAAAACACCATAGTATCAGCAGCATCTCCTATTCCCCTCAGTTGCAGTAACTGCTTTATATCTTTTTCATTGGTGCGATGGTGTTATTAAAAGAGTAGGAGTAGTGGATTTTACAATTGAAATGCTGATCTATGCTTTTTCTTTTCTTAGGATCAGTTTGAGTTCGCATTGACCGCTGTGGCTGAAGAGGTTAATGCTATTCTCAAAGCTCTACCGCAGTAAATCGAATGCCCATGACCAAGCAGGCACACAAACGCATACATACACCCTCACAAATTACATAGCAACTACATGCATGAGTGCATACATGCCTTATGTGGCCACTGAGGTTAGTATTAAGGATGTGCATGAGTAATCAACTAGTCAAGTATTCATTCTACTCCTAACGACTTTCCCTTTGCTGAAATGAACGCTCTAACTAAATCCTTCTCTTATATCAAATGCAGCTAAAGGGTGTTGGGTTGCACTGTGCTATATAGGTGTGAGAGATTTTATTGTGCAATGTTTTAATCTTTATGATTCTTGCTAGAGTCATACATTTCATAAAGATCCACTTTTATGGTGCCAAGTGTTAAACTACTAAAAAGAGTTGTGAGAAATATTTGTGCAGCCTTTTTAAAATTTTATTTATTAAAATGTCTTGTATTTATGAATAATATTAATTATGATAAAATAGATAAATATATATATATATATATAAAACATTAAAATTAGACTTTATTAATTGTTTGTCATTATAATTATTTATTCTTAAAAAAATAAAAATAAAGGCATAGAATAATTTATTTTGTGAAACCATTATAATCATCAATGCTTATGTTTGTGATTAAAACAGAAAAATATTGTCTTATATTAATGATTCGTTATTAATGTTACTGTACTTGGACTTCAAAATTACTCAGTGCCATCCCTACTCATTTTTGCTGCATTCCTGCAATTAAACACTCAAAACCCAACCTGTTTTGCCAAATATTACCTTCCTACAGCATGTAATATCAAATCTCCTAAAAGTTGATGCTCACACACACACAATATACTACTTGGACCTGTATATAAGCTCTTCAGGGTCTAAATTCCTCTTTGCCTTTACTCTTGGTAACAAATATGTAATTATGTAAAGGGAAGTGCATTTCTCCGTGTTTGCTCTCTCTTACACAGTTTCACCGTGGTTATGACTTAGTCCTGTTACGTACACTTCATCAGTTTTATGTGAGTTTGCTTCACAATCCTCTTGTTTACTTGGAAGGGAAAACAGAAAGTGTCATGAGCAAAAGCGGTCTCATGTTCAACTTAAGCCATGGTCAAGTGTAGACTTGCATGGAATGTGTGCCCTCAGAATTCTATCGGTCCCTTTGCACCTTAAATGTTTTTTCATTTTCCAGTTTGAATCTATTACACAGAATTTTGACAACAGAATGTGGGAAAAAATTGGTATCCATTTGGGCCTATACATGTGTGAACTGTTCATCCCAGTGATTCCACATTTCTTCATTTCAGTGACACATCCATCACACTTAATTTCATGAGAACTCCCAAGTCAAATGCTGATGTGACGGCAAGAATTTAAATTGGAGGATGTTTTAAATTTCAGATCAGATTCTGAAGAATTCCCTCTTTTTCTTGGTCAAAATACCTTTCTCTACTTCTCTTTCCGGTTGTTGTGGTCAGCTTAAATGTTCTATTCCTCTTGCAAGTCAGTAAAAAAAAGATATCTATTATATATATTTATATATATATATATATATATATATATATAATAGAATTATATAAAAAAAATATTTTGTATCTTGTGATAACTAATAAAACTTGTTTGTGAAGTGATGCAGCAGTATCACTGTGTACATGTCTTTTTTATTCATTCCATGTTTTATTTGAATTTTAGTTTCATTTATATCCAACATAGTGAACCAATTTGAACCAAATTGAAAACAGAAATTATGTTGCTTATTTGTATAATTTGTAACAAGAAAAGTTTAATTAACATGTATTGAATCTCAAAGGTTTCTTCATTGCTTTTTATATCCCTCTAAATGCTATGATTTTTTACTACATGAACCATTCCAGCGTGTCCTTGTGTCTAAATAAAATCAGAACACAACTCTTAAGATACATCATGTTTTATTGTCAAAATATATGTTAAGTTGTGGTTACTTTTTAACTTAATACACTGACGTTATAAACGGTGAATATGAAAAAGATTGTTAAAAAACAACTGTCTACTTTGGCACAAATATTGAAAGCTGTTTCGAGTAAATACATGTTTCACTCCTATGTTCACAGGTTACACATTATACCGGCAAATCAGCAAATAATTTCAAAATGCCCATACTATACATATATATAGTAGATTATATATATTTCTCTGGACTTTCAGTGATACAGTGCTCTTTCTGGAGTGCATCCTGTTCTTGTCTGTAACTTCCATTAGAGAGACATAGTACACAAGATGAACTGCAAGAGGAAGGTGAAGATATTGTTACAACATGTTACAACAGTTTCCCATAATGTTTTTTGAAGCAATTCATTTTACTTCCACAATTATTCCGTCTAAACCAGCAGTTCCAGTTAAAGCCATCTCTAATGTTAACAAGTGACAATGAGGCAAAAAAAAAATAGGCACTAAAATTAGATAAATTATTACTTACATCATCATACGGGAAGTTCACCATTCCTTGTTGCATTGTATCTCTCTTCCTGAAGTTGTCTATTTAAAAAAACAAAATCAAAAAGTCAAATTTAGAATAATTTATACATTTTAAAAAGACTTAGTATTGAAACAGAATACTCAGTATAATTAGTACAAATATTAAAATCAAGTTTTGGATTGGCATTGCCCCATTTTCACAAACATCCTCACCTGTAAGTGCCCTCAGCCTCACACAACACGCCACATAGTCATCAAAGTAGATCTTTCCTGACCTGCTGTAGCGTTTGATGATTGCATTCAGAACCTGAGGGCTGACTCGGAACCCTGTGCAATCAGGACACAAAATATTCCATGACATCACAGTCTTATTCACATACTCCTTTCGGTGCAACCGTGTTGGCTAAGAGATCCATTCTAGAAAAATCTAGTTTTCCGTTTGATTTGATCTTAAAGCTCCAAATGAGTGACCTATTATTCTTTGAGATATATTTTGACCTGAGAACTAGGCATAGTTTGATCGTAGTCGATAAAGTTACCACTGACCCATGTTAGCAATGCACTGGGACATCTCATGAGGATCCACTGTTCCACTGCAGTCCCTGTCCACCATCACAAAGTTCTGCTTCCAGCCATTTAGCACCGTAAAGAGTTCTTTAAACTCATTGAAACCCATCTTTCCAGTGAAATCTCTCTTCACACACATGGTTAAAGAACCTTAACCACAACATGGAATCTACAGAGTTACTGAGACTAGCATGAAGCAAATTTTAACTCAAGTTGGAAAGACAAGAACAGTGCAAGTTCTGTGAAGGATACATCCAGCATGGCAATCATAATCCTGCAGGTTTCCAAACTGAAGGCTAGGGAAAGAAGCAGTGAGAGTTTCAGTATAGACACCTAACTCTTAAAAGAGTATTTGTAGACCATTAGGCTCAGATAACTTTGCAAGAACAGGGGCCTATTTTAGAAAGGAGGTTAAGTGAAAACTCGGAGTTTGTTAACACTGAGATAAGGGAAACTCTGGGTTTTCCATTTCAAAAAGGCAGGTTTGTCAAACTCGGGAAAGCAGGGTAACTCAAGCCTGTTTCTGA
>JAUCNO010001758.1:6233017-6268617 GCA_032353835.1 Enteromius viviparus
ACTGACTTCCGCCTGTACGACCATCCTTCAAAATAAAAGCTGCACATGGATCCAAACGCATCTCCTGATTCCTTACAGAAGGTCAGTAATCCTATCACCTACTGCCATTAGAGATAAAGAATAATTAGCTGATACTTTACTCAAATTCAAGAATAATTACAGCCTGCAACCGCAGTGCATGGTCAGTCCAAACTGTGTCCTTTTAATATGCTTTATTAACATGACTGAAATCTTATCACACACTGGGTCTAGTGGAAGAATGCCAGTTCTTTGTCTACCTGCTTCACTGCACATATTGACACAAGAGTAAAACATGTTAACACAGCAAATTCTATAATGCTGGGTGAACTTTAAACATCATAATATTCACTTATTGTGGATTGCAGACTCCCAGATTCAGGTTTCAACCTGTTTTTTGCCTTTAAGGAATATTGCAGGTTTAATAACTGACAACATGTGAGGCATGGTGTCGATTTAGCACACACTTATTTATTTTATTTTAATTTTTAAAAGCCTGTCAAAGTTACTGAAAGGCAAATGCAATTACTTTTTCAAAGATTTAAAAGCAGAAATGCGACACATATTTAAGGAACGCTAATGTTTCATTTGTCAATGCATTGACTAACATTAAGAAACAATGAGCAATACATTTGTTGAAGTATTTTTAAATCTTTGTTAAAATCAGTTAATAAAATTGTCCAATTACTAACATTAATATATGCAACTTTAAATTTTAATAATGTATTAGTAAATTATGGGATCAATATAATTAATAAATTATTTTTTAATTTATTTTTTACCTTGCTATAGTTTATGTTAACTAATGTAGTTAACAAAAGCTAACAAATGGAAAGTGTTATTTTCTAAAACACACTTACATGAAAATTGCACTATAGAATATTTTTTAAGCTAACAATACATTACATTTAAATTATTGGGGGAGTACTTAAATATCAAATTCATCTTAGTGCCTAATGCCAATTCACTAGTAATAATATTAATGAGATGTTGGGTCAGATTTGGCAGGGAAATACAATGGCTGTGTCATTCACTTTTGAGACATGTTTCTTAAACACAGAAGAAGGTCTAGTTGTTTCTACAATAAATGTTGTTCAGACCAGTCACCTTTGGGATTCACCTTTTCAAAGACTCAAACTGCAATGAGTCAAAAAGATTCACAGTGCCCAAGCTTAACCAATGTTAAATAACTACTCCACAAGTGACATGCAATTTCATGTTTCAACCACAAATGGCAATAGATTGACGACTGAGGCCAAAGTTCCAGCAAAGAAGCTTTAAAGTCTTCTGTTAAAGCCAATTATTTTAATTTATAAAGTCAACATTATGCCGTAAGCGCAATCTACTGAGCCTAGCTTGTTTTGAACGCAAATATTGCAATAACTTTAAATGAACTGCTTTAGAATTTAGTAGAGGCAAGTATTCTTCTGTCCGCTCTCAGGAAACCAGGCAGAAAAAGAAAGAGTCAGAGAGAGAGGCTGGACATGTGGTAACAGGCCTGTTTTTTTTTTCACGCTCATGTTGAGGTGACTGGACTCATCATGAAACCCAAATGTGTGACCATCTGTGCTTATGTTGCTGTACTGCCATCTCTCTATTAGTGCCTGTACACTCACATAACACTTTCCATACATAATAACGCATGCATTGTGTATTGCCATTAAAACATAACTCCATTTCACATCGAACCCAACCCCCCATGTTAGACTACATGCTTAAAAATATGCTTGAAAACTGATCTCACTTTTTGAGTTAATTTTAGAGAACTCTGCTAAAAATAAAAGATTTGGATGGATCCACACAGAGCATGCTGCAGTATGAGGCTAGATATGTTTTTTTGATGATGGATGAGCATTCCCTCGAGCCAATGTCAGTAAGAGGAGGCAACACAGCTTATGTAATGTTTATGCTGCTTTTGCCAACAAAAAAAAGAGTTAGAGGGTGTATAAGCACTCCTCTATCTTCTGCATGTAATTTGCTGGCTCTAAAATGCTCAAAAATAATGATTATAAACTGATTCATCAATCAAGCATGACAATCTTGTTATAAGCAATTATATAGGCTAGTGACTCCTTTGATCTGTCCACCATAGCAGACAATATTATTTAGTAGCCTATCAGAATCTGCACTAGCCCAAACATCTGAAGTTGGTATAAGTGTTACAAGCATGTATTAAGATTAAAAAGACTCAAATCTGTTCTTTCCAACTTTTTGTTCCTCAACTAATCCATCAGATCATGTTTCCCACAAAACAGTTTTCAACATTGATTATAACGAAGATGTTTTTTTTTAAGCACCAAATCATATTTCTGAAGGAAATAAATGTAGCCTTTAAGTATAAGTTGTTTATTTTCGTTTTTTATTCTAGTAGGCTATGCACAATTCCCTATTTACTTTCACCAGTCTCATATTATAAACAAAACGCTGATTGTGCAGTCATTTTTCGTGATGCAGCTTTATTCATGGGGCTATTTCTATTATGAGCACTAACCACCTCATTCAATGAAGAGAGAAAATTGAATGTTGCCTGGCAACTACAAAGAGCACTTTCCTTAAAAAGTAGGTGTTGATGTAATCAGCAAAGCCAAAACCACTTATTTTAAAGTGTTGTGCATTAAACAGCGGATTAGCTTCACCGTGCTATTGTTTTTTTCCTCACATGACAAATCTAGAGTCAGAAAAATGTAATCCGTTTAGCTAAAACTTCAACCTCTTCAACGGGACGTTTATAACTTCTGGTCTCCGAAATGGGGGATGTTTCTGCCAGACTGATAAACAAGATGGATTAACCAAAAGCCGTAATATTTAAGTAATGTTATATTTTTTAACTTGTTAAACACACGATGTCCAGGTTCTCAACGCCACAAAGGGTACACTCAGTCTAACTGCGTCTTTAAGCCTTCCACACTACAAAGTGCCTTTAATCTAGATTGAAGAGGAATGGAGAGGGAGGAGAAAAGGTTGCTAATGGGGAGGGTCATCGGTGAGATTCAGGACAATACCGCTCCCTACTGTTTATAACAAGAAATGTTTTTAGTGACAACGCTTCGTGATCTTTGTCAGAAAACTACTGCAATGTAGGCTGCACCTACATTCCAAGGTTAGACACATTTGATTATTATTGGTATACTTTTTTATTAGAATACTTATTATAGCTACTTACTGAAGTACTTACAGTGCTTATTAGTCATAAAAGTAGTAATGAAAGTGGTAATAAAAGTTTTGTAGGTATATTTAGTCGTTCCTCATAGCTGTTCCTCAATGTCGTTGTTCCTCTTTTCTGTAGATACAGTTCTGCGCACGTTCTCTTAAATAGCTGCACGTGCACCCTCAAATAATTGAAACGGTACTGAACGTTAAAGGGATAGTTCACCCAAAAATGAAAATGTTGACATCACTTTTTCATTCAATGGTTTTAGTATTGTACTCCCTGCATATAAGATTTGATATTTCTGTGGCAGCAGTCGCGTTTAATTGTTTTAAACGTTTAATTGCCGTTCCTTTTAATTAGGCTGTTAAGATCATCAGTAAAAAAAAGATTCATATGCCATCTAGAGGTAGGAACGAAAAAATTCATGGTTGTTTATTTAATTACGTAAAATGTTCCACTTCCCACAGGAATACATATTTTAATTCATAAAATGAATAATAATGCAAGTCGCTTTCCTTGGTTGTTGTGGCTTTACAATATCTTGGTGACTTTACTAAGGGTGCATCTCTTGTGTCCTTCAGTAGTGTTATTGCTATAACTTCTGTTACAATATGGTCACACTAACAAAAACTTATAACATTCTTTGCCTTTTCATATATTTTCTGCATATTCCAAATTGACTTTCTGCAAAGAGATATACAGGCCAATATCTATTTCTGTCACTGTTACAATGATTTTGTACAGTAAACATTTGTTGATGGAAACATGGCTCTTTTTTACAAATGTCAGCATTAAATTGCTTTTCTAACAAACAGGTCTGAGTTGGAAACATTTACAGAGCATTTTGAGATGGTGCAATGCAATCTTTTTTAACACATGTAAACATTTACAGAGCATTTTGAGATGGTGCAATGCAATCTTTTTTAACACATTTAAAAATGACATAGAAATGTACTTTAAAATCAGATTGTCAATATGGCCCTTTTTAATCTTGATTTTTTTAAATGCTAAACCCCCCCCAAGTTTATAATAAATAAATAAATGACACGGTTTCAAAATGACCATTTATTTTTTCTTCTTTTCTTTTTTGTAAAAGAACTTAAATACTGCTAGATTTTCCTTTTACACAATTATATTCCATAAAACATTTTTTCTTTCAAATTTGTAATAAATTAAAATGATATGCATGCAATTTTGCATTTCCATCTTTAATTATCAACTTTCACAAAAAAAGGAAAAATGGACACATTTTTATTCTTTTATCTGGAGCTCAGATGAAGCTGCTGTGAAACGGGATAGGGCAGGATGATGGTAAGGGATGAACAACGTTCCGGTTTTACAGAGAAGTTCCATCTGATTGTCTCAGGCAGCAAATTCAGAGATGGTTTTTTTTTTAGTCAAATGGGCATTGACTGCCAAATTCCTCGTTCATTCATCCTCATTATATAATTAACAGAGAAGCATGCTCATAGACAAATGCATACAGAACGTACTCGTAGCGGTCCTTAGTTTTTCCGAGTTGATTTTTTTTCTTCAAAATGTATTCTTTTGAAAATGCACAAACTAGCATAAATCAATAAGGCGAGAATATGCAGGCGAGGAAATCCATGGTTTGCCTAGGCCTTGGTTCTGTAAGTTTCAGGTCCAGGTCTGAACTGCTTCCATATGTTGAGGATCTACTTGTCCTCTACCAGTCCCTTTCATAGAACAACAACACTTTAGGGGTCGGGTTTAGTCTGTAGCTTTTGAGATGAGCATTCGAGGAGGTCACTGCATATCTGCAGAAGTGGACCGGACGGCAGCAGCTCCAGTTGGCAGGGTGGAGCGCAGGGTGCCAGTCACTCCTAAAGAACCAGAACTAGATTGACCTGTTCATCCTAGAGTTACATGTAGTGCTGAGAAAAATTTATATTTTTTTAATAGACACCAAGCACCCTTGATAGCTATTTAAATGACAATGTACCAAAAGTGCCTTGATTTCAGCTTTTAAATGATGAAAACTAATCATAAGATGTCAAAGCTTTCTAACTCTACCAAGGACTAGATCACAGCGACACTTTTGTTCAGCATTCCTATGTTACGCATCTCTTCAAGCTGTCTTCCTAACCTAGAAAATAATGCCTGGTAAGAAATGAGTCCATTGGCTAGAATGCAGTGCACTATGCTAACCTGCACAGATGATTGGCTGGCTGTGGCTGGATCTAAGATTCCTGCTGTTTATGGCAGAAGTTATGTGGAAATTCCACTGCCTGGGATTTCGAGGCTTTGGAAAACTCCAAGATCACTGTATTTAAGATTCCATTTTTTGTAAGAAAACACAGCTGGCAGTAGGTTTGTGTTAATTTACTGAAATGTTCCAGTTTGTCAGCCACTTTCTCGGGGGCCTGCTTATGGGCAATGATCACAGCTTTATCCTATGTTTGCTCAAGTTATGCACTAATGACGGGGAAAGCATGCGGTCAGGTAACATGCTGGCAATAATGACATAACAAAGACTAACTGAGCTCCTTGTTCAGTTCTCAGGGATTCTGTATACACCCGCTACAACTCTCTGATTCTCTGCCATTGCTAGCTTCACAGAATATTTGCTTTTAAGAACCAACCAATCATACGGTTTTGAAGTTAAATGGTTGCTTGGCAGAACTAAAACCCGCCCTTTTGCAACAAAAGACAAAAACAAGCATATTAACATGTAAAAGCATAACAACTGTAACGTTCCCTTTTCCCAGGCAGACACGATGAGCTTTGTATAAGCAGACGGAAATGCAGGCTTTGGTCAGATGGCGAAGGTTCAGGAGGGGTTAAACAGTTTCTGCTTTGTAGCTCGAGAGACCCTAACAAAACGAAAATGTAATGGAAGATGTATACAATTCTGGACAGAAGCCATCTTGGCTCGGTGGCTCTGTGGCTCAGGCTTGGAGGACGAAACGGGGCAGGGGGGGCTCAGAGCCGGTGTCGTGAGTCCTGGCTGTAGCTGCCTGGGGAACTGCGGTTGCGGTGGGGCTTGTAGGTGTCCTGGTAGGGGTCCTGGTAGCCCTGCTGCTCTTCCATGTAGTGGTGGTCTCGACCGCTGCCGCCGTGCTGCGAGCCAGAGGAGCCCCGGTTCCGTCCCTTATGCGCTCGTTCGTTGTGGTAGTTCTCGTCTGAGGTCATCAGGTTGCGCCGTTCGTTGGGGGTTGAGTGGTCTCCGGTGTGGTTGGCATGCCGTGTTTTTTGCCCCTGTTGGTTCTGATGTACAAGTACCACATAAAGTAAGAGCCTATGCTAGTTTTAATATAAGCACTATGTTTTTTTTCCTTTAACATTTTAGTTTAGAGACCAATGCGCACTATTAACAAGTTGCTTATTGACTTGCCTCTTTTTAACATATTTTCTGTTCATTGGTTCTTATAAAGAACATGTTCTGCATGACAGTATACTACATCTCTAATCCTAAGCAACAAATTAGGAGTTTATTGATGCAAAAGTCAAAGTCAATGGTTTGTTAATAGTGAATTGGACCTTAAAATAAAGTGTAACCTTTTTTTTATAATATATTTATTTAGCAGGAATGCATTAAATTTGTCAAAAGTAACTTTAGACATTTGTAATGTTACAAAATATTTATTTTTCAAATAAATTCTTTTAAACTTAAATATTGCTGGAAATTCTGCTTTGCCATCACATTATTTAATATAAATAAAAATTTTATTAATATTTACAAATATTTTTGATCAAAGAAATGAAGCCTTGATGAGTATTAGAGACTTCTTTTAAAAACATATATTATTAGATTTTTCTTTTATTTGAATATACTTTAAAATATAATTTATTTCTGTGGTGGAAAGGCTGAATTTTTATCAGCCATTCCTCCACTCTTCAGTGTCACATGATCATTTATTATCAGTGTTGGAAAGTTAAAAACAAAACAGCATTTATTCAAAGCATAATTTGTTGTAACAATATACACTACTGTTTTTGATAAAGAAAATATTTAAAATAAATCCAATTTATACAATTTACAATTATTAGCCAATCAAGATTCATGGGTGATTAAGCTATATACATTCCTAAAAATTTAAACCAAATATCTTGGTATTGATAAAAAACTTTTTTATAAATACCTATATATGTAGAGAGAGAGTGTGTGTGTGTGTGTGTGTGTGAGTGTGTGTTTGCGTACCTGCAAGCCAGATATGGCAGACGTAGTGTAAGGGGCCAGGGCTGCGGGGCCGAGGTTTCTGCCCAGCAGAGGATTAAGTGGGGTACTACTGGAGGTGTGGGTTGCCTTCCAGTACGCCTCAAGATACTCAGCCAGGTGTTCACATGCATCTTCCAACTGATTCTCATCCAAGATGATGTCAAACATCTCCTATTAAAGAGGAACACATGCGCACACACAAACACATAAGACTATGTTAAAACAGCACAAAACTAGAATAATTTCTTTAGTTGTCTTTCACATTTGTGTTGATGTTTGTATGTATGAGAAGACGCACCGGAGGACACTGTGCTAGTTTATCTGCGGCTACGAGCTGTACATTGAGGTGTTTACTCTGTGACTTTCCTCTGGATTTGATGAGCCGTTGGAGGACCTACAGGACAGAAGAGTTGGTAGCAAGGCAAAATCAATCCGATTTTGATTGGTTTTTCTCAATGAAACACTAAAACCACGACACGCTTGTCTCTAGATGTCACACCTTTGGCGAGGACACTTTGACATGGACGATAATGGGTGCTAGTGAAGTCTTCATCAGCTGAGCAGGATGGTTGATGGTGTCTGCGTCCAACACAACCAGCTGGAGCGAGCGAGCTAGCTCAAATATGCGCTCAATCTCGCTCTGTACCTCAGCTGTACATGTATATCACACAAAGAGTTATCAGTATACAGTTTACACACTAATAAAACAAAAACAATCAGGACGTGACTGATTTTGATATCACATTTGATGGCAGTACGTCAGGCTATGTTTAAATCTGGTGCGTTTGTGTTTCAAAATGCATAACTTTTCCTGTTTTATGCTTAACTTTTTGATTGATTACGCCTGTCATTTACACTACTGCAGTGTTTTCGACGCTTGAAACTGAGAATTTTGAATGTTCTGCCGACTGTTTTAAATCACACACTAGTGTAAACACGGCCTCAGGAATATTCTAGGTTAAAAACAACCAGTTTAGAAAAAAACAGGTACAATATATATATAGTCGTAGTTACATTTTCTCCGGCATAGCTACAAAAAATAGAACCCAATAGAAAATACCAGATACTTGGCTTTGCCTAAATAATCTCAGGGAAAACGTGATGTGAAACTTTACATTCAGACAAGGAGAAAAGCTGTGCAACTTAAAATGGCAAATTTTTTATCGTAAATTTCAATATTTCTTTCACCAAGAATTTACGTAAAAATACAGTGTCACATTTTTTTCAAAACCTTTCAGTACACTTACACTTACGCATTCCTGTACAGATGGATTTCCTCAAATTTATATACTGAATACACATCTCAGATACTGTAAACAGAACTTAATCAGAATTTAGAATTTAACATGGAATATTCATTTTTAAGGTTTAGGCTCTCTCAGTGTCTTACCAAGACTGGATCTGGTATTAGAGCGCTCTATAATGGCTCTCTTGCTGGGATTGTTGAGCACAGATCTCTTTGCCAGTGAGATATCAGCTGTCACACGCGTGATAGTTATCCTAGGACAATAAATACATTATCTGAAGTTAGCTGCAGTGAAAATCTTTCATTATAACATATAAACCACACTGTCTTTATAACAAATTAGTCTGTATTTTAAATTTCTCTGACTTGTGCAGAAACATGATGAAATTACAGTGTAATCATCTATACACCACTGTTTTGTTACTTACCTGCCATCAAACCGGTGTTTCAAGAAGTCAAAAAGAGCTTTCTGCATCATATCAGTGACCTGTACAAAAGATATAAAAGTGTATTTGAGTGTGATTTAAAAATGTGCTCAATAGTGTATTTATGGCACTTTATGTGATAAATTGATAATATTTAATATATATTCTAAAACAATATTTATCTTTATGCTTATTAGGGTATTTTTGCTGTACCTCAGCAACATTAATGCCAAACTCCTCAGAAATAAATTGCAATAGTGCCTGCTTATTTTCCAGCAGCCCTGGATCCCGAAACTAATTTTCCTTGCGTATTTAAAAAATTAATTTTTCATAAGCTATGAGCCAAACCAAGCTGCTATAAGAAGAAATACAAACATTACAAACATTAATTTGAAACAAATTTTAAAAAAAGTTAACCATCAGCCCACATTATTTCAAATGACAGAAGAATTCCTACATATATACAGTATATAAACAACCATTTAAATGTTTGGGATCAGTAATGTTTTTGATGTTTTTGAAGAGGTTTCTTATGCTCATCATGTCTTTGTTCATTTGAAATATACTAAAATAAATAAATAAATAAATAATAATATTGTGAAATATTATTACGATTCTATTTTAATATAAATTAAAATTAAATTTATTCTTGTGATGCAAAGCTGAATTTTCTGCATCAGTAATTCTGTATTCAGTGTCACATGACCCTTCAGAAATTATTCTCTTATGATGATTTATTATCAATGTTGGAAACAGTTTGTGCTGCTTAATATATGTTTGGAACCTGTGATCGTTTTTGTTCAGGATTCTTTGATGAATAAAAAGTTAAGAAAACAGCATTTATTTAAAATAGAAATATTTTCTAACAATATACATATCCGTTAAAAAGTGTAGGGTCAGTAATTTTTCATTCTTTCTTTTTTTTGAAAGAAATGTACATTATTTTATTCAACAAGGGTGTGTTAAATTGATAGAAAAGTGATAGCCTTCCTGATACCAGATGTCTGAACAGTAGTATATATATATTTATATATATGGGGAAGGAATATAATATATATTTTATATATAATCACCAGGAATTCTTTTGTCAGTAGAAAAAATGTGGGCTGATGGCTTGAACAAAAGCATATACCATTGATTTCCAACATCACAGCTCACAGTAAGTCTGGTAAAGGTTTATGAGTTATTGTTCCCTTTTGAGAAAATGATTGGGATTTACTTTTAGAAGCCAACTGTTGTACTCCATTAACTGCACTCTATTAATTACATTCCAAATTGGTCCCATATATTGTTCCATACTGGTCATTTATTGCACTTGTAGGGAGAGAGGCAGCTTTTGGAACAGAGCTAAAGATTCCATTTAATTTTAAGAACAAAACCCCTGCCTCATCAACTCATAAACTTACTAAGCCTCACTGTAATTTATATACCAAGCAGCTGGGTAAATAAATGAAGAAATAAAAAAAATATATAGTTCCGCCCTATAAATTGCCAAGGAGCTTGTTGTCTTTATTTACTTTCTCTGCTTCACTGTCTCTCCTCATCTTTGTCTCTCACATGCCTTCATTTTTTTTTCTCTTACCGATCCCTTCCCTCCATCACTGTTCTTCTCTCCCTTTTCTGTCTCTTTCTAATTTCAAACCGTGCTCTACTTTCTAGCACTGACGTCTCTTGGACCCCGGAAGGTTGTTGCCGTGGTAACGGAGCGGCGGAGAGGGGGAGTATGTTTTTGTTTTCTCTGTGTGAAGAGACTGGAATAGATATTATATTTTGCTGGTATCAATAACCCAAAATGCGCACACACAGACAGGCAGCCAGTCATAAACAAAGAGCGCCAGCTCTGCGGCCTTGAAGGAGGAATTTTCTGTTCCATGTTATTTTATGATGAACTCGCTGATTCACCTGTAAAAACTCTCCAGATTGTTCTTGACAAAAGCGTCTTTTTTGACGACTATACGCCTCCACATCATTTGTGACAACCCACCTCATATCCTTTCAGTGAAGGACCAACCAGCACCACAGGCCTCATGGAAGGCACAACATCATAAGGAGCCACATGTTCAGTCTGTAGATGAGATCATAGGTGAATAACAAAGCACAGCATAGTCAAAGTACGTCACAATCTGTGTTTTTTGGAAGAATGAGTGTTGTTGAGTTGCTGAGAATGAGTTTGGAACAGTGGTGTCAAAAATATATCCCTTCAGTGACTTGACAGGAAGGTTAGGTGACGATTCTTCCATCCACACTTACCACTTTCTGTTTCTGCTTGCCTGAAAAAAGAGGAAAAAGAAAGGAAGTCAGAATAAAGTATCATCAAGTTCTTCAAATGTGAGAAAGCCACTCAAGTCATTCGTGGTCCACTGCCCCATGCTCACAACAAGCTGCTTGTTTGATCTTTAGCCTTACGCAGGACAGTGTTGAAGTAAAATCATCCAATGATGAATTGCCTACGATTCCGTTTTTTCGGGAGACTCCGGTAACCCCACCCCCATCTCATAAAGCCCCACCCCCAACAGCTCATTGGCTCACCTGATGATATCACATCCCCCAAACTGGAGGAGGAGCTTCCACTGGACTTACTAAAGAAATGAGCAGACAAACAGAGACAGAGATAGAACATTTTTAGTCATTGTGTCCACACACACACACACACACACGAGCGGACTACTCTCTAAATCTCTAAGTGTAATACTATAATCTCTAATAGCTAATGCACAAAACCTGGTCTGACCCACACTGATTCTATGTCAATGTCCATAAATTGATGCTGCATGTAGAACAGTTATCGATAGTCACCTGGGTTTGAGGGTCAGTCATCCGATTTCAAACTGCGAGCTGGTGTCACCTAACTTACCCAGTTTTCAACAAATCAAATGTCAAACAAGCTCAAAATTCTGTACTTTTGGATCATTTCAAGTTTCAAGTAAATTGTCTTAGAAATTGATACTGGGTCTCTCATCTGGTAGTCTCAACCTCAGACCCATAGACCATTTGATAAATATTTCTAAAATGAAAAGAGCTCTCCAAAATTGTAAGCTTAAATCTAATTGGTTTTTTCTAGTAGTTGCAAATATTTTTCTACGTCTACTTGGAAAAAAATTAATTTGTTATATATAGTGTAGTACCAGACTGCTACGATGAACAAAGTTTTCAAAGTTCATAGCACCGAATCTTTGAAAGATATTCAGCTGAGACACAAAATATATCCATGTGCACATATAAATTTTTTTTTTATTTTATTTCCACTAAAAACAATCTACTGTATATTTATTACTTTTTCTTAATGTGTTTACTCATTAGCTTGCAGACTGTAGCACCAATATTTAATTACAAAATATTATAAAAATAAAAATATTTTTTCTGTCTTAAAATGTCACATGAAAAGTGAAATGAAAACAAATAAAAAAACACATGGATGCTTTACTTTTTCAGACAGTCAGTACAGTGGATGGTTCTTGACCAGAATAAACTGCACTGTAGACTGAAACTCAAAAGTCTGGCTTTGGTTCTGCATTTCTGTAGCTAAGACATGATGATTATGAGCAGCATTGAAAGTACAGTGAATTGTGATAAATGTACAATCCAGGGTCAAATTCAAGTCATATTGTTTCTGGCCAATATAACAGTAATGACTACATAAAGTATCAGGCAACTGGAGAGAGAAAAAAAAAACAAAGGGTGAAAATTCAGAACTGAAAAGCAAACCCACCGTACCTTCTGGGCTTAATCTGGGACTTCCTCTAACATCAAGCAATGCCATGCTCACAGACTTACTGAGGGAAAAGCCAATTTTCTTCCCATCTCTGCTTTTGAAACCCATCACCCTTATTTCATTTTGGAATGGGATATTTTAAGAATCTTTCCAGAGCATTTTCAAAATTTCTATTGTATCCTATAATAAGACTTAATATAATCAACAAGCTATAGTACAGTATATGTTGTGTCTATACAATAACAACTATAGAGCATTTGGTTTTCTACACATGGAAAAAAATAGTTTTTATTAATGGATATAACAATTGTAAAATTGAGCCTAGAAATATGTATTAGAGCAAATGTTTGAAAAAAAAACAATTCAAGATTTTATTGTCAGGTTGACAAACAGACAGAATAGGACTAAGAGGTTGTGGAAAATTAAATGCTCCATTCATCTAGGTAAGTATGTTTTCTGCCTGCTTACCCTTGTACACGGCTTTTCTTCTGTTCCAGCTGTGCTCTGATATTCTCCAGCTTCAGGGGACTGGGGATAAAACCAATCTCACAGCCTTCTTTCACCAGCCTCCCAATCCACCAGTCATTATTAAACTTCTGCATATGAAGCACAGAAAAGCAGCAAAGAAATAAAAGCTGAGAAAAACTTTATCCCCTCTTTGCTTTTTTCTGTATTGGAAGTCATCAGTAAATCTAAATCAGCAGTGACCCGTTCACTAATGTGCCATCAGGCCACAGTACCTCTTTGATGTGCAGGAAGTCTTTCGCATCAAATGAGATGGCAGTTCCTGGCACAGGCACATCTTCATCCAGCGCACCACAGTAACTGACATTTGTCTTCACGGCAAAGGCCACCGCTTTGGCCTGGAAGTGAACGTTTTTTTAATAAAATAGTTAAAAATTATACATAGGTGTATATAAAAGCCATTTTTACACACTTAATGTACACCTGGTTCTTCTAGTACACAACTTGCTGACTCAGTGGAGAAGAAATAAAACAAATAGCACAGACATCTGAATTTTAGATTTAGTTGTACTAATATTATACATTTTACTCATAAGTGTAATCATAATCTCCACTGTTCACACTGTTGTGTCCAACCTGTTATATTGGAATTTTGGTAACACTTAAAGCCTTTATTTATAATGTTTTATAGAGTTATTAAAGGATGTAATGCATTATAATCATTAATAATTAGGGAGGGGTGGAACATTTTTAGTACATTTCCGGAAACTTTCCAAAAATCCCTGGATTATTTGAAAAAATTCCTAGAAAAATGTAAAACATTTCGGGAATATGTCCGAAATTTACTGGAAGTTTTTCACCTTTTTGCAACCCTATTAATAATTTGCACTGTAATACATTATATATAAAATACATAGTGTAACAATGACCTGATAAGTGTTATAATGTATAAACTGTGGTTACAGTTATTCATGAGATTGTACATGCATTAAAAGGCGCATTATTAATGCATTAAAACTACTTTTTAGTATACATAAAGGCTTTAATTAAAGTGTAACCAGAATTTTCTATTTATGGTTTAATTACAAAAATAATTAAAAAAGCAAAAATAACGGTTGTAAATAGTACGATGCATGTAGTTTATTTCTACACCCTGCTCATGTGTATCTTAAAAGTACAGTGAAATAATGAGATTTCAAAAAACAGACATATTTTGAATAAATAAACACTGAAATAATCAAATCAAATAAGATTTGATTTGTGTCTGCTCTGACCTTTGCCCTCTCCAGCTGCAATGCAGCCTGTTGTTCTCGCTCCTGCCGGCCCTGACTGCCCCCCTCCGGCCTCTCCTCCTCCAACGACACATCTGAATCAGACGGCCTGCTAGTGTAGGAATCAGCTGAGCCCTGCGAACAGATAGCACATACTACATTACTTACATGAATGCAGTCTGGTCATGTCTGTTAAAAGAGTCACAAAAAGGTGTTTTTCTTGCTCGGTTCAATCAGAGAGTTACTAATACCACAAAAATGGTTTGCTCCAAAATTTCAGCACATAAACATATGACCTCTGGCATGTCAATATTTATTCAGTATTCAAGTACTTGGCATGCCCTGATGAATGGCAGACTGAATCATAACTGAGGACATTTACATATAAGGAGTAACATAATCTCACATGTCAGAATTAGGGGTAAAAATATTCTCATGCAAAGTTGAATAATGATTATTTTGGGTTTAAGAAACCTTGAAGTAAACTGTCACAGTGGCACAAAGTGGCAAATAAGAGCCAGTTTCCAAAAATGAGAGAGATTTACCTGAAACTCCAAACATACATTTTGACCACATTCATGTGTAAAGAAAAGATTTTAACGGTAAAAGACTGTAAATATGCTACAGTAAAAAAGTTTCATTACTCTATATGGTAAAAAAATAAGAATATGTTTTTTTCTTATCAATTGCGCACATTAGGGTTTAATGTTGCATCATATGCTGTTAAATGAATGTTTATTTTAGTGTCATGTTTATTAACATAAAGGTGTTTTGTGTTTTTATAACACAATGCACCTTCTGTATATTACTCGCTATCTAATTATTCATCAATTTATAAAGTTTTTCGATTATAAATCGGATTTCAGTATTTTTAAATAGAAACATTTAAAGTAATTCTGTAAAAATGCTACTATATTTTTTACTGTTAAGTTCTGGCAATCACA
This sequence comes from Enteromius viviparus, assembly GCA_032353835.1. Taxonomy (NCBI): domain Eukaryota; kingdom Metazoa; phylum Chordata; class Actinopteri; order Cypriniformes; family Cyprinidae; genus Enteromius; species Enteromius viviparus. The sequence continues at coordinate 6,248,430 of JAUCNO010001758.1, forward strand.
GCTGCTGCCTGTTTTTTAAACAGTAAATTTCCCTAATTCATTATTCACATCATTGTGGTCTGCTGGATTTTCATTACGTCTGTGATTCTCATGTTTTCCTATTCAGACCGCTGCAAACACAGGTCAGCAAAAAAACCACCTGTACCTCTATTACTAGAGCTGTCAGCCATAGAGATACATGCTTCTTAAGCAAACAGAAAAATACACCTGTGAGCTGAAGGTGACTTCAGGTAAGCACCTTTTGTTCACAGTCTACATTACAGTCTTCAAAAACAACAGATACATTTACCAGGTAATAAACTAGGACATATTTAAAAGTGTTTCATATCAAATGAAACTTTGTTATTGTGTGTAACGTGAATATGAAAATATAAGATGTTACTCAGTATTTCATGGATAAACACCAGTCATCACATATTTTCATATGCAGAAATAATTGTTTTTAAAGGTTACATTGTAACCAACATATCAAAATGATTTGGACTGTGAGACATCTCACTATTTTTCGGATTCTGTCCTTAAGGCACTTGTCTGAGACAAATATAAAAATACTCAATCCTAAAATAGAACAACATCCTATGAAACTTACATATCTTAAAATCCATCTTCAGCTGGGTAGAATAGAAACCAACGATCTTAAAAACTATAAATATGTGAAATCATGAGCTTTCATCATCTTTTTCTGCCATTCATTAATTTTAATCATGTGTCTCCTTGTTATTATTATTATATCATCCATCAGTTATAAGCAAAGTTCATTAACTACTCCAAATGGTAAAAATACAAATACTTCTCAACAGAAAAACTGAACACACTCTATCTATCAACAATCTAGTTTCCTTTAAGCGTACATACCTTCACCGCTTGTTTCTCAGGACCATGAAAAACTTCGCAATACACAATCTGAACATTTTCTCCAGAAATCTCCAAAAAGTCCTCAGACGTCTCCATCACGTTCAAGAGAGAAGCACCTGATCCCTATCAGCTCGATAAAAACATATACCTTAAGGTATTCACACTGTCGCCTTTTAAGATGATAAAGAAGATCCAACCAGCAAGTACATCGTCCTCTAATTAATGAGAGATCTGCTCGAAGTGAAGTGAAGCTAGGAAGCTGTATTCTGTTAATCCAATTTGGAAACAACATTAGCTCAAGTCAGTGAAAAGAATGATTGGGTCAATATCGCATTAGAGAGCGAGGCAGAGAGAGAGAGCGAAAAAGCCTCGCAGTCGGCTAAAAAATTTCAGCACGCTGCCTATGGCGAAACACTTTTTCCCTGAAGGCAGCCGCTCCGCACAAGCTTACTTCAGCAGGGACCCAATTGAGGCCGGTGAGTCCAATCACAAAACGCCTGACTCGGGAAGCAAAAAATGCACAAGTTTGCTTATCTTTCACCGCAGAAGTGATGATTGTGAGCAAAAAAAGGAAAATTCAAATGAATGGCTTTCATCCTTGATTTTGACGAGATAAGTCTTTTTGCTGAAGAGTGACTTTGGAGGGACTTTCATATATAGATTCATATACAATGTCATCATAAAGACAAAATGTATTTTCCCATTAACTAAAGTAAGCTTTTATTAAGCTTAGAAGCTTTCCATCCACGATGTCACTGGATTTGCAATGAACATGGTTCAAATGCATCTGTTTTTTATTACTTAATAAATACAAATTCTCATAGACTTAGAAACAGCCTTTGTAGAAAATATCACACACTACCCACTCTAAAGTGAATTACTATAGTATGCTTTATAATAAATAATATTCCATTCTTTCTCCTTCAAAATGTCACATTTAACTCTATTGTTACTTATTATACATTTCTTGTTTGTAAATTATTTATTAGTAATTCCTGTGTAATTTTATTGACACCACTGTACATCTAATGTACATTTATGAATAACTTTTTACTAAGTTTCTTTAATATTATGCTTATTGATTCATATTTTAAATGATTTTATGTGCTCTGCTAAAAAAGCTGTGTTAATACTGATTTAAATATACAAACTACATGAATACCATATGTTCATCCTTAAAAGCACAGGAACTTGATTCTGAATTATGTTGTGTATCTTAAATGAATGGTCTCTATACGCACAGAACATCGAAATAAACACATCTGACGAGAATTACAGTGGGTTCTAAGGGCCTCTAACTTATACACACACAATCCCTGATAGCTTTTCCAGACTTCTGGCTCAATTTCTTTTTGAGGCATTCAACTGGGGCACCTAAGCCATGTGACTCATTGCATTCTACACATCAGCAAGAAACGGATCTGCCCCTTTAACAGCCACACAGTAAATGAAGCTTTACAATTTTACCTATACGATAACACCCTAAACAAATTCAACCTTAAAGAGATCACATAGGACCTACAAAAAAAACAGAAAGCCATGTATTAGAATCCCGAAAAAAAAAAAAAAAAAAACCTCCAACTGAAAAATGAATGAGAGACGTGCTTTTTTTCCTCCTACTGTAGCCTTCATTAAACGCACCGTATGGAATAGGAGTGAATGTTCAATGGGAATGTGTGCTAGTAACAACACGTACTGAAAGACATACACACACAAGCCTCTGATGAGCATCTCCCAAAAGTACACCCACGGAGATCGGTGGGCTGCATCTTAGAAAATCATGGTACACTGAGTCTCGCAGGCCCTGTATGTGCAGCACAGCTGAGCCAGTGTTCAGCACACACACACGAGCGCGCTCACGCACACACACATATAGCCAGTGGGAAAACACTATATATAGCCATAGCCAATTCCGATCGCGAGAAAAATAACTCACCGCCTCCGAGTCTTCAAATCCATGCAGGTACAAATTGTCATACATGGAGGTTTGCTATTCCAAAGAGGTCCTCTTGAAGAATAGAGAAAAAAAAAGAGAGGAGGAGGTGGTGGTGGAGATGGAGAGGGGGAGGAGGAGGAGGAGGAGGAGGAAGAGAAGGAGGGAGCCACCACCACAAAAAAGAATCGATGGGGGGATGACGATCCCCTTGCTCCACAGAGGAAGAACAAGGAGGGAAAAAAGGGTGAGAGAAGCCTCACGAGAAAGAAAGGATGGAGAGAGAGAGAAAGAGGGAAAGCAGGCCTGTGTAGACGGCTCGGCCTGCAGGATGGAGTGGATCCCTCGTTCAGCCTCCAATTCTCTCACATCCTCAGGCAGGGAGAAGCTTCCCAACGGCTCACTGACGCGGACGTTTCATCATCTCTCAGCAACACGCTCACATACACACACGGCACGGCGCTGCTCCCCGCATCAGAGAGAGAGAGAGGGTTAGAGAGAAAGAGAGAGAGAGAGAACCCTTCCTCAATCTCAGGCTGATGACACAGTTGACCAGCTGCGTGCTGATTGGCCAAGCAGCCTCCCAGTCAGAGCTACTGCTGACGTGTGTTCTCCTTGACTGCGAGCACTGATGAGAGAGAGAGAGCCTCCCTCTGCCTCTTTCATTCTCTCTTTCCGTCTGTCATTTCATTTGAATGTACAGTCAGATTCTTCTCAAGGATGTTCCCCTTTATTTGCCGAGATGCTATTTTCTTCACTGATTAAATGCTTAAACACTGATTAAATGAAAATAAAACAAAATGTTTGTTTTATTTTCACATTAAAAAAATATTTACAAACATATAAATTTGAATAATTTAACCAAATTAAAACATGAATAAATGAAAGCTTTTTTCAAAAAATGAAAAAATGAATTTTTTTTTGCAAATACATAAATATTTAAATAACAAGTGTATATATTTTAGTGCTGTAAAATGATTAACCACATTCAAAACTAACGTTTTTTGTTTACATAATATATGTGTGTGTACTGTGTTTGTTTATTATGTATATATAAGTACACACATATTCAATATATATTTGGAAAATATTTACTTGTATATACAGTCATATATTTATATTATATATAAAGACTGGAAGACTGGAGTAATGATGCTTTGTATCACAGGAATAAATTACATTTTAAAATATATTCACACATAATTTTTTTCTAGATTGATATATATATATATATATTTATATATATAAACCATATTTTACTATATATACACATACGCTAAAAGGTTAACAACAGATAATAATTAGAAACGGTGCTCACATTTTACAAAAAGCATCAATTAGCTAAACAAAGCTACAAATAACAACATAAAATGTGACATTACCAGCCCTAATGTTAAAAAGTAATCATTTAATTGTGTCAGAAAAGTGATGAATCAATTTTTAATTGGTCCACGTTGGCTTGATCACTTTCAGAAATGGGCCATTTCTTTACCTGTCTCAGGATAAAACTGGTGGAGGTGGTGCTGCCGTCAGACCTCTTCAGTCGACTACGCCTTGAATATGTTCCCCTGTTCACCTGTAGAGGGAGCAATGATGAAATCATGAATGAATTGCCTTAGACATGCTTGACCATTTCTCTCAACCCTTTACTTTTGAAAATATAAAATTAGCATTAGTGTTAATGGCAGCATAATTTTGATATTTGATATTAATAGATCAGAATCAGAATAAGCACCAGGATCCGTATTGCATTTATTATCCAATTATTTCTTAATTTGACTGCTGAGGTCATGTCAGGGTTATAACACACTTACAATACACAAATAATCATTTCAGACAGAAAAACTGACTGAATGTTACACAGAAACCAATTATTAAAATATAGACTAGTGTATATTGTGTAGAAACATGGAAGTTATCCAAGTGTAGGTGATGGGGAGAGGGAGGGTGCCAGCAAATAAAACTCTGCTGTGCGCAGTGCATTAGGTATTCCGTAATGAGAGCCACTTGCATCAATTTAAATTATCTCTGCAATTTATTAATGGACTGATATAACAGTAGAAGTGGAAAAAGTATAGAGCGGTCATTTAGCTTGAGGCTACGTAAAGATGTTAACCCTTCTTTACCCCTGGGAAGAAAAAGAATACAGCTGTACAAACAACAGGAAGTTTGAAAGAGCAAGAAAGGGAAGGAGAATAAAATAGGATGAGATAAAGAGAGATGGGGGTGGATTGACAAAAAATAGTCACTACAGGGAGACATTAATTAGCCAGGTCTGATTTGTTTCTATTTCTAGGGGTCTCTAGAGCTGTAGAATAGTGTTGAGGATAGACAGAGAGCTTGTTCTTTTTAAAGTTTGTTTAATAGGGTCACCAAAAAGTGGGTCAGTGTGCTCATTTCACCGCATTAGGGTTGTTCTTTATGTAGGCAGGTGAGCTTGCTTTATTGTTGGTGTCAATACACCAATAGAAATCTCTATACACTCAAATAATAATGCTGACTTATTTTGCATCAAAAATTTCATGTGATTTGATAAAATTTACAGTAGTAAAAGTATCTGCGTTTTAATTCACTCAAGTGCCCTTGACAACCCCATACAAAGTACAAAATTGCAGAACCCATTGAAAACATAGTGTACTTCAAACGTACTTTCTCATTCAAAACAGTTTTACTGAGAATGCCAGGAAATAAACGGTTATATTCATATAGGCTAGTAAATAGCATAATAGCGATCTGTGTTTAGTTAAATAAAGTTATCCAACTAACTTAATAAAATAAAAATCTGCAATCTAAAAATAGTCACCTGAAATATAGGCGCTTGGATTCCCTCGCCGATCTTATTCCTAATATAAATGTGTCGAGACATCTCGGCCAGCACATCGGTCCAGATCGGGGGTTGCTGGCCTGCTGGCCCGGCCCAGTGGAAGTTTGGAGGGTTTCTGACGGCTTGATCCAGCTTCGGTGATGTATGAGTGTGTTTCCCCGCGCTCGTGAAGGTCCGCTCTGCTCTCGTGCATCAGAGGAGCCACAAACTCGTCACAGTGTGACAGGTGTCAGGTGCGCGCGCACCACAGCACTGCGCGCTCGTGTGGTGGCAATGAGCGGCAGTTCTGTTTTTTTTAGATAAAAAGACAACTTAAAACATCGCGTAAAAAACGAATTCGTAAAATTATTAACACTATCAAATTAATAAAAACAAAACCTGCGAGAAGAAGGTAAATAGCTGTTTATATTAAGGCAGGTGTTTTGCTACTCTGGTAATAAAAACAATACAAATGCGTTGCGAGCTTATTGAACAGTAGCAAACCATAGCGCCACCACACTTTCTCCACACGGTGGCGCTATTACTCGAGGCTAATAGATCCTATTATTATAACAGACGATCACAAATTAAATGCACATTTTGTAGCTGTATTGACGGAAGCCGTCGAGAATTGTTTTTAATGGGTGCAATAAGAAAAGCTTGCTCAACAACTTGAAATGGTCAGGAAATTATCACGCGTGATTCTTCAGCATGTTTTCTAGAAACACAGGGTAAAGTGTGAAGCTTCGTTAAATATTAGCTTGGGCTACAAGTTAAACAATTATATGCACCAGCGAAGAAATAAGAAAGAATAAAAACAAAAGGACATATATTTGATGGTAAACGATTACAAATAGGTGTTATGGAGTAGCCTAAAGCCCATGAGAAACACATTGCATGATTATATAATGTAGCAGAAAAACATTAGAATTGCATTGTTTTCTGTGGTTATTTAAATAGACTGTGAGTATTTCGTCCTATGAGGAAAACAATTTTGGTTTACCCACAGATGACAATATACTACTACACCTTCAATGCATTGTTAGTAGCTAAATGCATTAGAACTTGATATTAGCCTCATTTTGGATTGATAATTATCCATTGGGTTTGATTTAAAACGTATAAAACCATCCATTTTATATGCATACAGCTTTTTGTCATATTATGCACCCATCTATGTTGAAGAAAAAATGAGGCTTTTGGTATACTAAATATTTGTTACCATCTGCAAGTTTTTCATGAGGAAAAATAATTGTCTTAATCGTATCTCTTTAAACTCTGCTGCTCGAGCCCTTACATATAACAAAAAAAGGAACATATCATTTCCATCCATCACCAACTTAAAAAATAATTCAGCATAAATTCTTAGTTTTAGTTTATAAGGCCTGTCACGACCTCACTTGCTTGTCATGCGTAAGTATAAACTCTCTTCCATGGGAGGTAGGGCTTTCTGTATTATACGCCTTAAGCTACAGAATAAGCTGCCCTATAATATTCATGCTGCCTCCTCTCTCCAGACCTTCAACTCTCAACTTAAAACATATTTTTATTCTTTGTTCTGGGTATAACTTATTTACCTCCGTATCTCCGGTTTTCCAACTTTTGTTTGTATGTTATTTGACAACCCTCTTGACATAATTGATGTTCATCATCTGATTGCATTACCTCTTTGTTAGTAATTGTCTGTAGTTATTTATTGAAAACACCTGTTTGTCTGAATGTCACCTATGATTGACTGGTGTATTTAGTTTTTTCCTCAGGATATACCATCAGCATATTGGTCATGGCAGTTTTTCTGCTTTTCTAATGGTTTCCTACATTTTGATATACAGTAATGTCCAACACACAGGTCATAAAAAATATGTATATGTTCAGGTGACAGCAGTGACTTGTATTACTTCCATAATCATCTGTACTCAAATACTTTCTTAGAAAATAGATGTCAAGGGTTTCATAAAATGGTTGTCTTATTTGGGGTCTACAGAACACAAGAGGGCAGCAGAAGCTCATCATCTTTCTCTTTTGAAGTCCATTTTAAAATAACAAAAGAAATTGTTGTTATAGGTATTTAACAATGTTTTAGATCCCAACATGCAGAAAAACAGGAAAAGACAATGATAAGTAGTACACAACAGACGTCACTGCTCTTATATTCTCTCTTTAATGGCATCAGATATTGATGACAGCATTTTAATACAGCAGAACTCTGTTCTAAACCGACATAATATATCTAAGAGGGCATCATAAAAGATACAAGGTCATTACCATAAAAAAAAGAAATAAATACAAATCAAGATCAGTCCAAAAATCTGTGAGCATATCTCTCTTAAATAACGGTGTATAAACATACAATAATTGAAACGACATCAGTGTCAAAAACGAGAAATGACAACAGTGATATATGCACAACAAAATAACATTTGCACAACTGTAACGGATTCACATTTCACAGTTGCTTAGCACTGTACTGTACTGTCTCCATGTATCGATATTCCATTTCTGAAAGTAACGAGTACAGCACAAAACAACAGCATCATCAATGAGTCGTTGCTGAACACAGTGATACACTGATCTTACATCGCCATTTTCTTCGCTGGTCCACAGAAGAAATGTGCCAGATGTGCATTACTTGAAGAGAACATTGTTTTCATAAAGGATGACCTCAGAGTTAAAGCAACTGAGAGGATGGACCATGCATGCATGATCAGTCTGAATGTATGGAATTTAAAAAAATATGAATTAAACGCACAAAAAAGGCTTGGTGTGTTTCCCGACAGTCCTTCTGATGGCCTCAATGTACACACACACACACGCAAAAAGGGTCATGTGACAACTTTAAGCCATGACACTGATTAATGTAATGCTGAAGTAGGTGTAGCTTAAACTAAACACACTACAGTTTGCTATTGACAGTCAAGGATACAACATGAATACAGCAAAAACATCTAAACTCTCCACTATGCATTTAAAAGGGCCAGGCCCTTCATTGCCCACTACAGAGAGCCATAATACAGCATTACGTGTATGTATTTGTGCGGTGATATGGAGCCTATGAAAGAGAACTGATCAAGTATGCTGACTTTTGCTACTAATACAAATCAACCGAGTCAACATTTTCACTTCAAACTCGCACTTGAAATGTAAATGTTAAATAACTATTGGTGCAAATTGAAATAACCTATGCGTTGAGCGAGTTTCTTGTAGCTTAGCTTGAATTTCTAATGTGCATGACTTGTGTCATATCATAATTAATGATTCTACTGTATTAAAGCTAAACAAGAGTCATCTCGTCAAGTATCCACTTTTCCGAAAGTGCCATCGGGAGGTCTGTAATGTTTAGGAAAGGCCTTCAGCTGCAGAGAGTTAAAGGCGTACTTGCGACATCCAACGTTCTTCATGGTATTCTCACGGCGGCAGCCCTCACTGGTAGGGGAAAGGGGCGGGATTGAGTGTGTGAAAACAAGTAGAAAACAAACAGAACATGAAGCATGTTTAGAAAAATCACAAGCAAATATTAGCACAGCCACAAAAGATGGGAACAGACATCTCAGCAGTGTTATGAGCATGTGCATTATGGGGGAACACTGAATGAGGGTGGCTAAAGCGAATGAACAAAGCATGTCACAATACAGTTAGAAACGTAAGAAATAAAAAATACATTGGTTTAATACATAGGTTGTGTATTAGGGTATGCCAAATAATTACATGATCAGGCGAACTATTGCACATCTCCCTCTTCCAAAAATTCGGTTTTACAACTGCAGTTAACATTTATAAATAAATATATTCTTTCAAAAATGTGTTTACACATAAATATCTTATTCATATAATAACAATAAAGCAATTCAAATGAATTTCTTTAGTGAGTCGAGTGTAAAGATAAATGTAAAATGATATCAGTTTTGGTACAAAAGGAGAAATTGTAAAGAATGTTCATGCTGCTTCATACAAAGAGAGTGGAACCATTAAGCTAGTTTACATGACTTGTTTGATGAACAGACTGATCCAAGTTATTATACAATGAAAAATCATGGTGTTTTTTTTTTACTGAAAAGAGCAGCTTGGACAGTCTATTAAATATCTCCTTTTAAATTTCACTACAGAAAGAAACAAAAGGTATGTAAATGATCACTGAATTTTTGCATTAATTGACCACTTTATGTTAAACATTTTTTTTATTCTAGTGATTTCTGAAATCGAAATAGCTATTTGCCAGAGACCTTTTAATCTGTGAACCTAATGAGTCCACAAAACTATTCCCTAACCCAAGATACTTATCTATTTCCCAAAACATTCAACAAGGTAGTCCATCAGCTTAAACGTTCAAATCTCCTAAACTACAGCTGCAAAATTGATCAAAAAGATATTATGGCTGTCATTATTAATCAAGAAAAGCATCTAGTACAGTATTCTATATAGAAAGCTATATATATTCATACGGTTGAACATTGTAACCATTCACAAACATTTATGTTGTGCGAATCGGACATATTTTTTAATAACCTGCAGATGTGTTTTAATATAAATTTGATCAATTAAATTCAGAAATAAGATTATAGTATCATGGAAAATAATCAACAACTTTATAATCATGCAGCCCTATCCAATGATCAAATTTAAAAACCATCAAACATAAACCTATTCATAAAATCTTTTCACTAAGATTTACCACAGATATTTACCAAACCTTCGGCATAGTCTGTTCCTGTCTAAACTATCATAATCAACTTTCTCCAACTTAACTGTCTAAGAACTAAACATACCCAGCTCAAAACACTATCCAACATGATTTAAAACAAAAATCTGAAAATTTTTAAGCAAACAAAGCAAAAATAGACTCACAGAGCCACAACACCATTATAAATGAACCCCCTCAGCATTTCTTTAGTGGGTCAGATGAAATGCACACTTTCCTGTAGCCTGGTGAAGGTTCTGTCTTTTAAAAATATAAAGTTCTTGCAATGTAAGCTCAAGCTGTGTTAACTTGTAAACAGCAGATGTACTGGCCGTGGCATGTGGCCAGACACATTTTACAAAGCACAGAGAGGCCATTTTTAATTTGGCACAATTAAAAGGGAAGCACAATTAAACTGCGTTCTGTAAAATTCTCTCATGGTAAACTTTAACATATAAAATATATATACATTTACATATAAAGAAGGGAAGAAGTCGGATGATTTGCAGTCTGCATTTCATGATTATAAAACAAAGTGATTAGTTTTGATAAAACAACATACAATCTATTCATCATTACTGCATAAGTGTCTTTACTTAAAGCAACATGTGGATGCTAAGTGTCATCTAAACAGATACATCTTAAGTTCCAGATTTCACACAAATATTAAGCCTAGCATGTCATTTATGTCTTAATTTGAGAAAAGAAACAAATTTACAAAAATACACAAAAAAAATGTTGGACCTTAGTGTATTCAAGTAAATAAGGTTGTATGTTTTTACAAATTGAGAGATGAGAACATTGCTGAACCTGGAACATTCCTTTCCGTTAAACCTATTGCCACGTACCTCCTGTTAACTGACAGTGAAAACATCCTTAAAGACGTTCATAAAATCCTGATGAAAATCAATTCTTAAGTGCATATTTAGATTTCCCTGACTGAATCTATTTGGCCAAATTTTATAGGCTCATTAAAAAGGCTGCAAACAGGTTAGTGCAGACCAATCTTGGTAAAAGAGCAACATGTGTTCCTCCAGCCAAACATGGGAAGACATGGACACTTAATACCCTAAAGTGCAATACATTTTCATAGCAAGTGCGATGATAGGTGAGATTAGCTTTGGCCAGGTCTTATCTTTGCGTTTAGGTAGAAACACATGGAAGACGCAACAAAATCGACCACAAAGAATTCTATACTGTTACAGAATAACAGCATCTCATTATAGAGTGCAGCAGTTAGGTTCCGGAGGTACAAACGTGTTTATTTTCTCCATAGGGAAATTATTTCTAAATCTTTAAAAGAAAGAAGTATTGTGATTTGAGATTGAATGGTATATGCTTTGCTGAAGTTATCTATTTGCATGATTCTGTAAAGAAAATTCCACCAATCAAATTGCATCAAAACAGTTGGGGAATACCCAATCACTTAAATCACTGCAAATGATATTTGATTTCCTATGCTGTCAAAATACTTTGGCATGTTTTGCAATAAGCTTAAATTGTTTCTATAGATATGTTTCTGCAAAAAAAAAATAAAAATAAATCCATAAAATTTACGGTAAAAAAACGGCAGATGCGGTTGCCGGAATTTGACTGTAAAAAATACAGTAACAACTTTTTAGGTTTAACAGTTTTTTAGTTAAATTTACAGTTAAATACAGCAATTTCATTAACTGATGTAATGTTAATATACCTACCTATTAAAGTACTCAAATCTGTTTTGTACCTTGGAAATACACAGATACGCCCACAAATGCAGGTGGTGATGAGAAAGTCACATGATGACCAAAGCACATCACAATCAGCTTTTAAATATGAACATATATAGAAGGTGCTCAGTGTCATTCACACAAACACTAAACACCATCATGGTGAGACTAATCAAAAATATGCAAAAAAACCCCATTAATTTAACAACATTATATTTAACCTACAACCCTTATAAACATAACTGATGAGAATAAATTAAGAATAAACAGTTATTTTCCAATTCTCACACAATGCAGGAAATTCTGGGAAAGTCAGTTTACGGCTTTTCCCTGTAAATTTTACAGGAATTTACCATTAATCACTTAACAGTTTTTTACCGTAGCATTTATATTTTTCTACCATTAAAATCACTGTCATTTTTTTACTTTACAGCTTTAAATTAGTAGTTTGATCTTCCTCCATTGTTTCTAATTCGACTGTCATTTGCAGTGCTTCATGGGATTGTAGTTCTTTTCCTCACTAAAACAGTTCAGCATCCAGTTTTGTACCTTTGTCTTTTTTCCAATTTCGATTAGTTTTTAATTTTTAATTTTAAGTATATGTTGTAGTGATTTGCCTTGTAGATGCTTGGCTTTTAACATGGCATATAATATTTGATCCCTTTTCCTTTGGGAAATCCCTATGGGAAAAAAGTGAAGAAAAAAAAAAACTTCCGGAACAAACACCCGTTGAAAAATTGTGTGGGCACTAATGCACTCTATTATATACATACTTAATTGACCACAAGCCCAAATACCCATGTGCCTCAAAATGTTTGTTATAATGACACAAATAAAACAGTTCAATATTATAAGAATAATTAGCATTGAATAAATAAATCAATGTTAAATCTTAAATATATATACATATATGAATATCTATTTTCAATGTCCCTCTAAAATAATCTGAATATTTGTTATATGTCACAAATACTGTACAAACTTTTATCCATGACTACTTGAGAAAGAGAGAGAAGAGAGAGGTAAGGCAGAAATAAACACCAAGACCTTTAGACTGGGTGTTAGAGAAAAGAGCTGAATCAACCAGAAATAATTCAGCACTGTCTGCACACAGCTCCTCACCCAGCAGAGGATGAAACATAAGAACAGAGAAAGGAAGTGCTGAGATAGCCTGAGCGAGGGAAAGAGCGAAAGAAAAATGAATAAGGGGGTCTCAGGCTCAGCTGCAGCGGAGTTTGGCCAGCAGGTAGGCTATGCTGAGGAACACCCAGACGATGAGCAGGTTTGGGCTCAGGGCCAGAAGGGGCAGAGAGTAGAGCAGACTGGGGTCCAGCCTGAAGTCACGTATGGGCAATAAGCCGCTCAGGTTCTTCTGAGTTACCCCCTCCCTGGTCCCAATGCTGCAGAGAGGGGCAGGGACGGAGGGACGGGGACGAGGGAGCGGCAGCAAGGGTCAGAGAGGATGAACAGAATGGGGTGACATGCACAGGATGTGGTGACGTGACCATTGGGGTGGTCCCAACATGAATTTAAAGTTAAAACAAAAATTAAAATTAATTGCAGATATGATGAAAAGGTGTCAAGTCGAATCCATCCGCCATATGAGGATGCAAACAAAAAGACGTAAAACAGACAACGTAAATCAGGGAAAGAAATACAGACACAGAGAAGGGAAGAGAGAATAAAGAAAGAGAAAATTAAGAGTAATGTTCTGCACCTCCGCCATTAAAAGTAAAGAAAGTTTAAGAGATGGGTTCTCCATGTTGAACAGAAGGGGGCGTATGTAAGCCTGCTGCAATGCAATGCAAATCAAGTGTGCTGCGTCCTCCCAGCATGCAATAGGCCAAAAGAGCTATCATAACAAACCAACTGTGAACATAAAAACAATATTGCGTAGAGCGTCTGTCTCTGCATTCATCTGTTTTGTATCCAGGCTTGTGAAGGAGAGTGCATTTTTAGGTGTAGATAGACTGCTGAGTGTATTCATTTCAAGCCTCATACGCACACAGGGGACAGCAGCACAGTGATATATCATGCACAGTGCATTGTGGGTAAAACTTTACCTTAACATCCAATTTATTAACCTAGGTTAATGAATTAGATATTGAACTAACGATGAAGAACATTTTTACAGCATTTATTCCTACCTACTTTAGGGTTATTTTAAGGATTTTAATAAATACATTTAATATTCTTTATTTTGTTTGAATACTTTATACAAATACATTTTGATTTGTAAAACTCTACCATTCAAATGTTCAGGGCCAGTAATGTTTTTATTGTCTTTAAAGTTTCTTATTCTCACCAAGGCTGCATTTATGTGAACAAGCATACAGTTAACAGTAATATTGTGAAAAGCTTTTTTAATAAATTTTCACCATGCATTACTCCAGTCTTTAAAGTCCAAATATCCTTCAGAAATCATTCACATATTCTGATTTGGTGATTTCTTTTTGTTTGAAAAGAGTTGTAACTCTTGTTGAAACCATGTAACCTTTTACATCATAAATGCCTTTACTGTCACTTTTAATTAACTGAATGTGTCCTTGCTTAATAAAAGTATTAATTTCTTTCCAAAAAAGGAATCTTACTAACGAAACAGTGGTGTGTAGACGTTAACAGTTATCTAGAAGAATATATGCTGTAAACTGTGCATTGCTAGTTCATGACACCCAATGCATTAACAAATCTAAATGAATTAAAGCTTATTGTAAAGTGTTACCATTGAGTATTTGCTGAGACTCTATAAAACAGCAACAAAACCTTCCTGTACTCATCTTGTCTCTTTCATCAGCTTCAACAGAAAAGATATTAAAGAGTTTTCTGTACAAATGCAACTATGTTTAGATCTGTCCTTAGATTGCACAGAGACAAGAGGAGACAACTATGTGACAAAACTGACAGTTTTATACCCTTATTTATAAGCGCAGAACATCTGGCAAGCAAACAGCCAAACAAATCAGCAGTTTCCTAACACTCTACAGGTGCTATTTACTTGTGTTTACACCTCTCTTAGAGCGTGGAGAGATGGAAGGGTGGAGTTGCAAGAAACAAACATCCTTAACAAGTGAATAAATATAAAAGTAAATGAAAACATTAGGCAACATAAGCCACAGAGCAATAAAGACAGAAAGGTGTTACTGAAACCACCAAGAAGCCACAAGCAATGAAGGATGGTGCACTGGAGGGGATCCTTCGGAGAGACAGAGAAATGAAGAAAACATCCCCAAAGCGTGCAATGCTTATGAAATGAAGTGCAGGCAGTTGTTCAGGAGTCTTACCTGCGCATGCAGTCGAGGGCCTGGGTGAAGACCTGTGGGGCCATGCCATGCTCGTGCTGCAGGATCAGACACTGCTCCAAAGTCACTGACATAGCAGTTCGGTCCTTGGCACTTTTACAGCTGGTAAAACGTACTCCATTTAGTCGCCGACAAATCTGAGTGAAGAGGCACAAATATTGTGTTACAGCATATTTACACTTACTTCAGTTCGGCATTCAAACATATTTTGAAAAGGCAGCCGGACAACTTAAAGGCCTTCAGATGCTCTCTGTTGGCACTGTGCTGAACTAAAAAAAAAAAAATTAATAAATTTCGACTTCATGTTCTTGCTATTAAGGGTGCAGCAATAAACCCAGTGGTGCTCTATTCTTTTGACTTCAAAAAGGATCCAAAACAATATTCAATAAAACAGGTGTAATTATGATAATAAAATGTTTTTCCCCCCAAACTTATTAGCAGAATCCGTGATGTGTTAAATTAAAAGATAAATCATTTTGTGATCCAATTTAATAGCCTTTTATTAAATTTTTGTATCTTTGGAGCCCAGGTGTGATGACCTTTTTCTAGTTTCATGATCAATCTTTTGTCATGCAACCCGTTTGAGTTCATCCAGGGATGTGTGTGCAATTGGTATATTTAGCATATGCATTTTAAATCTTAGATTTGAGCTTAGCTTCAACATAACTTTTTATGTAAACCGATTGAAATAATTATAAGACTACAACCTCATGTGGTTCGCTTATTTTGAAAGACAGAGGTGGCATGTGATGAGTACTCTTAGACACCGTAGAGCTTAATTATAACTGCATATGCAAACTTACTAGAGATTTACAATATGCACACCCCTCTCTCTGCGTCTGTCAGTTAAAGGTCTTTCAGTTAAAATAGATTATGTTGCTTCTAACTCTATTTTACATGCAAATAGAGCCAAAATCACAGCATAGCCATTGTCTATATCTTATATGTACTTGGTTTCATTATTATGAATTATAAATATAATTATATAATTATAAACGATTATAAATAAGGATTTTAATCTAGATTAACATCTCGTAAGGTAGAGCTAGTTCAGTAGGTCTTATAATGGCAAGCATTTCAGTCACTATTTCATATTCATTCCGTTTTTTTGACAATAGAAACCATTAGAAATATCAGTGACAACAGTTTTAATGAGAATAAAGGTGGATTGAGTAACATTATGTGACCATAGAGAAGCAAGATAAGATGATACACTTGACTTAATGAATATGCAAATTGATATATGACATCATCTAGCAATCTAAAGAGGGTTTTAAATCGGATGTGTGAAAGGTAAAATTGTTCCTGTTGCAAAGTTTACAGATAGATGGCTTATGTGTGTGCCATTGATATGTTCAGTGTTCATGTAAACTGTTTAATAAACACTTCTGGCACTTTTTATGAGCCTCTTAATCAGTTAGGTTTTTTATGTAAATGATTCAATAAATACCGTACCGTGTCATTCATACCGAGGTATTACCGTACTGTGAAATTTTGATATCGTTACATCCCTAAAAATGACTGCATATTGTCCCCCAATATACCTGAACAAGCATAATGCCTACTGCATGTGCACAAGACTGCCGCAAAACGCATCAATAGAAATGACAATTTTATTTCAATGTTGAAAACCTCACAACATAAAATGTAATATTTCTATTTTCAGAGGTGTCAGTACAAATGAGATCAACCAAATGAGATGTTTTTGCACTCAGAGATAGATTTTACTCTATTTCAGACATGAAAACTATGAGTGGTTAAGGTTTTAATGAGAATAGTTTTAAAAGGAAAACAATGGCAAATGGGTTTGTGCAATTATTTGAATAATTAGCAAAAGAACTGTTACCTCAGCAGCCTGCCACAAAATGTCTACATTTTTATTTTTCCTAGCATGAACATTTTGGCCAAGGAACCGCAACAGCTCTGGGAGACACGTCTGACTACGAGAGCGAGGAAGACCTGAGAGAGACAGAAAATTAAAACCAGAGTGACTTGTGTAATTCAAATGTATTTTTCCTTATGTCTCTTTTTCCCTTTCCTCTCTACATGAGAGAAGAGTGATGACTTACAGTCGTCAGGTAAAACCTCTTTGAACTGCTGGTAGTAAGAGCTAAGACGTGCCAGGCTCTCCACGTTGATGAGCTCCTGAAGTGACGTGTCTCCAAACCTACGACACAAAACTTCAATATGAACACAAGTGTATACTAAACTGAAAAAGAGATCAGATAAATCAAACAATTATGATATAATGTTATTTGTTGATGTTATGCAAGCACTCTTGAGGGGTGTTTTACATAATCAGGACTCACTTCTCGGCGAGCGTTTGCTGCTCGTTGATGCCCACGTTGAACAGCACCGGCTGTACCCGCAGCAGCATGCCGTTCTGGATCTCCCTTGGCAATGCATCAAACATGCTTCCCGGGAGCGGGATACGAACATTGAACCCATCTCTATTTCCGGTGATCACTGGCAGCATGTCAGGGGAAGAGGTAGAGATGGCCTGCGTCACCTTGAACGTCACATTTCGAAGATCCATTATTCCTATGCTCATGTCCTCTAACATGGCGAGCTCCTCACCTGTGAAACAGACACACAATGAAGCAAAAAAAAAATAATCACTGTACCCAGAGTATAAATGTTTCTAAACAGAGCGCTTCTTTCACATGGCAATAATGAACAAATGTGCCCTAAATGAGTTTATATAACACAAGTGACTGTGTATCCAGGTTTAAAGTATGCGATTGCTGTATGTGTGGAAGTGTGTGTTTACCATAAGTACTTAAGAGGCACTCGAACTGAGCGAGCAGACCGATGGTGTAAAGCTGTCTCAGGAAACCGTCGTCACGGAGACAGTTTCTCAATTTGATGATGAAGCCACAAATTAGTGCTGTGAGCTTAACAGAGGCAAAAAGACAGAAAAATACAGAGCAGGAAGACAGTTGTGAGAGAGTGACAGAAATACATGAACAGTTTTACCCAAACACATCATGTTGCTCTAAACCTTGCTCCAAAGACTTCGAAACATAAATGAAGATATTTTTTAAAGAAACTGATTTCTGTCTCTCCACTGAAAGTCCAGTTATTCAAAACTCTGACACTATGAAAAGTTCGTCCATATCATTCAAGCAGTTTAATCAAAGCCAAATTACTTTATAGACAGATTACTTTATATGATGAATAATTTAATTTATGCTTTTTTCTGCATAAGCATTGATAAGTGCACATATACTGAGCACGAGGAATATGGTAAATATGGTCTGTTCTTGTGTGTCAAGTAAGTGTGGTTGAGCTGTTTACCATATTTGATGTGCTCTATGGTATGCTTAATGTTTTTAGATGTAAATAAAAGCTGTAACTACATTAAATTAAATCTTAATTAAATCTGTTAATTACATAAAACAACCGTTTCTTTTCAGAAGACCTGCATTAAACAGCTCAATTCATATCAATATATTTTAGTCTTTTTCAAAACGATCTATTTTTTATGCCACAAATCATAAAGTAAAGATCATGTTCCATGAAAATTTCCTACCATAATTGTATCGAAACCTAATTTTTTATTAGAACTATAGGGTGGGCCATTTATATGCACAATAATAAAATGGGAATGGTTGGTGATATTAACTTCCTGTTTGTGGCACATTAGTATATGTGAGGGGGGAAACTTTTCAAGATGGGTGGTGAGGTGACCATGGTGGCTATTTTATTAAGGTGTATCCATATAAATGGCCCACCCTGTACATTTTATGCATGCATTTTTGCTAGTAATTATTCATATAAGGTGTTTCAGTATTTTTTAGATAAAGATGCACATCCTGTCAACACTACTTGTATGTTTTATATATAATAATGATTTTAATAATGAACTAATGCTTTAAATAGCGCAATCAGAGCACCTTTGGTCTTGAAGAACCAAAACAACCATTTTTATAAACTCCAAATTAAGACAATGAATGTGATGAAATAGGGGCTTTTTTTGGGTGATGAACTCTCACACAGGATCTTGCATCTGAGATTATTAGTAGTGTTTAATCAAATGTTAAAAACAAAGATATGTAACATGTAGTTACACAAGTGGCCTACATATTTTAATTCATCACTTACTACATTGTAATTATCTTTAAATTACTTAAGGAAAGGCTAATCTACTTTGATGAATATAACATTGATATTACATTGATTATTTCCTTGAAAGTAAACACGCCAGCCACGCCTGCAGTAAAGAACATTGTGGGAAGACTGCATGGTTTTGTAACTTCAGACTAATATCTGGAAATGAAGTCTATGTCCATGTCGGCAAAGTTCTTGGCCAACTGTATATTGATAAATTGCTCCGTCATCAGTGTATCATGATTTTAAATGTTTTTTGTCTTCATCTTTGTTCAGCTTTGAGAGTACAGTGCAGACCAGTAGGTTGCAGGATCTGGTGAACCGCAGTAAGATGGCTCGCTGTAGAGGGAGATTTGTCTGTCCAGTCATCCTCTACAATGGAAAGGTAACCATTTTGCAATAATCAAATGGGGTATTTTTCAGCGAACAATTGGCCTAGAATTAGTGTAATTAGTGTAAGAATTAGTAAATTTTGGACCACCAGATGATTTTTTTTGAAGATTTATTTATTTTTGTACTGCTATGTTATAATTGTAGGACATGCCCCTGTTAGACATTTGGTTATACTGGTAGTAGACAAATCATAGTGTCAATAACGAATTTCATTTTTTTCTTGTGAAATCTGGCAGTTGGGATCTTTAGTACTGAAGTATTGAGTTCTGGACTATCAACCTTTAAATTTGTAGGTTGGTATCATTTACTAGGAGTAGTGATCGACCGATATTGATTTTTTATTACCGATACCGATACCAATTATTTGCTTGTTTATGCGCCCGATAACCGATATTCATAACCGATATTTTT
>JAUCNO010001758.1:6281182-6293783 GCA_032353835.1 Enteromius viviparus
GAAAAAAAGTCACCTACATCTTGGATGCCATGGGGGTAAGTTAATAAACATCAAATTTTCATTTTTGGGTGAACTATTCCTTTAAGATCATGTATAAATCTTAATTTCGGAAAATTAACACTTACTACTGGTTTTGTTGTCCATTGTCACAATTGTCTTTATGAATAATAATATATATTTTATGGACTAGATACTGTACAACCAAGATGGTCCCACAGGAATTGTGGTACAAAAGCCTAGAAATGTAACATTCAAGGTTATAAACAACTTATAAACAAAAAAAACTAAACAAAAAAAAGCAAAAGACAATTATATGATTTTTTTATTGAAACACACTGACTCCTATTACTCTTTTGTAGCGACTACAGAGAAGAGATGATCAAATCACAGAATTATGAAAATCGTTCTGTTCTAAAACGTAGTGAGGCAGTGTAGGCATCATATGCACTCATCCGGGGCAAAGCCTGTTTCAGAACATAGGCAAACTAATTATGTTGCCTCCAAATTTTAAGAAAACATTGAAGGCAACCCCAAAAGCATAAAATAAGCTCTGGTTAGAATGCCGCAGCTCACTATGTTTTAAATCAGAGCTGTCATGCAGTAAATGGCACAAAAAACAAACAAACAAAAAAATAAGTTCAAACTAACTCACCATTCCTCCTCATAAATGCTGATTAGAAAGCAAAAATGCAATTAAAACGTATGAAAAATTAACTAAGTGTATCTTGAAAGGGAAACTATTACTGATGCAAACCAACACATAACCAAAAGCAGCCAAGAAGGTGACAAACACTAATGAGAGCATGATTTTGAAAGTAGAATATACTTTCTACATTATCAACAGGCAAAAAGTACAGTACAGTTAGAAATTCAATAGTTATTAGAAAACCGCTAGTGTGTTATGTGTTCCTAAAATGTTCCTAAAGATTTTTTTGAAAAGTTTTATCATTAATTAATGAACTTTCACACATTTCTTTCCTGTTAACATATTACAGTAAAAAGGAAATGGATAAAATTTACTTAAGTGAAACTACCAGACAGCTGTTTAACAAAACAGATCTAAACTAGCATCTGTGCCTGGTCATTACCACAAACTTAATCCACATGATAGCTCTTCCTTCACATGTAACACATGCACGAACATGTGAACAAATATATACATGTATGTTCAGTTCATACCTTGCATAGTTTCAAAATGAGTTTCAAACATGACTTACACTTTTTTTGCTTCCTCAAATTTCTGCAAAAGTTTCCGTAAACCACCATTTTTGAAACCCTGGCAGTGAGCTGCAGGGGCCCCGATCGTAACCACATCATAGGTGTGATCTAGACACACAAACACAAAATGTCACAAAATTAACAACTTAGCTCTTAGTATGTAATCATTGTCGATTTTTAAAAATAAATTTAATAACAGTGACCCTACACATGTATCTCGCACAACTTTTTTTTAATTATAAATGAGTTTAAGCTGTGAAATATAAAGCCATATAACAAGATATAAAGTCACAACTGGGAGACATAAAGTTGCACTCCAAGATATAATTTTCGAATAACCAGAAAAAAAGTTGCATTCTGAAATAAGTTACAATTACTTGGAGAAAAAAAGACACGAGAAGTCACATTGAGTAAAATTAGGTCACACTGCGATATATAAAGTCAGAATTGGGAGGCGTAAAGTGGCAGTACAAGATACACATTTGCAAATATGCAAGATAGCATATGTATAAATAGCAATGTAAAATACAAAGTAAAGTTACAGTTAGGGATTGGTACCAAAACTGCTTCTGACAGAAGTGTCAACGTCTTTTAAAATAAAAAATTTGCATAAAAAACATTTATAAATCGTATGCTAGCAGTCTTCCAAAATAACCTCATAAACATCACATAAGGTCTCTATAAATTAATATGTTATAATAATGTTAATAATTTACTAAACACACATTTTGGTTACATAAAAATACATTTTAAACATTAAAAATGCCTTTACAGTACTGCATTGTCAAATAGATGGGTAATAATAAACTATGCTTATCAAAAATCTGAGATAATAGAAAACATTAAGATATAAAGCAAAGCTTACCTAAAAATTAATTTGTAGTAATGAAATAATATCACTTTATTTAGTGTATATTTAGTGTAGTGTTTATTACTTTTAATCCCACAGTTACCTTATTTATGTGAATTCTTTTACAAGAAAATCGTTGCGCTTATTTTTTTGTTTTACAATCATTGTTTTTTTTGTGTTATATTTGCAGAAACATTGGTGTTTCTTATACAGATATTTATTTTGCATAAAAAAATAAATGTTGTTAATTCTGCTCTCAATTAGTTTTTTTATTATTATAATTTGTTTTAAATATTAAAAACACAACAAAAAGTACTGATAAGAGTATAGTTAAAGTACTGGATCGATAAGTGGTATTCATAAAAGTACCCATCCCTAGTTACAGTACGAAACAAGAAGTCACAAATAAATGAAATTTTTTTTTTAATGAATTTTAAGATATTAAGTCACAAGTATGAGATACAGTCATACTGCAAGATGACAATTATGTGAAACATCATGAGAAACTGCACTGTAACATCTACAAAGTTCTGAAAGAATCAATCACTGATTAGTAAAGTCATTGCACATGCGCATTGAATGATCTTACCTGAAAAATAAGCTTTTTAAAATACTATTTGAGTGTAAAAACAACATTCAAGAGGCAGTTCATTTTAGATTTTGGTGGCAATTTAAAAAATGTAATTTATTTGCAAGTTCAACAAGCAGTTTTGAAAATTCAGCATTTATCTAGATAGGACTTGATCTTGTATGAGCTGCCCGCAGACGTGAAAAGAAAAGAACATCAGTGATTGTCTGAGTATGTGTTTGTGCGGAGTGCATGAAAACATCTGTACTATTTACATGTGCTAAGTGCTCTGAATACATGCCTGCTGAGATTGACTGTGTAAAGAGCACATACACCAAAGTGCCCAACAAGAATATAGAGCAGTGAAAAAACATTTCAAACAGAGGAAAATAACGAAAAAGGGCAACAGGATGACTAATGAAATAAGAACATAGAATGAATGAAAGATCTCTAACCGAAGGCAGACTCATCCTGAACCCTCATTCTCTGCACATGAAGGTTGGTAGGCATAAATTCCAATTTCCTCTCTGCTTTCAGATTACTGGCTTTAAATGATGGGCCTGTAAGACACAGAGAGACAGAGAGAGAAAGAAATCTCTTGATACTCCTTTATCATTGTAACAGGGTATACCTGTCTACTATTCTTAGTCTTTTAGGTCACTGGAAAATCTTTCATAGAATTCTAGGTCATCTAAAAGCATTTTTCTGCCAGTTTAACCCTGTAAAGTGAACTCATAATAATATTTGACATGCAAATTACAAAAAAAATTATCAACATTTAAAACTTTACTGAAAAACGTGTTGTATCTATTTTGTATCCCAAGTTATCTAATTTCGTGTTATAAATTATGTATCTTGAATGCAGCACTATAAGCGTTATCTCACATCTTTGGATCCTACTCTATGATCATGTTTTTTACACGTGCAGAAGAAGTTCTGAAATTAAGTGTGTAACACAACAGGAACAACTCTTGCAACCTCCAAATGCATACTGACCTTTGTAGTCCTGCAGGTCTGTGAGTGTATCCTGATAGGTCTGAAGGATGCTCTGGTACTGTGTAACGATTTGCCGTCTGAGATTCTCCCAGCACGGTGATAACTCCCCTAACTCCTCCAGCTCAGATACTCTATGAACATCAAAACACATGATCATTTTAAGGAATGTGCTCTGTATATATTCATGCCACCATATTGTCAATTTGTGCATGCGACTTGAGAACATGTCTGAGATTATGATAAACACCTGGAGGAATCCTCTTCCAGTAAGAGTTTGACGAACTGTCGTGGGATGTTAAGTGACAGGACGCTCTCAGCCATTTGTTCCAGGATCCGTAAATTATTCCCATCAGTGGTTGGAAAACGGTACATACGCGACATGGTGCCACCAAACACTGAGACACAGAAATAGAATGAAACCATAAAGAGAAATCAATTGTGCCAGGCTGTAGCATTAAAACTGTATTTGTGTGCATTTATGATATTATGACCAAGTCCTGGATTTTACTTCTGTCAATAAAAATGGAATTTAGCTTGGGAAAAGCATTATTACAACAATAAAACACAATTAGCATTAGTTATTCTTAGTGTCAGCCATATTTCTGTCAATATTTCCAAGGAGACATTACGCAACATGTATCAACCAGTGCTCTGTCCTTTTCAAGAAGCATATAAACAAATCACTTATGACTTAGCAAGATCTGAATATTTTCTGCCACGTTGTTACAAAAAGCTGCTTATTAAACAACTACTATGTTAATTGCTTTTTTCTTTCTTTTGAAATACTCAAAAAAAAAAAAAAGATTATGTAGTATGAATATAAGATTATAAAGTATGAATATAAGACTATGAAAAGTCAAAAATCAAGTTTCTGGAGACCTGCTACTCACAACTGTTAGCGACAAAAGTGTGATATATATATAATTGATATTTATTTATTTTTTATTTTTTTAAATACTTTTATTCAACAAGACATTTGGTCAAAAGTGACACGATTGAATTTAACAATGGTACAAAATTACAAATATGTAAAAAAAATAAATGCAAATAAATAAATAAATACACAAATATGCATGCATGTTTCTACAAAATTGTAGTTCTGAACATTTTATTTATATTTAAAACCTATATAATTAACAATAAAATGTCCCCTGAGCACTAAATTAGCATATTAAAATTATTTCTGAAGGATTATTATGTATATATTAGGATTAGTACATTATTATTATGTGCTATTAAAGACTGGAATAATAGCTGCTGAATATTCTGATTTGCCATCACAGGAATAAAATAACAAATAAATATTAAAGGGTTATTGCACCCAAAAATGAAAATTTGCTGCTGTCGTACTTCACCCTCAAGCCGTCCTAGGCGTATATGATTTTCTTTCAGTCAGATCCAATATTTTTCTTTCAAAAACACACAGATTCACTAAAAGGAAGCCTTAATTCTCCCTGGAGACATGTGAGGCTTGTTTAATTATGTTTGTGTGCACTTTATTTAACGTGTTTCGGACAGTTAAAGGGAACATTTTTAATACAACTCCAATTGAACATTTCTGTAAAACACATGCTAATTGTCATTTTTGGTGAACTTATCCTTTAATATAGAAAAAAAAATTTTATTAGAATAATTTACAATATAGGTCTTCACAAAAAATAATTTTGCCAAAAGTTCCCATTAAATATATACAATACATCTTTTACAAAAATGCCACTTGTTTTGATATTTTGTTTTGTAACACAAATACACTTTTTCGTTTTTATTTGTGGTGTCATATTGTGACTAAAGTTTCAATTACTAGCCACCTGTTGCCGAGTCATTTCAGAGCTTATCCAATCATCTCAGAGAAAGTGCTGTCCACTGAGCAAACAGACGCTTTCTTTCAAAGCAAAGAGCCCTTATAATGCCCCTCAATACTCCCTCTGAAGCATGGGGTCCTAGCTGAAGCCAAACTTTCATTTAGAGCATGAAACAAATGAAACGGTTCCATGCCACACACATTTGGCCATTCACTACATTTCCATCACAACAAATAAGTCTAAGAGTGTGAAAAATAAGCTATTGTCCTAGAGGCTGACGTTCTTACCGGATCGTAGAAAAGAGTCTTTCCACAGAGAGGCGTATTTCGTTCGGACTCCCACAGATTCTGTTAAACTCTCATCCACGGGGAGGACAGTCTGCAGCAACGGCACACCACAGAACAAAATCATGTCAGCATGAGTAAAAAGTAGTGAACAAACATGCTGTTAGTTGGGTCACTGGGGCATAGGTAGGCTCACCCTGCCATTGATGGTGTCTTGTAGTTGTTTGATTGGTGTATGTTGTTCTCTCTTCTCCTCTAACTGCCAAGCAATGATTGCAATACTACCCACATGCTTGTTTTCTGCTGACCTGAGGAAAAAGAATAACAGATGTCAATATGCTTAAACTGCATACTCCTGCATATTTTTCAGCAATACCACTTCTAGACACCCATCTAGGAACTGTCATGACTGGTGGATCACCTGAGAGGTAAGCTTAGTCTGTGGTTCTTTTCCAGAAGAAGATCCTTCACTGGAAACATTGCAGAGCCAAGAAGGCACATCTAAAAAGTGTGAAAAACAAAATAAAAAAAACGTAAAGATAATGACAAGATCAGAGCTGTTCTTCTCATTTGTTGTGCGTGGTGCATATCTCACCATTCCTTGTGAGCGATCTTTTACATCGTACACGGAGAGCTTGACCTGTGTGTGCTGGTTAATGTAGGAGTCTTGGAAGAATGCCACACTGCTGAGGAACATGGGATTACTTGTACCCTGCAAAACACAGGTCAAACCAATTGTTTTCGATTAGTCATTCACATCACTCCACATTGTTCCATAAATGACAGAAAAAAAATCGCAAGTGGTCAACACTAAACACTGAGAATGGACAATATAATTGATTTTGCGATTAATTGTGTCCGTCATTTGAACAATCTTGATAATGTTTCTTCCACAGCTCATAGCAAAATAAATAATGTTTATAATGTAACAGATAAATAATAAAGAATGTAATAGAGTTTGTAACCCAAAATAAACATTACACACATGAACATATTTCTTTTGAGTTGGCCTCATAACAACAAACCGTACAAAAAGTGTACTGCAATTCATGAACATATGACTCCTACCAGCTGATCCTTTTAATCAACTGTTATTTAAACATTTTAATTCATCTCAATCGGCTGCTAAGCTTTTCTGTTTGGCTAATGTGTCAGACATGGGAACTTTTATTCTGAAAGTATTGAGAATGTTAGTTTAATTTTTTCCATTTATATATTTCTAGATTTTTTTTCTATTTTTTCTTCTAGCCTCAGCTTTTATGGATAAATAAAAAACAAAAAAAAAAACAAAATAAAACGTGACTAAATAATTGAAATCATTACAACTTGCAAACAACAATTTATTAAAAGTTTAACAAAAATGACTTAACAAAAAAAGCCCAGTAAAATATATATTTAAAATTTTTAATTTTAAAGTTTT
Organism: Enteromius viviparus; assembly: GCA_032353835.1. Taxonomy (NCBI): domain Eukaryota; kingdom Metazoa; phylum Chordata; class Actinopteri; order Cypriniformes; family Cyprinidae; genus Enteromius; species Enteromius viviparus. Next base: position 6,288,321 of record JAUCNO010001758.1, read on the forward strand.
AATTTTATAAATTTTTTCCATTACATTCCTGGATTCCATTTAAATGGTTTCATTAAATTGTAATAATTAAAAGCACCTCTAATATATATATACATGTGGCTAAATACTGTGTTGTGTATTTTGAAATGTATTTGCTTTAAAGACCTCAGGTTTCTCATTGTATTTGATTTGTTGACAGTTTTCTCAAAAGAAATGTTAAAATGCTCATGAAGTGACTCCCAGAGCAGTTCTAGAGATTATGTTTATGCGTTCATGTTATCATATACTGAGGCGACAGAGGCGGTGTGTTTGTAGTAAACTGTGTGTCTGCACCCATTCATTTAAATTCATATTTAAGTAGTATTTTCACAGATTAATATTCACAGACACATGTCCATATGGCATTTTGATTTAAAATTACTGACCTCCTTTTCATTTATTCATTCCATTTCACATAATACAGTAAGTATACAGTAAGTAATACAGTCTGTTCGAATTTTCCCACATAACTAAAATCATAGGGCCCTAGAATGCCTATGAGCTCCCATTCTCCCAGTCATCATAGGTTTACAGTGTCGGTTTAACAGTTCTGTTTAATACATTATTAGACAGTACTGTTAAACAAAGAAAGTAAACGCATATGAAAAAGTATTACATAAGTATAATTTGCTGACAGCTTATACAGACAACTATTACAAATTGTAATAATATGCCACAGGCTTACATCTTTAATATTTTTGAACAAATTAGACATTTATATAAATGAAGTATTCATGAACTTATTAAAACGTTACCTGCATAATTTATAGCATTAGCAGAGTGCCATAACAAAAATATGCCGTAATTAATCAATTTACAATCAGAATGGCTCACCTCAATGATCTCTGTCTGTGCATGTTTGGTCCAGAAAGCCTGAGGAGGTGTGGTACAGCTCACAGCAACAAAACTATTGGGTTTTCGGTCCAAAGACGGTGTGGTCAGCTCACTACAGACTACACAATCACATTCACTTTCAGGGTCAAGACGGAGTGAAGATTTTCCACAAAAAGCATTGTATATATAATGAGTCTATCTTAAGTGTTATTTGTCAAAACCTGCAGGCGCTCCGAGATATAATCAGACCTCCACAGTTAAACCCCTTTATTTACAGCTTATGAGAGATAGAGGCAGTCACTTAATCCAAACGCAGCTGCTTTAGTGGTTAACTTCACGTAAGCATACAGTAGGACACAGAGAACTCACAGAAATATTTACACTACTGTTCAGTGTCATTTACAGTCTAAAGAGCAGATCTGATAGCCAGCTGAACCATTTTATTACCAGGTTGCTAGTGGAAAATAGATAATTTCTGGTGCCACTTAAAAAAAGAAAAAACTTTTGGTAATGCGTTGGATGGAAAAACCAAGACTGACCAAGACTGAACTCCAGTACTGGCTCATCTGGATCTTGACTGTTTCCTACAAAGAAGAGAGAAAGACCTTATAATTCTGACCTGATATAATGCAAAGTAAAATGTAATGCAAGAAAATTTCAGAACACAAGTTCACTAGCACTACTGTTTACCTTCCAATGCTAGTCCAAGCATCTCTGAGGAAAGCTCAAAAGTGCTCGACCTGTACACTGACCATGGCCGTTCCCTCCGTGACATTTTGGCAGGATGTTTGTGTCTGTGTTGAAGTTCAAATAACAGGAATGGTGGAAACCCACACACAGCCAGACACACTCCTGTGTGGCCGTTTCCTCTGTTATCTGAGAGAGAGAGAGAGAGAGAGAGAGAGAGAGAGAGAGAGAGTGAGAGTGAGAGAGACACTTGACTTTAACAATCTCTAACTATTAACAAACTATTTTTATTTTTTAAACACATTAATTAAAAGTCAAAAAAGAGGTAAAGAGAAGTAAAATAAATAAATGTACACATATTAGAACCAGTTAATTAATAATCATTCACCAATCAAATAAGAATTTTCATACAACCACAAAGCTTTCCTGAGGGAATTGGATTTAAAAATATCCAGGTCAATAACAGAGTTAAAAAGTAATAGTTCCTCTCTCGACCAAAGTCTCTGTACACCACTGGACTCTCTTAAAAACTTAAAAAGTGACCATGTTCTTAACACTGATCTATCAGACTCTGCTTATTTATGTCCATTAAAAAACAGGTGACGATCCAGGCCCATGTTGCCTGCTTTCCTCAAGAGGGCACATGCAATTCTAGCTCAGCTCACATCCTCTCCAAAGAGCAACCTCTGAAGTATAAAGGCTTCAACTCTAGATCCGACGTCTACAAGTCCTTGTCCACCTTCCTGAATATGCAAATACAGAACTGATGCCCTCAGCCAGTGCTGTCCTGACCAGAAAAAAAACTACCAGTTGCTTTTGGATTCTTACTACCAGATCATTGGGAGGCTCCAGAATCATTATTTTATGCCAGAGGGATGAGGCCACCAAGTTACTACAAATCAGCACTCTCCCCCTGTAGGAAAGCTGGGGTAGCAACCATTTCCAGTGAGACAACCTCGCACACTTTCTCCAAAAGGCTGAATGTCGTGTAACAGTTTCTAAAGCATTTCAAAATCTACAGCAAGCCTACACATTAAAGCAGGATCTGGAATGTCTTGACCATCATCATTCTTTAACACATACATTGATTTTTCTTGCCCTTTTTTACGCTCCAAATTAAAAAAGTAAGATGTCGGCCCATCCATGTCTTTAAATTGTTGAAAAGCGATTTCTTATAAGGGTCTCTTTTACCTTTTCATTTAAAATCGAACCCAACTGTTTTTTCTCAGTCCACTGTTCTTGTAGATTACCAGCATCATTAGCAGTCATCTATTTCCTTTTCAAACAACTTGTCTTTTTTAAATACAAAAAAAAAAATATTGCTGACAAATACCCTTACTTGCTTACTTTACCAATTTCCCACTATTGAGTAATACTTTTATATAGGCACCTTTCACTCTCCAAGCTTCCAAAAAGGTTTTCAAAATCGTTCAAAAAAACGATTCACTATTCCTGTCCACTATTACTTAGACTCATGTAGAGTCTAAAGAGCAATTCCAATCACCTCCTATTATAATAAAATTCTCATCTTGCTGCTGTTTTAAAAAGCGCTCTGAGAAAAATGTTGTACTCTGTCTGCTCCATTATGAGCACAGCTGTTAAAAACAGGAAAGATCACAAATTTTAGTGATTCACTAAGTTCCGCTTTTTCTCATCCCTCAAAACATTTATTTTTAAGGAATCCACCCTTAAAATTTCCATATAAAAGAGAAAGAGGAAAACAGAAAAACGAAAGCAAAAAATCTTAACAATCATAATTATTTAAGTTTTCCCCTTGCTTTTCCTGTCTTTCTGCTTGATCTTACAGTAGATAGGTGTTTCTTAAGACGAAAGCACTTCTGTTGTGACAACTTCTCAAAGTTACTTGTCCTCCTAACCAACATAACTGAAGAGACAAATTTGTACTTTAGTTTTGTCAAGAAAAGCACTGATTTGATCTTAAGTGTATAAATCCTTGTCAGCCATTTTCCCGACATCAAACCATTGTTCATCATCATCCCTTAGTCCATCATCAGTGCACTGTGACAACCCCTTCATTTCATCACCTAGTTTCCTTAGCTTCACGTTCATCACATTAACTCACACCTTTATCTTTAGCAGTACTGCAGCCAGGTTTCTCCAGATTGCTAATATTAGCTCTCTCACCTCTTGCTGTCCTTTCACTTCGCCTGATCTCAGTGTCTCAGTGTTAAATTGTTAATTGTCTCAGATTGGGACGAAGAAGCATGTTGTTCTTTTTTATGTGGGCATGTGAAGCGCTTATGTCCGACACTCCACATTCAAATTATCTCATTCTATCAGTACTGGCATATATCATAAACAATGCGAACAATGCGGAACAAAGCTTCCGATGTACATTCTGGGGAATTGGCAAACATGTAAACCTGCCTCCTAAAAGAGAGAACGTGTTTTAGCACTGCATTTTTACATCCAAGGAGAATTGCTCTAACAGGGTAAATGATCTTACCAAATCTCTGTAATTCTTTTAGGATAGCCTCGTTACTTACAAAAGGTGAACCATTTTAGATGGTAACCTTCGTTGCTGGAGCAGATAGAGGGGTTACCGGAAAAAAACATATTCCACTCATAGTCAACTCATTATCCAATGGCTCAGATTTTAAAAAACACAACCACGGCTTTGTTTATCCACGAAGCCGAGACAATGTTCTCAAAACCAACTTTTTCTCCAATAAACTGAAGTTTTTCCTCCACAGAGTTGGCGCTCCTTCAACTTGAACAGACACCATCACATACAGGGATAAAAACTTTTATTACATTGCCTTCGCTATGCTTCTCAAGCGAAACCCAATTTTAAAGAAAAAATAGTAAGAAAGGAAATGTTAAAGATCGCAATCACTCAACGCTCCCAAACATGCGCTCAGCTCCACCTCGCACTCCCAGCATGCACCAGCGAGAGAGAGATTTGAAATTTTTCCAGATTTCTTTAAAAATAAAAAAAATACCCCAAAACACTGGATATTTGAAGTAGTGTTTGACAAGCAGCTGAACTTCCCAAGACCCCATTTTCTTACAGGCACCACCTGAGGCTTGTGGATCACAGCATCCAGAACTGAAACAGGAACAATTCAGCCATTTAACATAATCCCAGAAGCAGAGCAAAGGATATTGCTATATATAATATATAATATTTCAAATAGTTAAGTACAATAAATAAATTCAACTGTACAATTCATTGGGAAGGCAGAATATTACAGATCCATTAAAAATGGATGAAACCAGTGGACCAGATGGCACTGCTCTCAAGAAGCATGCCCAATATACCTCCTCCATTCCTCTTTTATTAATATTTTATTATTCATTTTATCTTTTTCTAAATATGCAAAATTTAATATACCATTAAAGGATGCCTATTACGCCCCTTTTTACTAAATGTAAAGTACGTCTCAGGTGTACCCAGAATGAGAAATTTAAGCTTTTTTTCAGTTTTTGTCTCCTCTGAGACTGGGACTCTAAATAGTGTTCATCAGTGCAGTCAAAGACAGAACAGCTAGAATGCTTTGTTAAAACTTGGAGATGTTAAAGATTAATATTAACAATAATATTATATTAGGATCCCCTTTCTACATCACTGAAAACTTAAGAGAACTATTTAGTAGAAGATAAAATCTCTGAGGAAGTGTCCATTAGCTATGAGATGAGATAAGGCAGTATGTCCATATGAGATAAAGGTACTCCCTTTACTGTACATCTGTTTATCCATCTAGATTTATCAAGCATTTAAAATACCTTCTATTAGGGCTGGGCAATAAAACAATAACTATATTTACATTTACATTTATACATTTAGCAGACGCTTTTATCCAAAGCGACGTACAGGTTGGGAAATCAGCAAGCAATTAGTCCTAAAGAGGCAAAAGCAACTTAGGAAGTGATCATTATACCGTATAGCAGGCAATGTTTAGA
>JAUCNO010001758.1:6327376-6364255 GCA_032353835.1 Enteromius viviparus
TTTTTGTTAAGTACATAACTCCACATGTGTTCATTCATAGTTTTGATGCCTTCAGTGAGAATCTACCAATGTAAATGATCATAAAATTAAAGAAAACACATTGAATGAGAAGGTGTGTCCAAACTTTTGGCTTGTACTGTGTGTATATATATTTATATATCACAGTATTTCTTAAGGTTATTCGTAAGGACTTTTATATACTTTTATAATCTGGTTTAATGCTGTGTGAAGTGATCATTTTGAGACCAGTACATGATGGAAACTAAACGACGAAGGAAAACAAACAGGAAGTGCTCTAAACATGCTGCTGCAGTGATTTGCAAATAAGAAACCATTCTTTGTTCTAATTAGTTTAGGCAAGAAAATGGTGGTGTCATTCTCTCACTTTTCATGAAGAATTCATGCTATTCCAAAAAAAAAAAAAAAATGTGTCTAGTTCAAACAACTAATTCTTTTAGAAGCACTGCACCATCTTTGAAAATAGCCTTGAATGTTCTCAAAGATTAATGCTATATTTCTTCATCCATATCTGATAAACGTCATTACCCTTGATAGACAACATGGTCCCAAACTTAACAGACAAACTTTTTTCACACATTATTAGTGAAATGACATTTATATGAGCGTGAATATGTAAACAAGGAGTCATTAATAATGTTTTCAGAAAATACATATTCATGGCACAAATAAAAGAAAAATGCTTCCTGCATCATTTCACTCAATCTTCACACAAATGGCAAAACCCAACCCTCAGCATCTAATATTTGCATATCATTTAAATATGACCATTTGTTGCGCCTTTAGACTTTTGTAAAGACCTCCATCTCCTTTTTAGCAGTATACTACAGCAGCAGTGGCTTGTAACAGATCAAATTCAGTTTATCACTGTTTGAAGGAACTACGCTTTTGCTCTGCGGAGTGTCATGACCTGCCAGTAGCAGAGGCTTTATAAAGTGTGAAGTCACCATCACATCAAACATTCCCTTTTACACCCCAGGATTGGCGATGACAAGGAAAATGATGCTAGATGTGGCAAGACGTAATTAAATGCATTCAATGGGTACAAGACTTCTTTGGCTTAGAGAGGGTATAAAGATTCAAACCCAGTGATTTTTATCCTTGCCTCTGCATAAAGTGGTGTCCAAAAGTCTAATTGAAGAGGAATTTTTTTTTTTTTATAAATATTAAAATTACTATAAAAAAAACATACAATGAAAATAAAACAATAAAAATTTTCATTTTGAATTAATAGTAGTATATTAATGATTTTGGATCCCACTTTATATTAAGTGGCTTTAAATACTATGTACAATGTACTTATTGTGTACATATTGTGTTGCTAAACAGTTTTGCTGCTGTTGAGGTGGGATGCAGGTAAGGTTAGGGACAGGTTTGGTGGTATGGGTAGGTTTAAGGGTGGGTTATATAGTGTAAGAGATGGGTCAACCGTATTATTATAAATAATATAGGAAATAATTACAAATCTAATTACATATGAGTATTTTTTAAAATATAAGTACAATGTAAAACATGTATGTACCCAATAAGTGCATTGTAACAAATAATTAATTTAAAAGTAAGCACATAGTAATATAAAATGGGATTGCAGTTTTTAATTTGGAAATAGTATCCTGCTAGTAGGCATACTTTTAATAACATAGCACACATCCAAAGATAAAGGCCAGAGAAGTGTTTCTGAAGGAATTCAGCCACAGTCTGTTAGACTATCCTACAATCCATCAGCCACAAACACAGCATACAATCATGAAGATTCATTGGGCTTGTTCTAATATGGGACATTTCTCTGTGCTGAACAGGCAGGCTCTTTAGACCAACCAGTACTAACGACTGGCTCATTGATTTGTTGAGGACATGCAGAGATAAGAGGACAAACAGACAGTGAAAAGAGAGGAGGTGCTGGAATACAGATGAGCATGCTGATATTGATCCCTCTTTGGGGTTCTCCTCCGTGAGGGTGCAACTCACTCATTCTACACTCCAATGCCAGCACATTGTTACTGTAAATGTAAAAGCTTGCATGTCCTGATTTTGCCAAGTTCAATGTGTCCTTAGGTCAACATAATTTTAATGCAAACATATAGTCTTGACCATATCTCTACACCTAACCTTAACCATGAGCAATGCATAAAATCTGAGGAAATTACACTGACACTAATGTACAAGCGCCAAACAATGATTGTTAGCCTAAAATTCACAAAAAACGTAAACTGTTTCTTCAAATCTGATTGGTTAACCACAATGTTGTCCCAGGGACATGTTGCACTTGGTAAAAACAGGTAAGCGTAAAAGTTAGGCTTTTTTAATATAAGCCTAAGAATCTAGGATTTAGAGACACTACATACTTCAACACATAATAATAATTGCAATAAGTTGCAAAAAATCAAGCAGAGCGAACATAAGTCTCTGATCTCAGGAATAACTGATTGTACTGTGACTGAGGTGCTCTTTTCTACTCTTTTCCTATAAGGACTGCCGCAACAGATGAAAGCTCATTACGCAGCGTGGTGAGGAGAGGCGTGCAGAGGAAGTGGTTGGGGGAAGTGGGGCGCAGGGGTGGCTAATTGGGGTGTGTGATTACACCGGCTGCTGTTAGCAGGAATTAAGCAACAACAGACCCGGCAGTACGGCTCATCATCGCAGAGAGAAGAGAGTAAGGCGATATCGCTGATATTTCCCTAATTATACCAAACACCTTCCCTCTTGCAATATCACATAGCATAACACCAACATGCGCTCATTGTCTACAGGCGAATGCAAAAAGTAAAAGTCAGGCATTTGGAATACAACTTTTGTTGAACTATTCGGCAAAGGGGTCACATTTACTGTTGCATTGAAAAAGGTTGTTTGGTGAGCTTTGACACACATATGCAGCGTTGACTAATATCATGTTATGTTGTGGCAGTGAGTGACTCTGTATGAAACTAAAGATCAGCTACAGTACACTTCAATATTATAAAATCACCCATAAAAAGAAGGCTGTTTGGATAGCAGTTTGTTTGTCAGCAAGCTGAAAAGGGTTAGGTTTCTACTTAGACGTAATTATTTTATTTGTACTTTTTTCTGCCTGTGAAATTAAGATTATTCAGACTACTTTTATTAATAAATTTTCATACAAGTAAAAGCAGAACATTTTTAACTGATTTGGGGCAGTATGGCGAAATAACTAACTACATTTCTTGCTCTTTATTAATAAAAGAATTCGTCTGAAAAGAAACACACAGTTAAAAAGTTTGTCTTTAATTTTTTTTTTCACCAACAAGCTAAAAGAAACAAGCAATTCAGTGATGAAACGTGCACATCTGCAGCACAACTTATTTTGCAGATGTAATTACAGGTAAAATAAATTTAAGTTAATTCAGCCTGATGGGATTGTTTTTTTTCTCCCTCAAACCAGAATGTGACGTGTTGTTGAAGATTGTTTCTATGTGATATTGCTGCAGCCAATTTAATTTCTATATATTATATAGATTACATATCGATCATTAGATCAGGCCCCATCAGTGGACTTTTCCCACAAGTAAACTATAATATAATGATTTTTTTTATTATATTAAAACACAATACAATATACACATATGAAACTTGAAATAGTCAGAGTTCAATGTTCTGCTGCATGTCAGGTGGGGACACAAATGATGCGATCGCATATATTATTTAGTTATTGATTCATTTGTTGCTGGGAAATGTCATATATTAAAACTTTCAGTTGTTATCTTCCAACTTTTCAATCTTCATTTTCCCAAATAAATGGGTCACCTCAATAACCAGAATTTGGTGGCAGAGGGAAAGCCATATGGTTCTGTGACTTCTGTTTAAGACTTCAGCTGAATTAATTATTGTGGCTCTTTTGTCATTAACAGAATTTTCCCTTTTGGGTTTCTTTCCATTTTCTATTCATTTATTTTGGGTCTCCATTTTATTCTCATGAGCCTACTTGACCAACCAACAACAAAAAAAGTGAAACATTTAAGGTTCCCAGAGGTTGTGTACCTGTGACAGGAGTTTCCATCTTTTTCTGAATGTCTTGACGAATCATTGATTTGCACTTCATTCCAGATCATTCTCTCCCATTGCAAAGCCTCTATGTTTGACTTTCCTGCACAAAAGCCAAACAGAAAATACAGGGTGAATTAGAGAGAACCGACATCAAGAACAATGCCAGAACTCTGCTTTGATTTTGCGTCACTGGTAATATATGCTAATACTAGGTCACCAAACCAAAGAATGCTTATCCTGTGCTCATCTCTGTCTGACTATATCTTCTCTTTCAGATGGTAGCTGTCCATTACTTTAAAGAAGCCTAAAAGGAGACATCAGCAAATCTTTTGTCTTTCAGTGTGAGATCTGAAGGATCTTTAAATTACACCTTGTTCAAAGCCTGAACCTTGGCCTAAAGTGTCCATTTTAAGTGTTTACAGTAAGTGTACCACAAAGTTTAGATGAAAGTTCCATGTTTAAACTGTTCTGGTAATACTAAAACAATTCTGGTGACTTGATAATGTCTACTATTCATTTTTAAACTTTAAACTAAAAGTTATTGGACAGTTGGTTGTTTTTAACACAAATGTAGGCTACACCATTTAACTTGCGTTCCTTTTTAATTAATTTAAATTACGTTTCATTCAGCCATACAATCCATTGAGGCTATAAGTATTTTGTGTACATTCAAATATATTATAAATTAAAACAACAATGCAAATCAATGTTTTAAAGAAATATTAGCAATACCCTTATAAAAGGATGAGGTTGGAGTATAGGCCTACTTTCAATCAATTTTATTATTTATATATGTAATAACAGTTTAAGATTGATCAACTCTCTCAGTCCTTTTTTAAAATAGACAATGTTTCACATAATTTGTTTGACAAGGTCGGCAGATTCTCATAAGCTTTGTAAATCTGTAGATCTTTGTAAAAAGAGTCGAAGGATGTAGAATGCATTAACAAACGTAAAGAAAACCTTGCATTGTACGGTCTTCTACCGCGGGTCACAAACACGAGAAGGTCTCCATGCGTGGATGAAGAATGTAGAATTTGAGCTTGCACTAAAATTAAGTAGTCTATGTTACAAAACCACAACAAAACACCCTTATAAACCGGTGTGGTCTCTTCAGTGTGGTCCAGAGATTCACTATCAAAGCTACAGGTGCTGCACAAGTGGAGGACATCAAAAGCGCTGCACCTCCTAACGAAACAATGTTGTTACAATACTTGTCTTTGAACCTCGTCTAGTACCTTGCGACAAAGGCTCAATGAATAAACACCAAACCAAGCAGAACTACCCCCATCGCCTTCACCCACCGGCGCTTTGTTTCACAAAATCGTTTGCAGTTAATGTTTTCGTCTACTAATAAAATAAATAAAACGGCCGCGGCAGAGCATAAGATCAACAAACGTTAGATGTCCCTCAAGATTCACAAATTCATCACCGAAGAACGTTAAGTTGTTTAGAGGGTACACATTAAACACTTGCACTTTACAGATGCAGATCATGATGCACTATCCCTTTGAAGTTGATCAAAAAAGTTGTCCTAAAACAAGGACGAACTTTGATTTTAGCACAACCTTGATGCAAGATTTAATTCACATCAAATGCGGCTGGTGTATTTTAGTTTTTCGGGTTTTTTTTGCGAATAACGCAAAGACCTGCCGTTACACTCTCGTCCACTAGATGGCGCTAAAGTATTTGATAACACTGAACTAAGCGGGTTGCTATGTTTACTTTCTGGAAATCTGAAGGCAAACGCAGAATTATGTGATCTTTGCAGAACTTCTGTTCAGGTAGAAACTACATATTAAACATTGAAGAATGCATATTAAGCTTATAAGAACACCTGGACAACTAAACTTACCAGTGATACATTAAGGAGTCATTGTGCAGTTTAACGCCTTCAGCCCAGGGAACAGCTAGTTGGTAAGAAATTGGGGATCAGGAGAAAATTGGGCGCGACAAGGTCTGCAAAAATCAAGACGGCGCCCCCTGGTGAACCGAGAACTTAGATATCCGTTCACAGCATGCTTTGTGGCGCTATTCAGTGCAACAGACAGAAAATATTGACATTTGTTAAACAACCAAGATGTCAATTAAGCTGCTTTTTTTAGTAACACCTTGTATTTTCATATGCTGCAAAAGTTTGTACAAGTAACAGATAAGTCAAACGATTGCAATGTGTTCTACTACAGCCTTAAGTGTATTGCTTTCTTCTTACCAAAGAACCACGTTTATTTGCCTGTAATTTTGGTTTTTAAGTTATTTTATTTAATCTTTTGCTAAAGGACATTACTTGCAGTCCAAAATATCAATATATTTAAACAATGATGTTAAATTTTTTTACTGCTTTTTTTTTTTACTACTAATATCTACATTTAGATAGTTGAAAAATGTAAAATTATTTGTAGGCTATTTATAGGGACATGTACATCATTAATCATCTTTTTTTTTGTTGTTGTTGTTTTTAAACATGAGCTATAGTGCTAGAAAGACATTAAATATGCTAGCCTAATTTTAGGCAGCAGATAATCACGCCAACAGTGTGTGATTATGCACTGTAAAAATCCAAAATCATCATCACGGAAAAGAACAGCAATATATTTAATAATACAGAAATAAGTATCAACATCTGAGCACAAATAATTGCAGAAAAATTAACAATAAGTGTCACAGAAGAAAAATACATTGATATAATTTGCCTTAGAGACAATGAATTTATTTGAATAATATCATGTGCAAATGATTTTGCTTGTTTCTCTTCCATTGACATTTTGTTTTTCAAAAATCTTAGTAAAAATGCTAAAGGATAATGAATATCCAACAGATAAGATGCCTAAATATCATAATTTACATTATGGGTTATCGCAACATATGGCAGGTTTGTGTGATATTACCCTAGCGGAGGGTGGATTCTGATAAAATCACTAAAAGTGATTTTAATATAATTATTTTCATACAAAATTTTAATAAAATACTTTTTAATTCTATATTACAAAATAAGAAATCTTTCTTTCTTACTTCTAGTATGGGGACAGTGCAATTGTGGTGTAACTTTAATTTCATATGTGCTCCCTTCAAAACTGCAGGTAGGGGTGGGGGTGGGGGGGGGAGTTGAATGAGCACAGAAAACAGGAGATGAAACTTCTGTTATTTATAGCGTTATGTTACCTGGTTGACTGTTAGAAAAAAACACAATTTAAACTCCACAAACACATAACTGTTTTCTTATTATACATAATGACTTATGAAAATCCCAAGCAGAAGTTGAAGACACAAGTAAAACATTCTGAATTTATCTCCAACTGCGACGGCAGGCTGGATCTACAGAACGCAGAAGAACATCAAGGCAGATAATTGAACTCCGTAATAAACTGCGCACCATTGTTTTAAAAGGCCTGTCTGAATGTTCTTTTACCTGCTGCCAAATGACTTACATTTGCATGTCATTGGCCGCCCCTACTTTCATCTAAAATAACACTCATTGCGTAATAACAAGATGAACTGTGTCAGAAATACCTACTGATGCTCCAGTGCGGAGGTACATCTGCCTGCCTCTCTTCTCCCGCTGCACGCTGTTTAGAGCTGCACAAAGGGTGATGGGCAGTCGTTAGGTGGACACTCGGGCTTTTGATTTTTAATTGTAATTGTAATCCTCTCCACTTGAGGGCTGAAAATGTGCCGTTTGAAATCTGGACGGAAGATGGAGGGGGAGAGGCGATGTTCAGAGAGGCCCTCTTCACGTTGGCGATACATTAAAAGGTTTAATCCAACTGAAATGTAAATCACAGTTCTTGAAAACAAATTAAGGGGAAAGATAACAGAGCCGCACACCATCAATACACCATCAGCCCAGTCTCCGGCATGGCCTACTCTGTGCCTAAAATTACGCCAGGCTTGTTACCATGGGTAATGGTACACTGTCAGGTGGGCTGATTGCAAGGTTATGGTAAACAGAGCAGTTAGACGGCGCAGGATGAATTGAGGAGAAGAACAGACAGGCCATCACAATCACTCCGCAGTTCAGACAGACTGCACTCACTCGTGGTTACGGTGATCCCTCATAATTGTGTATTCAACTTCAGTGATTTTGCGGAGCCCCCGCACATTGTGCTCCTCTTTCTGACATTACGAGGAGAGTAATTGTAGAGTAACACAACTGTGCTGTATACCTTGAGCCGAATGATGCCTGACAACCCTCTTAGTGTTGTGTTTTTATGGCGTTTCCCAAGAAATACCTTCATCTTTCAAATGTGTCTCAAACCTTCAGAAACATTGCAGGACCTTAGGGATTAAGGTTAGGAGTTAAGATTTGAGCCTTACCATTGTACCACGCATCTGTGGCGTTAAGAAGTTCTGGATGTTGTCAATATGAGAGGGACAGGTCAGCCCGTTGGCCAGTTTCTTTTTCCTGCGCTTCTCTTTTATCCCCTGTGGCATCATTATCCACCTCAATCAGTCCCTTGTTTGGGCCTCTTTGACTCAATTAAGGAGAGTTGAAGTTACAAATTTGTTACAAATTAAGCTTGTTGAGATCCTAAAAAGTTGAGCGGGGCCACAGAAAGGCTTGAAGTAGTTTGGATGAGTGTAGCAGAGCTTGCCCCTCATCCCTGGCCTGGGGCCCCGATGCTAGTGATACCCTGAGGTCTGGAGAAGAGGCTATCCTTCTGGAGCTCCCTCTCCATTAGGGAACAATCACCTCCATTGTAAGCCGTGGAAGTGATGAGATTGCAAATGGAATCCTGCTGGAGGAAACAAAGATGGTGGGATCGTTTTAGTGCAACCGGAGCTCTAGGCAGGTGCCCCTCTCTGAGTCTTTAATTGATCTCATTTGTTACTTATACCTCCCGATCAGACCGTTATCACCGCGGCCCCGTCACGGATGGTCCCGTCGTGTCAGTGTGACGACAAGGTGATGGGTTGCTTGGGGGGTGCACGACCAGGGCGAGTAACCAAGGCGAGTTGCCCCTCTACTCTTACCGGCTTCATTTCAGGAGAGCCTACCATTGCCCTGAAACAGGACGCTCCCAAATATCCCAATTACACCGGCACTTCATGTCCTTTTGTAACAGGATTTCTCTTACTTTCCTCTCTGTACCACAAAGGGGCTGATTGTACTTTAAGCAGCAGCCCAAACAGGTATGTCTGTTTTACAGGAAGTCGGCGGATCGCATGTGTGGATAATTGCCCAAAGCTTTCAATGGCCCCCAGTAGAGTGCTGTAATAGGCCCGGAGTTATGTAAACTGTCATTTTTACAGCTGCCTCTTTGCACCCCTTTCTTGGCTCCCATTTAAACTTATATTAACAACTCTGCTATGATGGTAGCATAGGCAGAAAGCTCATTATCCCTGTGAGATTCAAACTTAGGCTGCCCCCCGACTGGATTTAATTTGTTGTTTTATTTGGAAGTTAATGCGTTTGAGAGGCCACTAAAGTAAATCCTTCTTTTTAGGCCTTTCACTGTTAGCTACTGACATAAAAAATGGCATCTGGTTGATGACGATGAACTTTTCTTCACTTAAAGTGTTCCTGTAAAGTCAATGTGAGTGCGGCGACTCAGCTGCATAGACTATGTCTGTCTTAGTACAATGAACAAATGAGCACGTGAGCTTAATGGTCACTTAGGTGCAGCTGATGGTCAGTCAGTCTTTCGTCAGATTTTGTTTCTTCTCTGTCTTTTTTTTAACCATGTCACTGTCTTCAAAGTTGGCGTGATGCTGTAGACCTCGCCTGGAGCCCAACGTGCAGTTGAGTTGGCTGTCAGAATATGATGGTGGCTTTACAAACCCAATTAGCAAAATTCTATCTGATTTCAAAAACGAATCACATTTTTACTTCACCCCCATCCGTCATCTGCCAATTTCCCTGGAAGTTAAAGTGCCACCAATTACTGCCCAGCGGCACTAGCTCTGGCACAAGCGCAGCATGTTTCAGGCGTCGGGTGGCATCTTGTGTGGCTTGGTCTTTGTCAGCGGGAATGAGAATGAAATTAGACTAATAGGAGGCTTGTTTCCAGCCACTGATTAAAAGGCCTAGGAGTTCCTCGGGCATTGCCTAGATCCAGGTCTACACGTCCTCGGAGAGAGCGAAGAGCCAAGGCGAGAGGTGGCTCCTGTAATGTCATTTCGGACATCAGCACGTCTGTCTCCTCAGGGTCATTCTTCCTCAGACTTACTTTTTTGTCCACGGAACACGGGCGAGGAAACACACTCTTCCTTTGGGGTGCTAATTAAGGGGAGCATCCAAAATTAATCAGCAAATTCACTAGGGCGAAGGGCGATCTGTTTGAAGGCCTGGAAACAAAGTGCGCTCGAACCAGGCACAAAGAAGCCCTCGGCTATGGACTCAGAGGAAAACAAGTGCACAGACGGCGATCTGACACAAAAATTCATATAAGTATAAAATTTTACACTCATTTTTCTTGTCAGCTTGTCACATTGAATTATAAAGGTTGATTCGCTTATCTGGCTAAGCGAGATCATACGAGCCCGGTCATCTGAATATCATTGCATGGTCAACGTCTTCTGAGAGAGCGAAGAGCGCATCAAAAGACACTTCAGAGCTGCTTGAGCATTGCAGAAGGCGCTGTTGAACAGACGCTGTGAAATTAACCCCCCACCCCCCCAAAAAACAACCGAAAAAATCTGTAAAATCTGGGGATGTTTCACAGCCTGACTTGGCCTTGTGTTAACGTCACACGCTCGCCCAAACCCTGCCATTCTGTTCGGCGCCTTACCACCCCCTCAGAAGAACATGACACATTCTCCCTCCAAAGAAAGCCATGCTTCTTTATCAGCTGCAGATGAAATGTCTTATATAACTGCTTCTTTTTTGTCTTTCTCATTCTCTCTCTTTTTTAAAAGCTGTCTCTAATTAACGGTGGGCCTGGAGGCTATTTGTGACCTTTTGCTATGTAAATATGAGCAGACCCTGGCATGGAGACTGTCAAGAAGAGCTCGGAGACAAAGGCAAACCCTGCATTGCAGCACTCTGGGCATCTTTAGCACTTTGCTAGTGATACGATGGTGCGAGGTGTTTGTTTGATAATGGCAGTTGACTGATTTTTTGACAGGTGCTTTTGACATTACAGTCTGCTGCAGCATGCATGCAGTGACTGTCTGCTGTCACCCATCTACATGTCTATTAGAGTCTCCTCTGTGAAGGTGCTCTGGGTGACTCAAATGTGCCGGAGAGGTCAAAGTGCATGGTGTTTTCATATATGCTGCTTCTGACTTTCTAGATATGCATAATCTCAGTCAGCGATAACAAAATATATCCTGAAATTATGTATGTTTAAAAGCTTAGTGCAAGTGACAAATTCTGTGGTTTGGTAGAATGTAAATTCTTTTTTGTAGCATGTAAACCTTTAAACTCACTGGATTGCATAGTACAAACTTTACATTTAAAAGTGCATCTGGTTAGAATATCGTTTTTATGAATAAGTGTTTTTTTTTGTTTTTTGTTTTGTTTTACAAAGTACTTTGCCGTTATCAGTATTTTTACAGTAATTTTAGCTCACATTCATTGTAAACAACTGGTGGTCATTAGTGCAAATTCTGTTATGCATGTTATTTTAACAAACTTTTTTTTTTTTTTAAATGTATGACCTTATTAATTATCAGACATGGAATATTTGCACTTTTAAATTGCAAAACTATTTAAATATGATGAAAAATATGAAGAAAAACTTAAAGAAATGGTGATTTGTCCCAAAATAGATATTTTTCACTGTACGTTTATTTGTATATATATATATTAACCTTATATTCATTAAAAAAAAAAGCTCACAGACATGTTTTCAGTTAAATACCCAATAAGGAATAAAGAGGTTCCCTGAAAACACAGTCTGCTTACATATGCATTCATTCAAGTCAACATGACCCAATAGAGTTTATATTTCTTTGCCAATTATTGAAATTTAATTTAGAGAACCCTTGAGACAGCTCTTAAAGAAGATACAGAATAATCAAAAATATTCTAAAAGGCAATTAATCAGCAACATTCAGTAATATATCCCTTATTTTAGATAAAACAGTATAATCAACAACATAATTCAATTTAATGATAACACTGATTTTTCTCAGTATCAGCTTTCACTTTTGCAAGCATATTACATTTTTTAATTGTATTATGTCTGGAATGGATTTAATACTATAACATTCTCCTCATATTTTCCCTTTAAAAAAAAAAAATAAAAATAAAAAAATCTGTAACTTTACTCATCAAATAAATTCTTGTTTGTGTTGGTCCTTTGAGTTTATGCAGGCGAGATGTTCTAGGCAGGTCTTCTGATTGCATGCTGTTTTGAAGTGAATTATTTTGAAGGTTGGCGATTCTTGATTTTCCTGCCTTTTTTTTGACCTGTTCTCTGTCCACAGAGCCATTTACAGAGTTTTTGCCCACATTAATATACATTTTTAAAAAGCAGTAAATTAGCACATCACTAAAAGAGATGAATAGCAATTTGCATATTTTGAACTGTGGAGTGGTCTCATAATTAGCTAAAATCTAATGTGCTTTAATTTGGCAGAATAATCAACACAGTGTGCCAAAATAAGTAGCAGAAATTGGTTGACCTCTACTCAGGTGAAGACAGGAGAAACTTGCACATTTTCACATACAAAAAGTACAGCCCTGGAGTGAAAGACACATTTTTTAAAACAGGTTCCAATGACCTAAAGAGTCAGTCGGATGGCAAGCTTTAATGCTGCTACGTGGCATGTAATTGTTTGACTTGTATTTAATGTATGACTAATGTGCATTAATGGCTTGACTCAGTTCCAGTTCATACAGTGTTCCTACACTGTTACAGCTCTCAAGAGAATTAGTTCCTCTCTGCCGTGTGTGAGATCTCATAAGTGCATAATTGCTGATCAGGGTGCTTAGGATGTTATGTTTGCCATGTGAGAGACCTCCGTCAGAAAGAAAGAATAAAAGTCACACTCATTCTGTACTTCCAGAGAGGATTTACTTCTCTGTTTGGTTTGTTTTCGTGCCCAGTTATTGTAACGTTGTTTTTATTGGCTGCAGCAGTTAACTCTCCTTCGCATGGCATCACATCCTTTTCTGACCTCTAGGATGGGCAGCCCACAGGCCTTTTGTGTCCACTGGGGTAAAAGGTGGCACTCTGCCCTTATTAGACGGACCACCTCCACCTTCTATCTGACTGTCTGCGACTGGGGTAAACATTCCTCTTGATTGCTGATGCATAGTGACCGCTGCGTCCAGAGCCTCCGGCTCAGAACTGTAAATTACTTTGGTTACAGAAATCTGTAATAGTCTCTATTCAGATGATTCTTTTAAGTGCTTTAATAGATGCTTTTACACAATGACATTATAGGTATCATATCTGACTTTTGACACTCGCCTGATGCTCATTTTAAACCTCACATATATCACAGGTATGTGACACCACTGAGCAGCTATTTCTTGTTAATAAGGTGAAACCAATTCGATTTTAAATAAAACGTTCTCGCATTTTCGAAAGAAAAAAAAAAAAGAAGGGTAAAAAGCCTTCAGCAGTTTGGATGTAATATTATTCTTTGTAAAGTAAAACTCAATAAATGTGTCTTGCTTGGTGATTGTTAAATTAGTTGAAAGCAGTATAATGTTGAACAGCTTTGCATAATAATTTACAAAAGTGACTGTTCGTCATTGTTCATGAAATTGTGATTTCTCCCAGAATAAATCACGAAGTCGCACAATTATGACTGCCGTGTTTGTCGTACGCTTTAAATGAACTGAACAAAAAGCTATTCAGTTGTGATGCATCGGTGGCATTAATGAACATGATAATAATGTGATAATATGATAATCATAGACATATTTTGATGAAACGATGGCAAAAACATAAATTATAATATAGTTTCGATTCCATAACGTATAAAGTAATAATCATCATTTAAAATTAATTAAATACAAATAAAAAAAGCTATTATTAACAGCTTTTTTCTTATTATTGCGCACAATTAACTGTTCATCATTGTTTATGAATATTAGATTTCTTCCAATAAATATCATGAAGTCACAAACTTTTGACTGCTGTGTCTGTCATAAGCTTAAAAACGCAACAAACAAAAAAGCTATTCAGTTGTGATTCATCAGTGACTTAAATGAATGTGATAATAATGTGATAATATGATAATCATAGACATTAATTTTATGACACATTGACAAGAAAAACAAAATTAGAATATATTCTCTATTCCGATTTCTCATTTAAAAAAATCTAATAAAACAAAACGTTAAAGTATATTATTCTAAATTATTAAACATGCGTGACTGGGACAGTGGGACAAATGGCCACCGAAATGATATGCATTGTTGTACAATTACATACAAATTCACCGAGCACAAACCCTGTCACCCTGGAAAAAATATTTCACTCCTTTGCAAAACATGAAGAAAGACTTGTGTTTGCTAAAAAGTGATAATTAATGAAAGACGAGCTTTCCCTAATTAAGTGCAGATTTCCCCCCGTCTTCTCCTCGTTAATCAGCGGTGAAACTGAGTTCATTGTGTGGCAGTTTGCTGTTGCTTGGGGTTTCGAATGAAAGAATAAAGAAGAGATGGGAGATTGAAATAATTTGTTTAATTTGGAGCTGCTTAGTGTCTCAGCAGGTGAGACCGGTCTGTATGAGAGCTCTGGGGCCCGGCTGGACCGCGGGGCCGGGGGTCAGGCTGCCATGGCTGACTGTGTCACACTTCACTTTCCCCCACAGCTGCAGAAGCCCTAACACCCCCTTCACGACCCTGCTATACAAAACCAGCCACTAATTATCTCTGAATAGCAATTTTATTGAACCCTAATTTGTGGTAATGGATTGTGAAAGGGTGTAAGGGGATAGGTAGAGAGAAATAAAGAGAAAGAGAGCGTGTGTGCGCAAGAGAGAGAGAGAAACGGTTGTCTTTTATTTAAACCAAACAATAGCTTTTCAGTTTAAGACGTTTGTAGCATGATATTTGACCTGAAGGAAGTTTTACAGATGATACATGTTTAGGCGAAGGACAGCTGAAGAACAAAAAGATTGTTCCTTTTAAAACTTCAAAGTTTCAAATTGTTCTAAAGCTAGAGATTATTCTGAAAATCCAAGAGAAAAGTGTACGCTGCGAGAATAGGAAAAGTGTCACAGGACTTTTCCTGAAAAGCGGAATCTTCTCTCCTGGAATGGTGTTGTGGGGGAGGAAGCACTTTTAATGGACACGGGGCAACAGCAGATGCTGTAGGTCACCTGGGTCAACACAAACACAGACAAACCCACACACACACAAACACTCGCTTCTTTTCTTTATCGCCTGGATTAAGGACAAGACTGCTCGGCAGCCTTCTTTGTAATACTTATTCTGTAAGTATAAAAAATAATCAAATTTAAATGAAAATGTCATATGTTTTCTTTGCCTTAATACCCAAAATAAACACCACAGATGCAGGTAGTCGGGCTCTCCACTCTGCGGTCGGTCCGGCATTTGGTGTTTACTGTGGATTTTGGCTTCGTGGACTCACATCACAATACGCAGATTTAGAGATTTTAAAGGAAGTTGTGGGGCTTGCAGCAGGAGAATAGAGACATTCCCCTCACCCCCTCTCTACACATGCATATACAAACCCACACACACACACACCGTCACACACTCTGCCTCTGTCAACCCGTCTACCCAAACCAGATGGCTGATGCCTAGGTTGAGCTTGACTAAGCTAAAATACCTGATTACAATTCACCGATACAATTCAAATATCGTACCCTGGCTTAAGGCTAATGCCACGGTAACAGTATCATTTATTTTCTGCCTGTAGTCTTTATCCATGTCTTACTGGGCTCTGAGCTCCTAAACCCTTTCACCAAACAGAAACAGATCAAATAACGCCATTGCATTGTTTCTTAGTTTTACAGCTGAGACAACAAAAATGCATTATTATTATAAAAAAAAAAAATATATATATATATATAATTATATAAAATATATAAATATATATAGCCTACATTTTAAGGTGTATATTTAACACCAGCACTTTAATTTTTTATGTAAATGTAAATAAAATGTAATAAGTTAAAAATGCATTTTAGATTTTTTTTTCTTTTGTAATATGTAAATATTTAGTAATTTGATAAATGCACATACATTAAAATACAAGAATAAATCAGTTTAGTTTTCCTGACCATTTTCCTCATGACATAAATCATAAATCATGGACAATTGTATGCATTTATGTATAAATTATATTTAAATGTTACTAATACATTTTGAAATATCTAAGAAAATTTCTTTAGGTTTTGAATATGCATTGAACACAACTAATGAATAATATTCCATATTAATGGTGTTACATTTTAATTAACGCTTAAAGGCAAACACAATATTTCAGAAAGGTTAAAGACATCCTTGCTCTATGATAATAATAATAATACAAAATTTAACAGTATTATAAATATGTTGTTTTAATAATAATACCACTACTACTAATGATAATACATTATTAATATTATGGCAAAGTAATTTCTAAGTAAGTGACAACTTTTTAGAGATTTTTTTTTTTTTTTACTGTGTAATTTTAAGAAGGAAGTCTAATACAAAAGTGCTAAATTTAACATTGACAGCAGAAATGTTAAACTCCGTTTATTGGGTATTGCTAACAGTTATGGATATGTTTTTTGAACTACAAGACAAAATTATATGTGTGTTTTTTTCTATTATAGTGCAAAAATAATAAATAAGATTTTAAAGATAATTTTAAATATGCATATTTGAAGGATATTTTACTCTGAATTTTAGATCTGAGGGTATATTCGGGTTACTAAAACAATAATAATAGTTTGTGCTGGAGAGAGGGTGACTGGAGAACTCTTGAACTCTAGATGCAGGATCTTACCCATATCCAAATAATATTCATTAGCAATTCAGCTACTTATTTTGTTTGGTTTCCCCCCTGGCTGCTAATTAATGCTTAATCAAAACTGCTGAACTGAACATCACAGAAAATTTAATGAATATTGAAATAAGCCTGAACAAATTTAGGGAATTCTGACAACACTTATTTTCAGCAAATGTCATAGCACATGTCCTTTTAATGTGCTTTATTTATTTATTTATAATATGGAATTTCTGATAATTCCATATTATCGATGCTTTTAAACAGATATAATTCTTCGATAATCGTTCATTTAGAATGCACTAAAATTTTGAGTTTAGAAAGATAAAATTATGGCAAGCTCACATTTTCTTAAAGCTTAGACTTTGAGATCCAAAAGGATTGCACTGTCAAATAGTTTTGACTTTTTTAGTCCGAAGTGATATTTTAATGATTTATCAAGCTAAAAAATGTCTGTTTGTGCATGTCAGGTTCATTTCAACCTGTGATAATCTGGAATATAACACAATTTTCGAGGAATCTGAGAGAAGAGAGAGAAAAAACTCTTTCATTTTGACACTGCATTGTGTTCTGCCTTGCTTAGTGACTTTTAATGGAACATGATTATTAATGTTCCCTTGCAGGAGGAGCTGTCATGTTTCTCAATGCTGAACACGTGAGGAGGTGGAAAATGATTTTAAAATATACAGTAAATTGAGCTCTTTACCATATTTTATTACAAATAGTTGAATTGAAATGCATTTATTCAAATTCCAAACGTTCCTCTGTTTAATTATTCACGTGTGTCCGCACAACAACCTTTCCCATTTAAATAGATTTATGATTTTTATTTTATTTTTTTTGAATAAAATAAACATATGTCTATTTTTACTTTTGATGAAATCGAGACTGGCATGAAAGGACACCCACTTTCAAATCTTGGTGACAATTCCTGTAAAGTTACTCAAATGCAATCTGACTTGTGACAAGGGGATGTAATTCCTAAAACAGAATATGCCCATCAGTGGAGCCCCAATTTGCATAATGAGGAGACTTCCATTTCTGCTAGCAATATTTTTGACATCTCCAACTTGGAGCTGCGCTCGAGCAAAGTGAAAAACGTCGATAGGGATGAGAAGAGAAAGGAGTGAAAGCAGCGGGCACTGTCTTTGTGTGAGGAGGGCACACAGAGCTGAACAAACAGACACACACACACACACACACACACACACACACACACACAACTTTGTCTCTCAGAAACACAGAAGCTCATTCGACTTTGGCAGTAGAGCTCAGAGCAGTACAAAAAGCGAACACCGAACACCACCACAGGAAAAGCTTTTTTGGACTTTAAGTGACAGCCTGACAAAAATGACCATGCTGACATTAATTCCATGTAGCTTTTTTGCTCTAATTGTTGATTCAATTTGCTAATTACTAATTTGATTTAAGTGGCAGCCAAGACTCCATGTGTTGGGGACATAAGCAATAGAAAGGAGAATGTACTGAGGCTTTTGTGACGGCTTGTCATACAGGGCTAACAGAGGAGTTATGAATATTCTATGAGTTCAGTCTTAATAGTTTCTGATCTGTTTATTTTTGAAAACAGTGCCCCACAAAACACGCCACCGGTCCTGCGCTTGACATTTACAACAACACAAACCCGCTCATTCAAACACTAGTGGTACTGAAATGCATTTCTAATGAATCTATAAAAACTTCAATGATACATTAACAAAAAGGTTGCTTTAAAATATCTTCAGCAAAGTTTTAATGGGCGAGTTGAATAGAATAAATAGATATTTTAATAAAACGTTCTCGCATATATATAGAGAGAGAATGTGTCTGAATAAAAAACATATATATATATATATTAAATATAGCAAATTCAGTAATGCCACAGAAATGTATCTTTTTTTTTTTTAAGCATTCATTTTAATGTCATAACTTTACGGAATCTTTAAACAAAACTTACCTCATTTTGGCTGCTTAGATCTTTTAGCAGTAAGTAAACAGCAAAGAATCTTTGAGTCTTTGTTCATAGAGCTGAGAGGATCATTGTTCAGGGATACTCACGAACAGTAGGCTTACTTTCTCCATCCAGACAAGCAGATACATCAAGTCATCAAGTTTCTTGTGGTGCCTGGTGACAGTATCTTTGGTCCTGTACAGTTTTCTCTGGTCTTCAGATTATTCAGCTGTGTATTTCCAGAGAACCTTTTAATGGATGAAAGTTTGAAAACACCAGAAAAGCACTGCTTTTGCTCTTATATTCAGTGTGGTTTTGTTGGACTTGCAAATGATGTGTTGATCTTGAACGGCATTGGCGTTTTTAGATGGAAATACATAAATATATTGCATGTTACGATGCACAGTTTCTCTAATTAGAATCACAGAATAATCTCTTGGATAATTTTGGGTTGCTATGGTGACAGTGAATAAATATGGCCATGTAATTTATAGTTCATACATTTGAATAGATTTTTTTGCTAGTTGATTTAATAATTTGTGTTATTTTGAAAGGGGGTTGTAAGTACTTAAGGTTTGAGTGGGTGTGAATGTAGCTGTACAACATCATAATTTTGCATTAACAGAGATATATTTTAAATTTTATTGCTATATATTCAATGTTTATTAATTTATATATTTTATTTTACAGGGACATGAGAAGTATAGAAATATAGCTACTGTTTAATTTGAGACATCGAAAAACATATCTTTTATATGCAACTTATGTATTTTATATATATACCCACAAAATATCAGAACTGTAAATATGCTTTTGCTGCATATTTTCCTGTCCTATAGGAGTTATAGTACACACACTTTTTTTTTTACTTCAACAATGAAAATATTTATATTGTGGGTGGATGGAGCATGTGGAGTTTCAGTTTTAGGCGTTTTATATTTGTATTGATAAATAAACATTATTTAAAACATCTGTCAAGCCCTGTTAAATATCGTTGGCATGGTTCAGTGGCTTTCGGAACCCTGGGCATGGAATATTTAATTATCGTACTAACTGAATAATCAAAAAGTCAATTTCCAAACCGCTGCCTGCCCGTGTTCTGGAGACAATTGCATTTGTAATATTTGTATGCTTAATCTATGTCTCGCTCCTGTGTCCCCACCCACAGTCTTATGGGGGGAAACAGAGGGTATTTACACTATAGAGAGACCTCCTTCAGCTCTTATTAATGACTTTAGCTGTAGAGCTTGTCTTTTACTATCATCCAGGCAGACACTGTTGATACTGATATGCTAATATAGAATTTAATTTATAAAGGATATCAGTAATTGTAATAATAAAAATAATACAGTATGCTTACACAGTAATATACAAATATAATACACTTATATTAAAACAATTTTATTAATATAACACAACAACAGCATTTCAAAATGAAAATAATTTAGACAAATTATTTAGAAAACAATATACAGACAACATACAAATATACTTTTGTATATTAAAACCATATTATTAATATAACAAAACAAAAAAACAACAAAAATATTGTTATGTGTTATTTAGGAGGCTGGCTCCCCTGTGCTGGTGTGTGTACGTGTATTCGTGTGAGTTTGGCAGGCTGTACCAGACTGGGTCAAACCAGCTTAGTTCCGAGCCGCTGGGTGACCTGGCTCGGTGGCATGCTTGCCTTCTCCCGATGACCCGTATGATTTCATTACTGAGAGGTGAGGGACACACACACATACATGAGCGAGCTACAGTGCTGTAAGCCTCATCTGCCATGTAGAAGTGGTCACACAGACATGCATGACCCACAAACACAAACAGACAGTTACAAACACAAATATGCCTCACTTCACGCACGGGCACGTACAAATGCACATAAACACACAGTCTCAACACCTAGACACACAGACACATGCATGCCTATATAACTTTAGTCAACAGGCACTTTTATCACTTAAACCTGTAGAACCTCGAAAATCCTGAATTTTGTATTACACACAATATTATGCTGATGCCTTTTGCATTTTTTATTTAGAAACACAGCAGTTACGCTCATCACTCTGGTTTTTAATTTAAGCAATTTGCACACATAATATCAGTATTTGAGTTTTGGAGGGCGTAAAGGTCAGAAAAAAAGAAACTAGCTTCAATGAATCCACTAGATGGCGGTGTAGGTTTGTGCTGGCCATCGTTTCTGTTGGGGTGGAGATAGAAGTTGTTCTCTTTGGCATTAAGCGCAGCGACACAGGACAAGGCCTCGGAGACAAAACAAGGACATGTGCTTTGATTTGCCATTATTTGCATATACTATTAAGCTACCCGAAGCATTCAAATCAATTTATAGATCTCTCTTTTGAGAGTTTTAAGCACTCTGTGTCAATATCCGCATTAGCTTAAATTCCTTGTTTAATTGTGAAGTCTTTTGTCTAGGCATCGAGTTTCTCTTCAACACATGCTGTGTCCAGTCCGGTGTTTCAGAGATGTGTGTCTGACAGCCCTCGCTGGAAGAAGTGAGTCTTGATTACAGTAATCATCCCAATGTCAGAATGAATGAGTGCAGAGGAGGAGTGTACAGTGCAGCTGCCCACTTCAGCAGCACCTGACACAAAGCCCCTGCTCTCTTTCACCCTCTCTCTTTATCCGTCTCTTTCTCTCCCTTTTACCTCTCCAAGAACCGTCCAGACTAAAGAGGCAGAGGAGGCCTGAGGAAGACAACTTACACTGGCCTGCTAGCATGAGTTGACACACGAATGTTTTAACGGATAGGAAAATGAATTCAACCCAGTGTTGTTCCAAACCTGCATAACCATTTTTTCCTTCAGAGGAAAATCATTTGTGAAGAATTTATAGATGTTTTCCTGAGAAGAAGTTTCTCAGGAACCACCATAAAAGTAGGATTCTGTGTTTCCAAGCATTCTGGATTCATACATCTGTGTCTGAGGAACAGACTGAAAATATTGACTCTAATATCTACTCCAGTTCAACTTACCATGTTTTAGAGACTTGTAAGGTAAACTATTAATTATTTTTGAATATGTGGTAAGAAGGATTGATTCATGAATCGAAACTTTAACTTTCTGATATTCACTGGAGAGAAAAACTAAATTATGACATAATTTTGGTGACTGCTTGTATTCCTTGTCTCTGGAGCTTTTTAAGCTCGAAAGCTTTATTCCACATGCATTCACTGTAATTCCATGGAAAGATAGCCAGTACATTCTTCAGAACTTCTCCTCCAGTGTTTCACAGATGCAAAAAAAGTCCTTCAGGTTTGATACAGCATGAGGGTGAGTAAATGATGACAGAATTGTCATTTTGGCTGCACTATTCCTTTAAGCCCTACTAATAAACAAATAGAAACAAATTTCTATTTTGAAGTGCTCCCCAGTTCACTTATGTATTCAACTCATCCTCTCTAAGCCTTTCTTCCTCTTTCCTCTCCTTTCTTCTTGTTTCCCTTGCTCCCCTCATCCCTTTCTAATGTTCTGATGCTCCATTCTCTGTTTGCAAGATCGGAGCATAAAATGCACAGAGAGGAGAGACTGGGGGGAAATTGACTCTAACAAATAGCTTGAAAGGAATGCACGGCATATCAAACTAAAGCCCGCAAAGACAGACAAAAACACCATCATTTCCTCCCAACTTCTGATGTCGTTGCACAACAAACTAGCATGCCAATGCCAGCAGAATGAAAATAGAGACAGAATCAGTCTGTGTTTTGTTGCGCTGTCACTTTGACGTGACTGGGAAGTTGCCTCGACGTGTTTGGCTAGGAGAGGAGAAGAGAGGAGCTTGTTTGATTAGCATCATCTCAGCGGTGTCAGTTACCGGCTTCCTCTTCACGGTTTAAAGGGCCAACTGAATCTGCCTCAGAGCATTCAGAAAGAGTAAATTCTTTTTTTGTTCTTCTGTTCGATCACAAACACTAAAAAAGCAACGTCTAAATGTATGCACAGACTTTTACTTTCAGGAAAAATGGGCACTTTTCATATCTGGCAATGAGCGCCTGTTCTTTTTGTTTGCTTTGATAATGTAAGAGGCAGGTATTTCTCTGTAGCGTAAAAACGCCCGTCAAAGCTTCTACCGCCATTTTCTTTATTAAACAAGGCTTGTGCTGAACATCGGCACTCCATCCATCTCTGGATATATGTGTCCATCACTGATATTCAGCAGGTAAAGTAGTAACCTTTCCACACACAGATCAGGAGAATACTAATGTCCTGTCGCTCTGTTGTTTTAAAACAACTAAATTACCTCGACCATCAGAGGCTACTGTGAAAATCACATAACGTGCTCACAACCGCTCTCTTCAAAGTCTGAACGCAGGGGACAGAAGCACGCAGCGAGAGAGGTGGTAATGACAGACCATTATACACACACATTTCAGGAGAGAAAGGAGAAAACACAACTGAGGTATAACAATGAGCTTTCAGCATACATCTGTGACACAAGGAAATGACTCTACTCCTTTTATTAAAGTGCTGGTTATTTTCCTGTTGAGATACACATGTTAAGAATATTTACTTTTTATGTCAGCACTCTCGCCGACGTGCCTGACGGATGAAAATTCTCATTGTTTTTGCATTAATGCATGCGTATTTAAAGAGACCGCGTCTCAGTTCTGCCCGCGAAATGTTTTGATCTTCCAGTTTTCATAACATACGCAGAACATTCCATTGCTGCAGAATGCTACTGATGCTTGTCGTTGAGGTGTATAAGCTAAACCTAAATGGATATAATCTGCAATCACTTTTTTTTATCCTGTTATTTTTTGAAAGCATTAATAATTTCTCTTTTTCACAACAGGCCTGTCAAGCGTGCACTTCGGCACCTTTTTGCTATTTGATTTCCCATGGTGCTGAATCAGTCTATCATTATCTCTGCTTTAGGTGAGCCTCGCTCCATGAAACAGGCTTTTTACAGGTAGTTACGTTAAAATATGCTCCCCCTGTGACTGTAGCCAAATCTGTTTTAGCCGTGCTAATGTGCTGGGTTTCGTGCATAAAGGCTACCGTTAGCGAACGGCGTGAAAGCGACACAGACTGCTAATGCTGCCTCATCAATTGGTGTCTGCCAGACCTCTGCTAAAACAGAACTATTTTGGCCCATTACCGCATTCCGGAATGGTTTTGGCAAAATATCTCCATGACTCTCAGAATTAGCCGGAAGGGCATGTGGACGTTGGCCTAGTTATACAGGTTATGGTTCTGTTGAGCAACCTGCGGCTATAAAACAAGCGAGCTGTTTGCGAGGAATGATCTGCGGTTTTAATAGTCATTATCAGGTTTAAATCCACACAATAGATGGCTTGTGTCCAGTTTGCGAACCCTGTTAATTTTTCCGCCTTCTCGCATGCCTGCTTGGGTTTTCAGAAGAATGCATTTTGCTGTGTGCTGCACCACATGCTGTATACCCTGAATGCCAAATAAGTTGCTTTGGATAAAAGCGTCTATGAAATGCATGAACGGAAAAGCACCTTACAATTCCATCTTCTTCACGTAGCTTAAACCCCAACCTTTCTAACACAAGCCTTTCAGCCTTCTCCAAGCATTTATCGCTGATCCTTTGCGTTGTATATGCAGCAGGAGGTAAAATGACGAGCAACTGATCCTCAGACCTCTTGGCCCTTTCTCCCCACAACAGAATGCATTCTGGGTAATGAATTGCCCCGCTCCTGCTTATTAACCTCTCCTAATGAAATCGCTAGGACACCATTGTTCCTCTAATGAACCTTCAATGACAGGACACAGCCCCATCTTTGTCCTTCGACACCACTGCTAAATTAGAATTCCTTTCTTTCCTCCTTCCCTCCCTCTCGCTGTTTCTGGAGGGCAGTGGGGAGACGAGCTTGCCATAGCAGCTTTACCGTTGCCCAAGCTACGCCGAGGAAAGGACAGCGAACGGATTCCCTGGTCTACGGGTTGGCCGTTGCTGCGAGCACCCTTACATTAGCTCTGATTAGCACCTCCAGTATGGATCTGCGGCGCTAATTACTTGTGCTGTCGTGGTTCACTGAGATTTAAGTACCAGCCCCATCCCATTATCCCCAATCCCTGAAGTCTAGCCCTGCCAACCTACACTATAGAGCACATGTACCTCACTGCAGGGTTATCGAAACAGGCTCTGCGTGCTGTAGCTTAACCCTTTTGGTGAGTGAGTGCCATGCAGACTCTATCTTGTCTAGTTCTGGACTGGCCCAGTTTTGGCCTGAGCAAGCTGAGAAACAAAAGGGAGGGGGTCCATAGGGGAAGGGTGTTTTTCACACAGGGTCTGGGGAGGGAAATCACCACAGGGTGGGGCCCGCCGGATCGCACAGTGCATATGGAGACGGGCCCAAGCCTCTTGGAGTTTGCATCTAGCCCCCCAGAGTGTGGAGGGCTCGCTCTTTGCTCACCCCACAGATACTAATTACAATTCACATGTCACACTCGCAGGATAATGGGAGTCAGGAAGCAGAATTATAATATTTCAGAAGCCTGCGGGGGTGTTAGAGCAGGAGAGGAAAGTGTGTCTGTTTCTCTGAGACTTGGGGGTGGGGGTAACTTACACAGGGGTGGTGAAAATTGTCGCTATATTTGGCATCTCGGTGTGTGCTTCTGCCCCTTGTATCTGGCCCTGCTACCCCTTCTTCGCACGCCGGGTGTGTGCTGGCACAGTGATGGCTGTCTGTTAGACTAGATTGAGTGGCATCTGCTGGGTAAAGGGAAAGGGCCGGCCTGGCTGTTGGCAAGAGGTTGGCACGAGGTTGGCACACATGGCGCACAGGGTACAGAGGGGGCGGCCGTGCCAGCAGAAGACTCAGGCTGGCCTGACAGCATGACATCTTCTGGAATGAAACCGCTCCTTTTGCCTCTCTCTCTCAGCTTTATTCCTTTTCTCTCAGCACCTTCTCTCATGGGTCTCACTCCGTTGCTCGTCCTGCTCGCTCATTTTTCCTATCTCTCACTTGTTCTGCCACCTTTTATGACAGTCACTTGCTCCTCTCTTTCACCTAGCTCTGCACCTCTCTCCCTCATCCACATTTTATCCTTTTACCAAGACCACGTATTTAAAAGGTTTCTTGCTTGTGTTTTCTTCCATGTGGTCATTTTCATCCACCTTTGGATAGTGCTAACCGATTCTCTGCTGAATTCCATCTATAGTCAATTTGCATGCGTGTTTGCATGTGCGTGTATGTTTGTGTGTGTGTTGAAGTTTTCTGATAAAACAAACACTGTTAATGAACCACTGTGCTGACATCTGCAGGAACCCAACGACTAAATTAATGCGTGCACCACATATCAAACAGGAGCCTTCCTACTGTCAGCCACTGCATCTCAAAGAGAATACATAACAAGGAGAGACAGTTCAGAGAGAGAGAAAGAGAGAGAGAGAAAGAGAGAGAGAGTGAGAGCACTGTAACTCCAGTACTGCCCAAGCCACAGAGAAATACTTCTCTGCAGAATCCTCACGAAATTGATGCCTTAAAGGATTAGTTCACTTATATTCACTATTTAATCATCTTCATGTAGTTTCAAACCTTATATGAGTTTCTTTTTGGTATGAATCACTAACAGGGATTTTTTGTGCATTAATCGAGACTGGAACTTTAAACCTTCAAAAGATGCAGAAACATAAAGCATCACAAAAGTAATCCATAAAACGTTATTTCAAGAGGGTTTTTTTATGTTTTTTTTACAGGCTTTCAGTTATGTATAAATCAACTTTGTCTTAGAGAGTTGAACTGGATCAGTCAAATTCACGGATTTGTGAACAATTAATTTCTAATCAATGATCTGGCTACTGCTCTTACGAACTCTTGCGAATGTACCAAAGAGAGCCAAAGCATATTTTAGGGTTCTCAATGGATAACATCTTTATTTTTGGTTGGTCCTTCACACCAGAGTATATGGTAGTTCACCTGAAGAAGAAAGACAGGTTTGAGTAGACGTGAAAGTAATTTAAATGGCAATTAACATTTTTTTGGGTGTAGCTGTTCTTTTAACTCCAAGAAAGCACTTTCTGAAGTCATAATATTCAGTTCTGTTTCTAAAGAGCCATGCAAAGTCTTTTAGTATCAACCATTGTGACTTCTTCTCTGCATAAACCCAGTATAAAAAGACATTTTATGGCACTTCTAAAGAGACTCTTTGTTCTTGGTCTACTAAATCATTTTTAACTAATCAGTGTGACCGTTTTCTGGGAAGAACGAACCTGTTTTATTGTAAATGAATCCAGGGAAATATAGTGATGGATGATGGGGACACAAGCGTCATGTTTCACCCTGCTGCTGTCATGCAATGATTGCTTCTGTGCCAATTCACAGTTGATTGACAGGCCCCCAGACAAGTCACGACTGCTGTGATGCCATCACTCACCTGAACTGATCCAGTCTCTGTGTAAGTACCATTCTAATAGGATGGAAGGAGACAAACAAAATGTTAAGAAAATAACGTATGTAGGAACAGATTAATGACAGAATTGAATAGCTATAAATTGTCCTTGAAAGATACAGTAATGTACTTTTTAGTAGTATTTCAAAACTACTCTTTACCCTCATGCCAAAATTGCGACACTTATTATTTAGCATTAATATACATATTATGATCTTATATATAACATAAGAAGAGCGTCTGTGGCAAGAGCTACTTCAGCCATACCAAGCAGTCTTTCTCATCTTTTAATTATTTTCTCACATTTATCTCACTTCAAATGCCTATAATCATCCTTCGCTGAATATTTATTTTCTTAGTAGAATAACAAATTATTGTAAATAATAATGTACTATTTTTCATTTCAATAAATTATATAGGTACGTACGTGTGATTGAATCACATTGAAGATTCACTGGTTTATAAAAAGCAAACTGGATATAAAATGCATGTTAAGACAGATGTAAAATGATCTAACTTGTTTATTAATTGTAATAAATGCTTCATGTTAAGAAACTGAGGAAACATGGTAAGGAAAGGAATCAAAGGAACATTTTGGCACTTCATTTGTCCTCCCACTTTCGTGAATTGACCTTTATGATCACCGTCACAGTCTTGTGTAATCTACTAATGTGTACAGTAAATTTGTCACTAACCAGTTTTGTAAGCATTCATTCTTTTTTTTCCACCAGCAGCATTTAGATCTGAGTGATAGAGACACGGTTGTTTGTCTTTGTGATTAAAAGGCGAGGAGACTGTCCTTTTAATCAGAGAGCGTGCATTATTACAACCTTGATTAAAGCTGCCAAATCTTTACGTTGTCATCTCTCATCAAGGCAAACAGGTAGGATGCGGTTTTGATTAATTCCACCCTGTGAGTGCGTGAAAGAGAGTGTGTGAGTGTATGATTGCCCAAAGGACAAATCATGACAACCATCAAAGGAATGCAAAAATCACAATTGCACATCGAGTCTACAGATCACCATACTCTGTCGCCACAATATTTGAGCAGCTCAAGCATTCCGCTCGTATCTTTAAAAAATGAAGTCACCTCTTTACCTTGCTTTTCTCTCACATTCTGTACCTGAGCCAGTGATTAATGAGAAGATGTGGATGATTCAAGCGCTCAATGGCTCCTTGTGATGTGATGGTGTCACCAGCAGTGACAGCTGGATGCTGGCAGAGGCCAGAATCTTCTCTGTTGTACAGTAACTATTGCCAGTCATAAAGTCTTTGAATACATCTAATAAAAATGAATACCAAGCTCAAGTGATCAATGTTTTTAAACTCGTTGTGACCCATCAAATGCAAAGCTACCATTTCATAACTGATGATGTTACCACCAGGCACAGAAGGAATCTGCATATTCCTTTGGCACTTTCTATGCTGATTTTAAAGGCAGAATTTACTGAAATAAATCAGTAAAATGTTTTAAAAATAACTTGAGGGGATAGTTGTGACACCTCTTGCTATGAATTTTGTATTCTTTTAATGCCAAATATTTATTTCCATTTATTGGTGAAGTTGAGGAGGCAAATTGTTGAATAAAGTTGTTATTTTTGTTTCCTTAAGCACACAAAAAGAATTCCCATAGCTTGGAAAAATTACGTTTGAACCCCTTAAGTCAAATGGATTGTTTTATATCCTTACTACGTTTCTGGACCTTGATTGTGGTTGATCAAGTGAGTTAACATTTGTCTTCCGAAGCAAATTGATGGGTTTTGTAACCAAATTATTTCTTTTTTATTTTAAATGACTCAAATCACTGATGTCTGGGAACGGCTGTATGCACGTTCATGAGAGAGTCGAGTTCCGGCTTCTTGGCTGACCTCTGACTCAACATATGACGTAGCTGCATTCATTCTTATAGTGAAATCCTTTTATTATTTTTTTACCTCTCATTTTTGACTTTTAATTCATTGCCGGCATTTAGTATTGCTCTATGCTCATTCATCTATTCTCTTTCGAGCTTCTGTTATGAATATGGCTTACGTCATACGAGTCAGAGGTCAGCCAAGAAACCCAAACTTTCTTGCAAAAGCGCATACAGGCGTTGCAGGAAGTCTGTGATTTAAGTTAGACTTTAAAAAAAATAAATATTCATGTGTTAACCCACCGGAGGTGTATAAGTTAGTTTTACGAACGATATATACGATTTATAGAGCTTTAAAATAGTGGCCACTGTCCAGCAGAATTGGAAGATTCAGGATACATTTTTAAAAAACTCTGTGTTCATCTGTAGCTTGGGGTCATTTACATTTTTGGGTGAACTCTTCCTTTAACTTGTGTTATGAAGATAAGCGAAGGTTATGGAACGAGTTTGGAATGACATAAGGGTGAGTAATTAATGACTTCTAATTTTTGGGTGAACTATCCCTTTTAACTTCTAAGTGATTAAAGCTACCTACATCAGTGAGGCAAAGCTGACGGCTATTTGCTAAAACGTGCTTTAAAGCGTTGCCCAATAACTTATGGTTAAAGCGCCTCTCGGCGGGCAACAGCTGCAAGTGCACTCTAAAGTGCCATGGCGGCGGTAGGCG
This sequence comes from Enteromius viviparus, assembly GCA_032353835.1. Classification (NCBI taxonomy): domain Eukaryota; kingdom Metazoa; phylum Chordata; class Actinopteri; order Cypriniformes; family Cyprinidae; genus Enteromius; species Enteromius viviparus. Next base: position 6,357,162 of record JAUCNO010001758.1, read on the forward strand.
AGGCGGTGAAAAGGGCGTTCTGGTTGTCCACCATCTTTTGGGTAAGGATTGTTACAAACATATTTTTCTCTACATTAAATGCTTCTTACCTGAAAGCTTATCCAAGTTTTCAAAATTATTTGTTAAATGAACATGCATGAGGGGATTTGTGTTACTGTGTTCCATTCTGTGGAGCTTTTTGAGCAAATATTGAGCGGGCTTGGTTATCGCTCAAAAATTTGAGGTGCTTGAGATATGGTCTTATAGACATTTAAGTTCAGTAAAGGCCTTTTTAGTGCAACCGATCCTGTGCACACTTGAGCTGTTTTTTAAAAGAAGCCTTTTCTTTTTGTTCTTTGCTTTCACTCTGCCTTTCTTTTTCAATTTTTTTTCTTTGTTTGTCTCTGTCTCACGGCGTATGACCTCTCAGTTCTGGCTACCACAGTGCTCACATTAAAACAGCTGCAATATCTCGTCATGTCTCTGGTCGCTGAATGCAGGGTTTGTGTTTGGTGAAGCGGAAGTTGAAAGCCTTTATTTAAGGGCTCGTGTTTAAAGGTTCACTGGCCCTGACCTCTCCTCTAATGTCCCACACTACTGACTCTGGTTGCACATAATTCATGCCATCAACCGAACACACACACAAGCATTTTTCTCTCTCTCTCTATCTTGTGCCCTGTTTTGGCTCCTGAGCTTTTGCCCCATACTGCGGATCGCTGACCCCTGTCGCTCTGCAGGGGGCCGTCCCATCACACCTGGCATCAGTTCAGACCCCCATCAGCCCAGTTCAGCCCAGGGGAGTGGGTCAGCTCAGCTCCACTGCACCTGTAGACACACACACTTGCCCACTTTATTCAGTCTTAAGGCTTCAACAGGAGGATTTGCTGACTGATTTACTTTAGAGGACGTTGAGGGCATCCTTCACTTTGCCTTTGCCTCTTCCCTGTGGCTTTTAGACAGAAACTCAACTCTGAAACAAAGACAGACTGAAGACTGAACTGATCTATGACATAAAGACAAGGTTAAAGGCCTGTTCACAACATATGCGAGTTTTGGCATGTGCGACAAGATTTAGTAGTAGCTATGCATATAAACTCACACCAAGTCTGAAATATCGGCACTTTTGAAAGCTTCTGATTTCGATTATGAAGTAGTTCCAGGTTTGTTGACCACATTAAAGTTTTGTAGCACTTCACCAAATTATTCAAACTTCAAAGAGCCGTATAGCTCTTTGAAGCCAAGTCAACCTAATAAAATGACAATTTACATTTTTTCCCCAGTTATTTTAATGCCGGGTGACATCTGAGTGGGGCAACTTCCCAATTAGCCCACTGTTAAATCATTTAATTGCTGAGAAATTATTAAACCAACAGTTTCACTTTTTGTAACAATTTCAAACTGTGAAAACAATGCCATTTTTTATTCGTTCAAATTATATTATATTACATCATAATATCATAAGGAGAAAGAAAGTTATTCAAGTTTTTTATAAAATGATGAGGGTGAGAAAATAACACTGATTTTTCAGGCATTAAAATAACCCTATTCAAGTCATTCTGAGCTATGAGACAAACATTGACCGTGCAAACATTGAAACATACTGTATATATCAATATAAATGTTCATTCTTTAAAAAAAAAACATTTATTCTCCATTATATATGTAAGCATACCCAGCCAACATGTATGTATGGGGCCCACATGGGTTCTACATGGGCTACATGGGTACTATGTGGGCATGGGCTAGAGGTGGGCAGTTTTAAAGGGCCCACATGGGTTTGGCAAGAAGGGCCCATGTGGGCTGACTCTTGTGGGCTACTCATATAGGTCCTAACTGGGTTACTAGTAAGATGGTAATACAAAGGCTCAGCATGGGCTCGCAAACTGGGGCCCATATTGGAATACTACTTCGATAAGACCTAGTTAAACATGGTCTAGCCCAGGTGGGCTCCCCATATGAGACCTACTGTGGTCTCCAATGGGAATGACGTATATGGGCTCAAAATGGTCAACACACATGGGGCCTGTTAATATTAACCAGTTGAGTTTGACATGGGCAAACCTGGACAAACCAACATGGACATCCCACATGGGTCCTACATGGGTCTTTAATATGAAACCATTACATGGGTTCAGGATGGGCAACACAAATAGGGCCCATTTGTATGTAATGTTTGGGCTTCACATGAGTGAACCAAGACAGACCCACATGGGCTGCCCATTTTGATCCCATGTGGGTCATTAATGGGAAATCAACAGTTGGGTTCAAAATGGGCAACACCTATGGGACCCATTAGGGTGGATACTTGGGTTGGGTGTGGGCAAACCTGGTCAAATCCACCTGGGTGCAAAATAGGTAATTCATGTAAAACCGATTTATACGCTCAGAATAGGCAACCATTACAGTGTCCATTAGTATTCAATGTTAGTGTGGTTAAACCTGGTCAAATCCACATGGGCAGTTCACATGGGTGAAAAATTGGGAATGAATGTAAAACCAATTTATGGGCTGAAAATGGGCAGCATGTATGGAGCATGTTTGTATTTGATGTTTGGGTTAAACATGAGAAAACCAGTATAAATCCATGTGAGCTGCCCCCTTTCCATGTGGGCCATTAATGGAAAATCAACAATTGAGTTTAAAATGGGCAAGAGGCTAACCCAACTGCCTACGGTCATGCAAGGTTGAAAATTTGCAGTCTACAAATCCTCATATGCAGTCCATAGGTTTTAGGTGTATAATAACTTGCGAGATGCATATTTACTCTAGTTTCAGAATGGGCAAATACAGACAATATTTGGATGCTCTGCTTTGTAGAACCTCAGATAGAAGAATAACCCATTTGTCATGAAAGGCCAGGCACATCAACATATCAACATTATATATTAAGCATATAATGAGGTACATATAACAAATTACATTTGTAATCACAAAATAAAAGTAACAGAACATTAGGATACTTTAAACGTGTAATTAAATTACATTTAAGAAAATATGCAGGATTACATTTTGATTTACATCTGAATGCCATCGACTGATGCAATGTCAGATATACCCACTGCAGTAAATAAAATGCAGTATCAACTGCTTAATGTTACCAAACGCTGAATGTGAAATTGATTTGATTTGGATGGAAAAATCAGCATCATTCTGTAAATGAAAAGGTGCTGAGGTGTTTTGCTGTGGTTGTGTTGAGGGAGCTTAAAAGGGATTTGACAGCAGTCAAAATTTCTTAATTTCCTTCAGAATACATAAAGTAGGCCTATCTCTATCTATCTCAGTGTTGAGTGGTACTTTAAGGGTAACCCTGGTTTTAAAAACCGGAAATGATTGAAATGTGGAAAAGTAATCAAATGTAATTAGGTATTAATTAACAGTTGAATTTGGTAGAGGATGTGCATTAACTCCCACCCCATCTTGTTGCCGATTGGATTGTCTTTGTTTGTTATATTAAAGATTAGATACCCTGTTTGAATACATCAATCAGGTTTTTGCTGCTTTTCTGCTAGCCATAGCTCAGCACCCTCTCCCGCATAGGCCTGAACAGTGCTCAAAATAAATTGTTTTGGTATTGTTAGGTTTTGGTATTTGTTTTTGACTTGGCAATAACATTTAGATTGCTATTAATAGTGCTAATTCTGATAATGTCTGCTAAATTTAAATTGAGACAAAAAAAAAAAATATATATTTATATACAGTATATATATATATATTATATATATATTATACGCCCATACAGCAATGACATGTAGGGCCCAGATGGGTTAACTACAGGTTTCATGGGAACTGTGTGGGCATGGACTTTGGCTGGGTGAAATCAGCGGGTCCCATATAGGTTTTGTAGTATGAGTCCCACATAGGAAGCCCATATGAGCTGATTACATGGGCCCCATAAGGGACATGCATGGGCCAAGTGGGCATGGGTTTGAACTGGGAACACCAATATGGGTCCTGCATGGCATATTTCAGTACTCTTTACTACTAAAACACCTTAGGCTCATTCATAATGAAGCCAGCAAAGCAGTTAACTCATTTGTTAATTCTCTCACATATCCTTTAATTTACGAATTTTACTGTATTTAATAGTTATTTGGTCAGGCAGTTCTTAGGACATCGGGGCCTGTAAGCAAAGGCGTTTTTGCACTCAAAACATTAACAGCTGGCTATGAGAGAGAAGTTCACATCACACTTTCTTCAGACCAACGCTGAATTTCCACAAAATTAAGGTAAGTTGAAATATTATGTTGCTGGAAAAAATAACACTGCAGTCAGTAAAACGCTGCAATCATATCAGGGCAGGAAATTACTTTTGGATTCAAAATTCCGCTGGCAAGTCAATGGTCTTACCAGCCACCACTTTTTAGCAATAATTGTTTCGCATCATAAGTTGATTTTTCTTTATTTGTCACATATTTGTACATAAAACACTGAGCAGATGCTGAAAAAAGTTGGAGCAAAAAAGAACCTTGTTAAATTGACTCCCTTGTATTTCTGTAGAGTAACGCAATAACTGTGAATGTGAACCAAAAGGATGGAGAAATGGTGCTGGGGAAATGGTTCACAGGCGCACGTGACTGTGGCGGGGAGAGGGCTGCAAGAGCCCTAAGAGAAAAAAGAGCGTCAACAACACAAACACCATGCATGTGTTTGGATGTATTTTTTGGAAAGATGTTTTGTTTTAATTTTTTCCAGAGATTTAAAAAAAAAATTTATTATCATTTATTTACCGGTATGTTGTAAAATTTAAATGGTTAAAGATTATGTTTGTTGTTCAATGTCATATATAACATGAGTGTATTTTGTATTGCATTTTTGGAGTATTTTTTTTAAAGATTTTTTTTAAATATATTTTTTAGTTGTGACATTGTTTTTAAAGATACATTTTGTTGTTCAATTTAATATATTTCTTGCAGTTCAAAGCATCAAGTGTATTGATCCTGTACTTCATTCTTCGTTTTAAATTTTTCTTAAATTGTTTCCTTAAACCATTTGGCATGGTTGGGCTTAGATAGGCCTTGCAGTTAGGACCAATATAAGATCCTTCCAGAGCCCACTTTAAGCCCATATGGGCATTCACGGTTGAATCCTGGTGCTGGCCCCCATGTGGATTCCGGGTGCAAACCCACTCTAAACCCCTTTTAACAGGTGGGCTCCAAATGGGTTTGGAATGAATTGCCCAGTTAGGACCCATGCAGTACCCTTACAGGTCCCACTTTTAGTACGTCTGGGCTTCCATGGCTGGCCCGTATGTGGATCCCGGGTGCAAGCCCATAATGGGGCCCACATTTTGCCGCCCATGAAGCCCTCATTTGAGCCCCATGTGTCATTTCTGGCTGGGTACACAATCTTCCTGTTTGCATTCAGGGTCTAATGCCTTCAAGTTAATCCAGGCAACAGTAAAATAAAAAAAAATATTTTCTGAAAATAAACTGTGATTGTTAAATTTCAGTTCCTGCAATTTTGCAAATAACTTAGACCATGGTTTTCATGTCATGAGTGCACAAAAGTGGACTTTTCATAACTTATAAATAAATTTCCACTCTGTCACTTCTATGACTGATATGACTAAATCATGCATTTAATAGTACTGCTAAAATGAAACCATATTACAATTTATGAACACACAATATTATTTAATCACAGTTGTTGAAAACAGCAACAGCAACAATTTTATGATCAACCCCTTAGTGACAGCATATAAATCTATTATCTATATTAAGCTATTATCTTTCTATTAAAAAAGAAATTAAATATTAGAAGAAATATAACTTTTAAAATTGTATTATTTTTGTATTCGTTTTTTATTGTTTTAATGTCAACTGTATTATACACAAGTTAAATTGTATGTATGTAATTGTAAAGATTATGACAATTCTTTTTTCATATGAATGTTGATGTTTAACACTGCTTCACACTGCACGCGTCAGCAGGGAGTGAGCAGCACATATTTTTTTCGGCGCCCATGTGGGTAGGGCGCGCCAATCAAGCGTTCGAAAACCCGGAAGTAAGTTGGCCAAAAGGCGCGATTGTAATTTGCAGTGCTTCATGGGAAGTGTAGTCTCATACCAGTCTTTTAGACGAAATTTCAAATCTTTTTTATTGCAGGTCAAATATTGTAGATGTTCTGTGATAATTCGTGTTGTAGCTGTTTTTTATGATTCATGGCTTATAACGCTTTAGGCAAAAAATCTCCCATGAGGAATTACATGAAAGGAAGATGTCTATCGTAAAGGTGGGCGGGTGTTAGCAGTCTTGCGCAGGTAACGGTTGTCTGATAAGACACTTCGACTCCTTCGACAACCAGGGAAAAAGCCAGCGAAATTGGTAAGTTATTTTATTTGATATTTTAGGTATGTTATTTTAATTATTCAAACAGTAACTTTACATGCATGCCATATGTTTCAATATAGGTCTGCTCAGCTTGTTAGCTGTTAGGTGCAGTTGCAAACTAAATTCAAATCTGGTTTTGCACCTTTCTGCATAACGTTAGATTTTTCTCAGTCGCTTTGGTGCATTTCTCACAACAGTTCTTACATTTGTGCAACAGCTAATGCATTTCTCAAAACAATTAGTAATTTGTGCACATCATAGTAACAGTTTCTCATTTCTTCCAACAAATTGCAAATGCTTTTGGACAAGCATCAATTGCTTTCATACAACTCTCTGCTGTTTTATAACATCATTATTTGCTTATGTCATGTCAGTCAAAATTAACTAAACTTGTGAGTGCTGAATAGTTTTTTTCATATAAAACTAATAGTCCTCATTTCATTGCTTAAGTCATTACATACAAAAATGTTGAACTAGTTCTCAAAATCTGTCAGTTTGACAAAACAGTTTACATCTTTTAGTTTTTCCTGAAAATGTCTTCTAAATTGAACCATTTGCACAATGCTTTGAATACAGTAAATTAGAATAGCAAAGAGCATATGCAGTAAAAAATGTGAAACATACAGTACATATTCAGTGTCATGTACTTGGTAAAATTATGCTCACCATGCAGTGAGGTATCTGAGTACAAGATTTTCCTGGATCAATATCCTTGTATAAATTTTGGGTAGGGGTAGGTTTAAGGGTAAGGATTGGGATAAGTTTATATTTTTGGACAGTAATGT
>JAUCNO010001758.1:6368446-6381498 GCA_032353835.1 Enteromius viviparus
CTACTCATGATGTCAGATCAGCATCTTGATGTGGCACACCTGTGAGGTGGGATGGATTATTTCAGCAAAGCAGAAGTTCTCACTTTACACATTTAGACTGATTTGTGAACAATGTTTGAGAGAAATGGTAATATAGTGTATCTGGAATGAATTTAAGATCTTTAAGTCCATATCATGAAAAATCGGAGCAAAAACAAAGGTGTTGCGTTTATATTTTTGTTGAGTGTATTTTGAAGAATTTTAGTAAATGAGCATTTGCTGGTACCCATTGACTTGACGTTCTACACCGAAGAACGTAATTCATATAAGAAGTATGGAACGTCTTGAGGGTTAGTAAATGATGAAAAAAAATTAAATTTTTGAATAAGCAAATTATTTTGATGAGTTTGAATGGATTTATTATAGTTCACCCCAAAATCTGAAATGTTTTATTATTTATTCACAAGTGATTCGGGTATCTTATGTTATTTCAGCTTCATTTCAGTAAACAAAAATTATGTTTTAATAGTTTTAGTTAACAATACAATTGGTATAATTTATTTTAACCCCATTGCTTTAAAGACAAAAAAATATTTTTTTTATTCCAGTTGTTTAATATGATGACTTTCTATAAATAAAATTCACTGATGGCTAACCTTTTACAGTAAATTCCATTTAAATAACAGGGATTGATACTAAATTATAAAACTTTAAATATTGCATAAAATAGGCATGTTTAAATTAAATTAGGAAAAATATATACATCTACATGCCTTTGTGTGAATAAATATGATATTTAATGTCTGATATCAGATTGTGTGTGTGCATACACTAGTATTGGCTATTTGGCATTGATGTCCCCTACTGTAACAACACAGTTGTCCCGAGTGGGCTGTTGTGCACAGAGCATAGCATTGTTGTTTTTTTCTGCATGCCAGCTGGCATGACATTGACCATGCCATCGACGCGTAGCACAATACCCCCTCCAAAACACTAAAGTAAAAGGAGCCCAGGTGGCATAGAAGATGTCCAGTCCAGAAAAACACCAGGTGCTTTCAAACACGCCAGACATAATGTAGCAGAGAACTAACTAGGATTCAAAAGTTCTCAATTGTGATCATAGTGGTACTTTTTCAAAAGTAATAAAATGTACAGTTTAGATACTAATACTAATAATTACCTCAAAAACATAGGATAAACAGTTCATACAAAAACAACAAAAAGATTGCTTATTAAAATACAAAATTTAGGATTACATCCGGGCTGGACTTGGATAGGCTTGAGAGTCTAGATTACGAAGGTAACCCTCGTTCCCTGAAGGAGAGATCGGAGACATTTGATATGGGAACTCGCATGACAGACCAATCACCTTTGAGTTTTAAGAAAAGGGCAAAGAACATTGACGTGCCTAGATTGCATCCAGGTGCACCTCATCACTATGTGAGTATAAGAGGGCACGGATGCAGTGCGCCTGCAGGTTAACGCTAAGGAGCCGAGCCAGCGTCAGTGCGACCCAGTGTCTTGGCAAAGGAATGTAACATCTCTGTTCCCTCCTTCAGTGTACAGGGGTTACCTTCCTAGCTTAGACGTTCCCCTTCATTCGAGTCACAGGGCTGTCAATTGTTACTGAAGCAGTTGGTTGGGGATGTGGGCACATGTTTCTAACTTGCTCTTTCTACACGTGGAATCTTTTGAACAATTCAACATATCGATAAGATTATGGATATATATGAAGGGAAACACGGCCTTCTGGCTGACCGTAGAGTATTGAGATTTGTATTTCTGGGCTAAGGAGACCCAGTAGGAGCAGGGTCAGGAGCTACTCCACTTCAAGTTCTGACTGCAGGGCAGGAGGACTCAGGTCGCCCAGCCTGCAGCCCTACAGATATCTCCTAGCGAGGCGCCGTGAGCCAACGCACAGGAGTAAGCAACACCCTGTGTGGAGTGGGCTCTCAGTCCTAAGGGGCATGGCTCTCCCTGGTAAAGATAAGCCAGGGGGTTGGCCTCAACCACCCAACCTCTGTTTGAAACAGCATTCCCTTTCTGCTGACCACCAGCAGACAAAGACACAACAACTCTAAGGCCACATCTGCCTTCTCCTTGGGCACAGCTTGCAGGTTCATTGCCTGATCGAGGAAGGGTGTGGTAAGAAAAATGGGTCCTGCTGCAGGCCATGTAGGCGAGGTCCCAAGAGAATAAGTTGGTGCTTCTCGAGGGATGTACCCTCCACTGCATCATGATATACTGCAAAAGCAGCAACATACACTTTGAGAGTCGAAGGAAACAGCCTCTGCACCAGCCTCTCCTGCAGGAATGAAAGGACTACTGCAGTCAGGCATCTCTCTGCGAGAGGAACACCAATTGACAAACAGACCCCATCTCAGTGCGTAGATCTGCCTCATAGGGAGAGCTCTAGACTGAGTGATGATAATTATCACAGCCGAAGAAAGGCCAGGGAAGTCTGACATTTCCCGTCCAGGAGTCAGACGTGCAGGTTTCAAAGATCGGGTGTGGGTGTCAAATCATGCCCATCCCCTGAGAAAGGAGATCCTTCCTTAAGGGGATTTTCCAGAGAGGGGCTACTGCGAGGAGCATTTGGTTGGCAAACCAGGTCCGCGAGGGCCAGTATGACACTACCAGCAGAACCTGCTCCTCGTCCTCCCTGATCTTGCACAGGGTCTGTGCAAGGAGGCTCACTGGGGGAAAAGACGTACATGGGCCCCAGAGTGGGAGGACTCAGGGGAGGCCACACCGAAGTAGCTCCAAATCAGCTGGACTACCTGGGTGTGTAGCCGCCATTCTCCAGGGTGGGTGAGAGCTGGTCGGCTGCACGGTTGAGTTCCCCTGGAATATGAACAGCGTGCAGCAATTTCAGCTGCGTTTGACTCCACAGGAGCAAAGAGTTGTGACATGCAATGGGAGTATAGACCACCTTGTATGTTGAACGAGGCTTCTTGCCTGTTGCATACAGCACCCAAACCCATGAAGGAGGCATCCGTGTTGACCACAACATGCCTGGACACCTGTCCTAGGGGGACTCCGGCCCGTAGGAAGGCGGTGTCTTACCAAGAGCTGAAAAGGCGGTGACACGCTGTTGAAATTCCTATCCGGAGAGTGCCACTGTGCCATGACCATCATAGGATTTGATTGTGTAACCAGCGCTGAAACGGTCTCATATGAAGCAGGCCCAGCGGCGTTACTGCGGCTGCCATATGCCCGAAGAGCCTGAAGAGGTCCAAGCACTTTAGCACAGCCTGCGCATGCTCGTTGATAAAAGAGATCCTCTGCACCAGGGAGAGTTTGCTCTTTTTTCGGTTGACCTGAAGGCCCAGATGGCTGAGATACTGAAGCACAAGGTCTCTGTGCATGCGCAACAGATCTCTCGAGTGAGCTATGATGAGCCAGTCATCAAGGATGCGGGTGCCCATCTGCCAAAGAGGGGATAGGGCCCCCCTGCGTGACCTTCGTAAAGACGCGAGGAGAGAGGGAAAAGTCAAATGGGAGGACCCTGCTCAACTCTTGAAAGCAAACCGCAGAAGGGGTCTGTGTCGAGGTAAGATTGAGACGTGAAAGTACGCATCCTTTGGGTCAATGGCTGCGAACCAATCCTGGGACCTTGAACAGCAGCCTGAGAAGGGACCGATTCAAAGCTAGTAGATCCAGGATGGGTCTCAACTCACCGTTCTTTTTGGGCACGATGAAGTAAGAACTGTAAAACCCTGACCCCATCTCGGCTGGAATGACAGGCTCGACTGCGTCCTTCGCCAATAGGACTGCAACTTCTGCACACAGGACAGCGGCATCAGCAGTGACAGAGCGGACAGTAGTGTAGCGGATGCCACTGTACCTGGCGAACTGAATCGCATAGCCAATGCATACCATACGTATCAACCATCGCGAGGGGCTGGAAAGCTGTAACCAGGCTCCCAGCCAAGTCGCTAGGGGAATCAAGGGAACGAAGGAGGAAACAAAGAAAAGGTAAGATGGGGATCTCGGGACACTGGGCCTTTCTGTGAAAATGTGGTTACAGAAGCTCCCGGCCCTCCTTCGGGAGTGGGGACTGAGATGTTGTCGTTCCCTGAAAAGGAACCTCCTCCTCTACAACCGACAGAAAATTCTGGACCATGAAGTCCGCCAGACGCCTCACCGTGGCAGCCGAAAACCTTACTTACCACGGGAAGGATGCGAGGGGAGCCATCTTGTGAACGAGAGGTGGGACCTCAACGTAGCCATGGTCATGCTTTCGCAATGAATGCATAATCCATCCACAAAAGCCTCAGCGTGTTCTCAGCCCAGACACATGAGGCAGTGATCATGTCCATCCCAAGAGGTGAGGAAACGTCCACACCAAAAAGCACACGGTCGGATCGACATTCTGGAAAACACCTTTCCAGCAGTGAGAAATTGCTGGAATGCAAAGAACTGATACAGCCAGCCTTTAAAAAGGCCACCACCCAAACGAAAGTCTGCAGGTGCACTGCATCCGTGCTCTCTTTTACTCACTTGATGAGGTACACCTGGATGCAATCTGTACACACCAGTGTTCATCGGCCTTTCTTAAAGCTCAAAGGCGATTGGTCTCACATGCAAGTTCTCATATGTAATGTCAGAGTGACTCGACTGAAGGGGAATTTGGTCCTTCTCAGGGCAAAGATGACAAGCGAATAGAAAAATCCTTAATTTACTTAGCTCAAAAATACATGCACTGTCCATGATTCGCTAGATTTCCCTAGAAGTATTGTAATATATAAAGCAGTGTATTTTATATTTAGTTTATTAATAATAATTTATCAGCATGGAAAGTAATGTTTTCTTTTTTGCCAAAAATTACTATTATATTAAAAGATCATGTTCCATGAACATAAATACATCAAAACTTAATATTTGATAAATAAAATGCATTGCTAAGGACTTAAAATTTTCTCAATAATTTGATTATTTTGCACACTCAGATTCCAGCTTTAACTCGGCCAAATATTGTCCTGTCCTACCAAAGAATAAATTAATGGACAGCTAATTTATCTAATTATTTCATAATGTATAAATCTCAATTTAAACATAATAGTCACTTAGGATTGATTTGTAGTTCAGGGTCACATTTATTATGTACTCGTTTAATATACACCATTTAGGGGTAAATAAGTTAACAGATAAAAGTGTCCTCTTTTTTTCTTTTACTATCACATCCAACACCACCCACCCCCACTCCCCCTCTCCCTTTTTCTATCTCTCTCACACACACACACTCACTTTTTTTTCCCAACTATACAGTGTTAGTCTTTACAATTCAGCCAGGACAGTCAAGTGTGAGCATCTCCCAGGAATTGGCAAAAACTCTCCTCCTGTTAAATTTTATGCACTGAACGAAAGTGACAGTTTTGCATTTGTAAGGCTAAACTGGGAAAAACGGTTGAGCAAAGCTACAGAGAAACATACTCAGCTGGGGCAGGAGGAGCGGTGTGACAGCAAGACCCTGAGTACTGTGAGGGTGTCAAATCTCTGTAAAAGTAGGTGGAAAATAAATAAGTGAGTAGATAAATCAATTTTACCGCAGTATAGGTAACAGCTACATGAACCACCCCATTTTAGGACAGTAAAACTCTTCTAAAAATCCTGAGTCGCTGGCAGCATCCAATTAAAGACCTTATAACCCACGGACACACAGCGGTGAATGTTTACGCACGTCTTTCCAGCGAGCCAAGACAGCATGTCTGTGGATCTCATTAGAGCGGGAGCGTGTGTATCTATACGTATGTGGTATAAGTGGTTAAGGTATAAGTGAGTTGATGCACTCAAGTGCATAGAGAGGTGTTGACGGGTGTATATGTGGGTGGGTACGACAGTTTAAAGATTGTTTTGATGTTGCAACTCTCCCCTCTTTCACCATGTGGCTTCGCTCTAGACCCTGCTGACATCACAAAAATCATGCACTCCCAATCCCAGCCCTCTTTTAATCATTCTTTCCAAACCTGCCAGCATATGCCCTCTGTTCCCCTTTCCTACGATCTCGCCCTCTCGTTTTCTCTCTCTCTTTCTGCTTCTGTCCCTCCCTTCAGGCATCTCCTCTCTGCTCCTGTCAGTTCAGCACTTTAGGGGAACGCTGAAGCTTTGAAATGCATATTCAGGGCTGCTGAACGCTGGCATGTGTACTCTGCTGAGTAATTGTGGAGGCCAAATGTTTAATTACATGTGACAGGCACAGCAGTGGGGGGCCACGGTGTAGCGGCCTAAAAAACAACACCCAGCTCTCCTCAGACCTCCACTTATACTATCACCCCAAACATAAGAGAGATTTTTTTTTCTTTTTACTGGTGGTATTTGCCAAAAGCATTCCGCTAGAGCGAGTGAAACAGGAAGTTGGCTGAAGGAAGTTGGAAGCACCTGTGCATGTCAGTGACATCAGATAAAACAACGCTAATTTCAAACTTACCCTTTGACTTGGCTTTTGATTGCCACGTCGCATTGCAGAGTGAGCACAGCAGCGGCAACAAGGTTAGTGCTGTTTCTGATTAACTGAGCTCAGGCTTAAATCTTTATCTGATTAACCTGCCTCATAAAGTTATACCGCCAAAACGTATGTCTCAGCGTTACGGCAAATTATCCTGTTAGCAGCACAACAGGGATGGAGAGTGAGATTTAAGCACTGAAACTCTAAGCCTGTAATGATCCCAGTGGTCAGCTCTGTTTGAGATCACTAGTCATTCATAAAGCTATACATTGTAAAACTACACAAGAGCCTTTTATCCTATAATGACTTTTAATGAGAGGTCGGAGGCACTATAAATGTAGCATAACAGCTCAGCATTTGAAAAGACAGATTGTTTATCCTTGTGGGAGCTTAGAGCTTCGTTTGCAGGCAGAAAAACTGGACACAGTTTCTTACAGCGGTTTGCAGGAGGCACTCATCTGGCTCATAACGCAGACATGTCTGGCCATTTAAAAAACACGAAAATTCAATCTAACATGTTAAATTTGTCTCACACATGGGAGGTCGGAAAGGGGTCTTGAGGCATTAGTGTGTGAGTGCGAGCATGTGTGTGAGCAAGCAGCAACATGCTGGAAACAATCATGTTGCGGTGACTTACAAGCAGCCACATCTGGCAGTCTTCTCCCATTTTTACTCAAGACATAGCAAATAAAAAAAATAAAATAAAAAACAACAATGTGAGCTAAATGTGTGTAGCTTTACCCATGTCACATTTTTTTTATACTTGCTTGTAATTAATACAACATTTTTGGGGTTTTTATCACGATTCCTCACAGAGTTCACAGAAGGAAATGTAACAGGGCAAGAGTAGAGCGATGACCATAGGCTGGAAAACCAATATGTCAAGTTGGGCCATGCCCCTTCCTACTTTGCATTAAAGGTCAAATGTCGTCAACACTATCAACATTACTTGGAAGTATTGTTTTCTTGCCCTGTGCAGCACACAATCTAACTCCATCAGATATGTAGAATTCACAAGGAAATGGGTGCATTTTTTGTTGTAGTTGTTTGATTGGGCAGGAAAGTCATGTGATGTAAACAATAGATACAATATCCTGGGGGTGTGCTTTAGCATGAGGGCAAATCCCAGTTACACAAGTTACCCAATAGGGAGAACTAAATTCCCCCCATGTCTGGGAAATTATACATTTAATCATGTACATCTGCATTACCTTATTTTGCTAATCTAATTACAGGTAAAACAAATAAACAAAGTTAATAAATAAATAAAGTTAATTCATTGTGATGGCATTGTTTTGCCTCACACCAGTAGACTATATGACACATTGTTTTTTACCCACTGCATTTTATATTATTGTATATTACATATTAATTGCATATCAATCATCATAATTGAACTGTTCTGTCATAATTTTGCTAATATAACACGGATATTACATGGATAAAGAGGGATAGAGTATCAGGATTTTCAGTATCAGGATATTTAAGATAAAACCCTATTCCACACTTAATTACTGACGGCTAAAATAATTAGCACCACATAAACTTGAACTATTCCATAAAATTATGTATTTTAAAGTATTACAAGGATTATACTATTACTTTGAGGTGTGTTTATATTTTACACAAAGAATGTTATTATAATTAAAAGGGGTGGTTGTTAAACTCACATTTCCTGTTTTAAATCTTATATTTTGATATGGCCTTTCTTGTTAAGATTATGAAAGACAGATAGACAGATTTTATTGCAATTATTATAAAATTGTTATAAAATGTAATTTATCTGGTATATGTAATACAGTCAATCCTTTGCGTCGTCTTCCAGTTTTTGCTGTTTGCCTGGATGCACCTTGAGGATGGATACCATTTGTCTTCTGTGACACCACAATGACAGCAGATGACCGTTTCTTTGGAGGACATTAGTCCAGAGAGTACAAACAAACAAACAAACAAACAAACAAACAACTCATTGTCTGCCAGCTTTATTTTTCACATGAATTGTTGAAGGTGTTGACCAGAGTGGCGGTCAGGTCAGTCTGCTTTCAAATGATTGGCTCTCTGCCAACTTTACTCTGTTAATGGAATTTAAGATCAATTCAGTTTCAGTTGCCATGACAAAAGAGCAATATGAGGAGGCTTACATCACTATGAAACTGTCATCAAGGAAGTTAATGGCAAAAGTCTTGACCTTTGACCCCCACAAAGCTGCCTTTTTTCTTTCACACATACTGTACTGCCCTGAACAATTTAGCATGATAACACCTCAGGATGTTGGTTTCAAACAATTTCATTAAACATCATAAAGAGTGTGTACCCAGGAATGCTTGTCCATAGCAGTGACTTTAGGATCTCTTTTGCAAACAATATAACAAAACACAGGAAGTTTTTAACATAATTCATAGCTTCAAAATAGGTCAAGATGAAAAATCATTCAGGTTTGACCATGTTCACTGACCATGTTCAGAAACCATCCTCTGGTTACAAAGCCTAGCAGGGTTCTTGTTCTTTTCCTCTCCACAGAGCTTAAATTCAGGCGGATACACCAGAGTTCCCCCGGCACAGTATGGGCCCAAGCTCCTGCTGAAAGCCTGGTTGAAACCTACAAGATGCTGCACTTAGCTCATGCTGATTCCCCTTCCCTGTGAGGTCAAGGGCCATGAACCCTCTCTTGTGAAAGTTAGAGTTCCTTTACAGTGCTCTTTTCTCTTGTTTTCCTCTCCCCTACCCCTTGCACCCTTAAAACTTTCTTCTCTCCTGCAAACACATTGTTACATGTGTTACATATTCTCTGTGTACTAACTATTATTAATTATGCATAATTGCAAATAACCGTAAACCAAAACCCAATTTTAACACTAAACCTATAATAAAAAAAAAAAAAAAAAATTTAGTTAATTAATTTTACGCAAATATGTATAATAATGTATAATATATGTATAATTACATTATAACAAGGACATCTTAAAATTAAGGGTTGCACTTTATTTTGACAGTTCACTTAAGAAATTTAGAAACTGTAAGTAACTTTGCAACTACATGTCCAACTCTCAGTGTATTATGTTAGATTTAGGGTTATTAATAAGTTGACATGTACTTGGAACCAACAAAATAAAGTGTTAGAATATATTACGAAGACAGTCTAATGATACTCTTATGACTGCTAGTTGACATGTAGCTGCAAAGTTTCTTACTGGTAGTAGAATGTGGACAAAATAAATCAAAATAAAGTGTTAGCAAATAAAGTCTAGCCCCTAAATTGTGAACTATCCATTCAGAATTACCAATTAACAATAACAACTATATAACTGTAATAATAACTCTATAGTCTATTAATGTATGAACTATATTTCATAAACTATAAACAAATAGTTAATTAGTGATCTGTAAGTACTTTCTTCTAGTGTATACTTAATATAAAATGTTACAAATTCTCTGACAATCATTATTTATTCATAATTTATACATACCCTGGATATTAAATAAACATACAAAAAAGAGAAACAAACTAGCAAACAATGTAATTGTCCTAGCATTTAAAAAGCATCTAGTTTTAAATCCAAATGTTTCCTGTGGTCTATATAGTTTATGGACTAAGAGACTTGAAAACCTTGTGTTTTTGTCTTGCCCTACTATTTATTTATTTATTTTTTACCTTCCTCTGCTTTTCTGCAGACCTTGCAGTCTAGTTAATGCTGACTTTAAAATGCCTTTGTTAAACGTCGGTTTACCTCTCTTTGAAGAATACACTCT
Source organism: Enteromius viviparus (assembly GCA_032353835.1). NCBI lineage: Eukaryota > Metazoa > Chordata > Actinopteri > Cypriniformes > Cyprinidae > Enteromius > Enteromius viviparus. The sequence continues at coordinate 6,378,624 of JAUCNO010001758.1, forward strand.
CCCTAAGAGCATTTCATAATTCTTTACACGACAACATGATGGATTATTCTGATTTTAGATCATAACTTTGACAGGCAAAAAAGAAAAAAAAAATATTACAAAGGTTGCTTGTGTTGAGCATTGCAAGTCACTTACCGATAGACAATAAATCTTCCTGTTGCATATTTTACACAGAATAAGTATATTTTGACTCCTGAAGGTTAACCAATTTTGAGGGCGGATTTGATGCGGAGACACAGTTTAGCACTTAGTCCTTGTCTAGACTTCAAAAAAAATCAAAAATAAGGAATATACATTATGACTAAAGCTTTGGTGTTGAAATGTCCCACTCGAACAAGATATTTTGTTTGTTGTTTTCCCAAAATAGCGGTTATTAAAGTTTATCGTGTCATAAAATTCTCTTGATATGAATGCTTAGAAAAACAAAACAATCCCAAGTCCCCCAGGTGTATAAACAATCCCAGTCAGCAGTGGTTTACAAAGAGATAGCCTGCCATTGCGTACACACACCACCACGACAGGCCTGACAAAGGCCTGACTCTCTGATACACACAAAATAATTCAAATGTCAGGATTTGAATGTCATCTTCAAAGAGGCCTTTCCATCAGTCCTGAAGTCATTATATGGGAGAGGAGAATAAAAAGAGAGCGACATTGTTTTATGTACGGCCGCTTGATGCCAGTCTAATTAATAAAAGGCCTTTCTTTTCCTTTTGAAAAGCAGGTGAAGGGAGTGTGAGATTAAAGGTGCTTATTGTTTCTTTTGCTGATTTTACAGGTTGGGTTTTAATTTGTGAGAGGCGGCGAGGAGCCTCAGTCCAGATGGTACGATAACCCTGCCGAACGCTCGCACAAAAACCAACCTGATAACAAAGATATGTAGATGAGAGAGAAAAAGGGGGAGAGAGAGGGGGGGGGAGAGAGAGCTGGAACATTGCCAATTGCTCCCAGCTCTCTGTAGCAGAGGAACAAATTGATGTGTCCAGCAAACGATGTTTCCGGAGCAGCAGGGGTTTGTTCTTCACTGCCAAATCCATCTCCCTTTCATACGATAGCCCAACTAATGAGTAACCCCGCCACAATAATAAATAAACACTGAGAGCAAAAACGTTGCACATCTTAAATGAGTTTCATATTTTGAAGCTCGAAGGGCTATATTTTTAGGCTATATCTTAATTATGTACCTGTTTTAATGAAAGTAACGAAAACAGGTGTTTCTGAAAAGGGGTATTCATAATGTTGAGTTGCTTTGAACAAACAATCCCATCTACGCTGAAAATGCAATTCAATCTATACTGTTACTGAGGAAAATGACTGGTGGTGAATACATAAATTGAAATGATTTTGATATTTTATGTTTTATAGACATTAGAAACATGCTATTTTTATGTAAAAGGCCAAATAATAATCAACAAGTTTGGGAGATGAAATATAAAAGTCACATATATTGCAATGTGGTGTGAAAATTGTATTTACGCCCCCACTTTCTCAGGGTAGCAGGAACAAAATATACATATAAAACAATAGAAGTCAATGCAAAGTCCCCACAAGAATACATAAACAAATGTGTATGTGTGTGTCCTTCTCTTGGTAACATGTCTCTACTCTTCAGTCTAGACAGAGATCCTGATCTCCAGGTCAGTCTTACCGGTGAGATCCGTAAGGTTACTCAACCACCTCGACCCGACCATCTGACTGACACATCCTCAGAGCAAGTTTAATGTAAGGTAGCCAGGTAGGACTCAGTGAGTGGCAGCTTTTACTGCACTGATGCTATTTAAACACCATCACATAGACACACCATACACACCCTGTGTTAACTGCACTGTGTTGCTATGAAGGACAAGTCTCTGACACACTGGATCCACAGAGATGTAACCTAACCTCTAAGAAGGGGAAAAGAGAGGAAAGGACATATTTGATCTTAGGTAAGCCCAAAGAAGTGTAAGTTTTATGTAACTCACAGATCAAGAGGAGAAGAGTACTCAGTGCCTCTTTTGGATTGTGCAGAACCGTTTTGACAATGCTGTGAAAAAGGAGAGAGAGAGAGGGGCTTATAGCTCTAGGCTTGATAAGAAGAGTCATTATGCAGTGTGATCGATGCAGCATTAAGTGTGTGTGCGTGTGTGTGTGTGTGTGTGTGTGTGCATACATTTATGTGTGCATGTTTGCTTCTGTCACCTTAATTACACATGTACACCACACATTGAACATATACAAGTACAAACATATTCACACACTACAAACAGATATTGATTTGCAATAGTGCGGTTACTTGAAATTGCTGCTAGAGTGTACCTATATTCTGCAAACATATTACAAAATGAAATAACTGGAATTTGTATTTTTATGTATGTATCTGAACATGTTGAATGTAGTACACAAATACTATACAAATCACAATTCCGATGCAGGCTCGTTGAAAAAACAAACAAACCAAAAAAAAACAGACTCTTTTTACATAAATAAATTAAAAAAATGCATGTTTAATACAGGACAGTGGCACATTTTTGTTAGGTTTGTACAGGTACCAATTGCAATGATTTTATAATGCTGCTAGAGGTACGTTTTGTAGCCAAAAAACATGCAGGATGTTAAAATAGTTTTAAAGTCAGAACATAACACTCTGCACCAACTGTGTGGAAAAAAGTCAGTTTTTTAGATTATAATGTAAAACTATGATAACATTTTATAATAACGTTCAGTTGCAAGGCTTTCATGAGTGATTAGTTAATGATCAACTAATTATTTACTAAATATTCATAAGAAATTAATAAGTGATATGCTAGCATTTTATCTATGTTTTATTAAGTCATTTACAAGTCATTTACAAATGATTAGTTAATGATAAACTAATAATTTACTATATGTTCAA
>JAUCNO010001758.1:6397337-6427592 GCA_032353835.1 Enteromius viviparus
GGCCTTATTTCAGCTAGTTTTATTTTCACAAAACCTACTAACCACGCATAATATTTTTTCCCTAAAAAATGCAAACATGTAAATTCATTTTGGTCACACATTATTGTAGAACCGTTTGTGCTGATTACAAGAAAAATACAGGTTGGTCAATAATAGGTTATAAATAGCTGAAAAAAGCACAAATATCAGAGCATGTCAAAACATCTTAAGGGCCCCAAAATCACCCTGGACTCCAGAGGGTTATTAAGGAGCATGGCATGATGATGGGCAGGTGTTAGTAATTAGGTGATTGAGACCGGGTTGCAGGTGTTTGTGTGTCTTCTGTGGGTGCTGATCCAGGAACAGGTGAATGTGAAGTTGTGACATCCTGACATTATGGTTCTTCACACTAATGGCAGTCTAACAGTAAAAAAGCTGTTCATAAACATCACCCTGCTCTAGAATAAATCTTTTCAAAAGTAAATTTAAAGTTATGATAGGGAATTCACACTGACATGCCAAAAAGAATGGGTACAAACTGATGGGAAATTAATAAGTTAAATGTGATAAGGACAGCAGTGGTGCTGTACAAGAAATCCAAAGAAAATTGTATTGTCATGTTTTTTCAGTGTGTTGAAGACTCTGTCTCAGATGTTTCTCCTAAAATTCCTGAAGAACAGTAATAAGAGAACTGTTGACAGTGTAGACAGAATGTACCTAGATTTGGCTTAGAGATAAAAAAAAAAAAATATATTCTGGCTCTCTGCCAACCTGAATGCTGATAATGCATGATTGATAGAGTTGAAGAATAAACAAAGTAAAACGTCATTACTTTTACAGTAAAAGGAAGTAGAGAATTCCTCTCAACAGAAATATGGTATCTGTAAATGTTACAAAAAAAAGCAGAGGGTATGAATGGAATCTGAAGAGCATATGGTCAGACGGTGCTCAAAGATTAACGTGTGAAAATCTATGATGAATTAGATGATGGAAAAAATTATGTCAAGCTACTTTGTTCTCAAAATCAAAACCTCAGTTGATTATAAATGAAAGAAAAGGGAAAGAAAGATCTGAGATGCTAAGTAATTAACCTGTGTGGAGAGTTTCTGTCATTTTAATGAAGTTAACAGGACAAAAATGTCTATTCAAACAATGTTTTGTAAAACATTTTAACTGTAGAATGTTTTTTTTGTTTTGTTTTGTTTTTATTGTTCACTTAATGCCAGTCCACTTAGTGGCCATCTTACACGTAACCAGAAAGGCCTATCTAACTGACTGAGAAAATACAAAAATCTCAACTTCTGACCAAACACATATTTCAACAGAATTATAAATCAGAAATAAAGTTCGGCTTGATCATTATCAGGTTGGTCCAGTCAATGTGCATTGTATGACCAATTTTTTATGGAAGGAAAGAGATACAATGTGAGACTATAGCAGACTTTTGAGAGAAGGTGTATGCTTAAGATATATACTCATCTAAATAAACGCATGCGTGTTTTAATACAACAAATCTATAGAAGCCACACAAAGCCACACTCAATAAGAAAACAAAATTGAAAGCAATCATGAAACAAAACAAAGACCTATTCAAGAATGCAGACAGCTACAACAAAAAAAATGTGTTCTTATACACCAAAGAAAACAAACAAGAGGGAATGTATAACCATTGCCAAAGGAATATGAGAATGCACAGTATTCACTGGCTAAAGAAAATAACTATGAAATGATTGTAGAGGCCACAAAGCGTACCTCAAACAGCATTATAAAAATGAAATATCAACTAAATACAAACGTGCCTGTTACATCCACACCAGGGGGGTATTCCAGAAAGCTTGGTTAACTTACCATTGGTAAAACATAACCTCTGGGTTGATTGACCCCAAACCGGCATACCGTGAGTTTGTCGGTTCCAAAATACCCAATAAGAGTAAGTTTAATCAACCTCCTACTGGTTACCCAGAGTTAATGCGCATACATAAAGACATTTTTAATGGATCACCGATTTCACGAGTCAAAATGAAAAATGACAGTGAAATATTTCACAGAGGAGGAGCAAGAAGTTTTAATGCATGCTTATGAAGAATTGAAGCCAATAATAATGACTAAAAAACAATACATCTACATATGGGATCTCGCATGAGAGACCAATCGTCTTCGAATCCTTTGGAAAAGGCCAATGAATATTGGCATGCAATAATTACAGCCACCTTATCACAGCGCGCGTATAAGAGGGCATGACTGGATTGCACACGCAGCTTTTCGCTTTCAGAGCCTCGTCTGAATGACATTGAGTCTGCTGGAAGAGAATCTACAAACAAAAAGAGTTCCTGTCCGAGTTCAAGCTCTCTCGTCGTTGCAGCATCTTCAACTGGGCAGCTGTCAACAGACCTGCGAGACTGGCTGCCTTCTTAAAGGCTCAAAGAGCGCCAGTCTTTTGCTCGCCAGCGAGAGACCTCGACTACTGAGTGCATGTGGTGCCGCGAGAGGTCTCCCCTGGGCAACAGAGCATCAAAAAATAGCAATTTCTTCACGGTTTCATATCCATTCTCTGGGATGTCTATGCAACCGTGCGCTTCTGTGTGCGGAGTTTCCTGTCTTGCATGTAAAAAAAAAAAAAAAAAGGCATGCTGAGGCAGTGATTACGGATGACTCATACGTTCATTACGAGCGCATGACCATCGCTACACTGCGTTCGCGCCTCTCGTTCGCGAGACGGCTCCCCTCGCGTCCTGGGGCCTGGGGGATCGCACGGTGACTGTGCAGAATGTTCCCGTGGGTGTAAAAGCCCTGTGATTTTCTGCCGCACCCTGTAGTCCTGTGGTGGTGCTTCCAGAGCAGTGCGCTTCCCCGAATGCCCAAATGCCACCTGGCTGAGTGTCTCCTTTGGAACATCCCAAGAGGTTGAGATGTCTTCCGCTGCATCAGAGGGCGAGTCGGGCAAAGGTCAGGTGATGTCCACACTAGTGGCTCAGGAGCGACACCTTTGGCTCGGCCTTCTGGGGCCGGTCCTTTCCCTGGTTCCCCACCAGGCTGCCCCACTGCGGACATGGCTGTCACCGCGCCCTTGATGCCCCTAGCAAAGTGGTTGATACGGTCGGTACACCTCGGCTTTGCGATTCAGTTCGCCAGGCCCCTGCCCAGAGACAGAGGCATCCTGTTTTCTCGTGTTCACTCCGAGACTGATGCGGCTGTCCCTCGTGTGGACATTGCTATCCTACTGGCGAAGGTAGCAATGAAGCCTGTTCTCTCCAGCCGAGTTGAGGTCAGAGCTTTACAGCCCTCACCTCATCGTGCCCGAACAGAATGGTGAGTAAAGTCCCTTCCTGGATCTGTGAGCCCTGGACCAGTCCTTTCTCAGGCTGCTGTTTAGAGTGCTCACGCCATCCTTCAGACTCCAGGTGGGGTTTGCAGCCGTCGACCTGAAGTACGCATATTGTCACGCTTCATTTCTGCCTCGCCTCAGGCTCCTTCGGCGGTCTGGGCTCGAGGCTTGAGCGTATCGGTACTGCGTTCTCCTGTCTGGCCTGTTCCTGTCTCTCCTAGTCTTTACCAGACTCACGATGGCACTCACATCCTCAGTCAACACAGGTACCTGGTGCTTCGGTACCTCAGCCAGATAGGTCTTAAGGTCAATCGAGGAAAGAGCAAACTATGTCCGCAGAGGATCTTTTTTCTTGACTCGGAGCTAAATTCGATCGTGACTGCCCGCCTCACGGGGGGGAGTGCGCAGGCCATGCTGACAGGTCTGAGCCCGTTTAGACGCAAGGTAGCGGTTCCTCTCAATTCTTTCAGAGGCTCCTGGGGCATATGGCAGCCTCAGCAGCAGTGACGCCACTGGGGCTCCTCCATATAACACCGCTTCAGCACTGGATTCGCGATCGGTTCATGAGATGGGCATCGCACTGTGGCACACTCCGGATCGGCGTTTTCCCGCAGTGTTGCTGCCTTTTCAACCCATGATTAGGCTGCCTTCAGGCGGCAGGGCCTCTAGGTTAAGAGTTTCGGCATTTCGTTGTGCACACAAATGCCTTCATGGGTTCGGGTGCTGCATGCTAGGTGTGGATTGCAGCCGTAACTTTCATCGTCCGCCAGGTAGGTCGACGCTTCCGTTTGCAACCCGCCCTCCATCCACTCCTGTGGAGTCAGACGTGGCCGTATTCACTGCGCGTTGTTCAGGTTCCAGGCATCTGCCTTCTTTGGTAATCCACCCACCCTGGAGAATGACGACTCCACCCCCAGGTACTCTAACTGAGCTGGAGCCACCTCGGCGAGGCCAAGATACACTTCTTCGCCTCCCCGGGGCTCAAGTACGCCTTTTTTCCAGTGAGCCTCCTTGCACAGAACCTGTGCAAGTTCAAGGAGGTCGAGGAGCACGTTCACAGGAGAACATCCTTCTGAACGTGAGTTCCCAACCTCATACTCCTCGTGGCAGTCCATCCTTAGAAAATCCCCCTGCGGAGGGAGCCTCTCCCTCAGGGGGTGGGCACAATCTGGCACCCGCGTCTCATTCGCTGGAACACTCACATTCAGTTCCTGGACAGAATGCGGCAGACCTTTTCTGGCTTGCCAGTAGCTGTGATCAGCACCATCTCTCAGTCTAGGGCCCCCTCAACAAGGCAGGCCTATGCTCAGAGATGGGGTCTGTTCATTGACTGGTGCTCCAAGGGGACCCCCAGAGATGTTCGATTGCAGTTGTGCTTGCCTTCCTGCAGGATAAGTTGGAGCGCAGACTGTCCCTTCAACTATTAAGGTGTATGTTGCTGTCATTGCAGCATACCATGATGCAGTGGACGGCCAGTCCCTAGTTAAGCACCAACTCATCGTTAGGTTCCTTAGAGGTGCGCGTCGGGTTAATTCCCCAAGACCGCCCTCGGTATGCTCTTGGGACCTTGTCGTCGCCCTAAGCGGCCTGCGGCAAGTTCCTTTTGAGCCCTTACCATCAGTAGAGATAAAAACCTGTCGCTGAAGACAGCACTCGGAGCTTCAGACAGCACTCGGAGCTTCAGACGCTCTCAGCAGCTCTTGTCTGCTTTGGAGGTCAGCAGAAAGGGAATGCTTTCTCCAAACAAAGGCTGGCCCATTGGGTGGTGGAAGCCATCTCCCTGTCACATCTATATCAGGGAGAGCCGTGCCCCCTAGGTCTGAGAGCTCACTCAACAAGGAGTGTAGCTTCCACCTCAGCATTGGTACACGGTGCCTCATTTGCAGATATCTGTAGAGCTGCGTGCTTGGCAACACCGAATAACTTCGCCAGGTTCTACAACCTCCACGAAGAGGCTGTGTCTTCCCGTGTCTTCAACCAGACAAGCAGGTAGCGGGAAGACCGGCTGGTGTTGGCTTGCTGCTGTGCATCTCAACCGCCAAGGCGAACCCTCTTGCTCCTGCCCCGCAGTCGGACTCGGAGCGGAGTCAGTTTGACTGTGATCCACTGGACTTCCTTCACCAGTGGTTGGCTAATATTTTTGTTCCACAGTCAGCCAGAAGGCTGTGTTTCCCTTCACTTATATCCATATCTAATCGATATAGTGCTTTCCCTAAAATTTTCCATGTAAAATACCTTTTCATGTCTCCGCCCCCCCCAACCCATGCTACAGCTTTAAATCTAAAATATCTTATACTAAAGCTGGCATCCCGACAGGGCCCCAAGTGTGGCCCCCAGGGCGTTGGGATGGTTACGTGCAGACTCTCCTGTCGACACGCTGCAATACAGCCTGCCGGCACCGGTGTCTCTGCGTAACCCGGCTCAGGGTCGTGGCCTCTTCCATTAGTGTGTCCCTCCACAGACTGCCCCACTGTTGGCACGTTGGTCAACGTTCCCTTGATACCCCTAGCGACGTGGCTCGGAGCCAGGATAGCGCTCCCCAGGCCCTCACGGTGGTTGATACGGATGGGTTTGCAGCCATAGACCTGAGGGACGCATATTGCCACTCCTACAGAATCTGAGCACCACTAAAAGCAACTCTGTGAGCCCCCTCCTTGTGCCTACGTGCAGTTCCTCTGCTGACGAACTTGAAAAGTATCTTGCCAGTCGGCAAGGGGTCTCTGCGTAACGCGGCCTTAGAGTCGTGGCCTGTTCCATGGATGTTCCCATATGTAACGTCCAAGTGATTCAACTGAGAGGGTAACGTCTAGGTTACGAACGTAACACAGGTTCCCTGAAGGAGGAAACGTAGACGTTACACTTTTGTTACCATGAATCTGAGGTCGCGCTGACGCCGGCTTGGCTCTTCAGCGAAAACCTGCATGTGCATTCCGCTCATGCCCTCTTATACTCACACAGTGATGAGGTGCACTTGAGTGCAATCAAATGCATGCTAATATTCATTGGCCTTTTGTATAAAGCTCAAAGGCAATTGGTCTCTCTGGCGAGTTCCCATACGTATGTAACGTCTCAGTTCCCTCTTTCAGGAAACATGGGTTACGTTTGTAAACTAGACGTTTTATTTACTAAAATTGATGTATAAAAATGTGTTAAAAAAAACGTAAAAAAAAAAACAAAACTCGGCCATCTCACACGTATATAAAAAACCAACAACAAAAAAAAATAAAAATAAAATTAGAATTAAAAAAACATTACATTTAATTAAATGCACAAATACATTGAATATTTATTTAATGCTCTACTATAAAATTATTTCTTCAGACTATTTTTATCTCTCATGAAATTTTAACATTTATGACTTCGTTGTGATATACGTTCATTTAAAATGTTTATTGTCTGACAACCATAATTTCATGTCACCTAGTCACATCAAAATAGAGTTGAGACTAAGGATACAGCTTACTGTGTGAGTAGCAGAGGGAATATCTACAAGAGGAATGCAGGAGAAGACTTTCCCTCTCTTTCTCTCTCATTCTCTCTTCTTAAGAGGCCTAAGATGTTCAAAAGGCATAACAGAGGGAGGGCTGGCTATTCTAAGGTATCAAACAGACTCCTGGTGACTTTGATCAGTGGTATCTTATTCAATGCGAAATTACGGCACGGTGCTTCTCGACTTTAAGACATGCTGGTGAAATGGAAACATATAATAATATACACAAAACCAGGCAAAGAATGAAAGAAGCCTTTTGTCAGTACTTTGATTACTGTTAGGCATTGTGACTCCTGAACAGGCTCTTACAATTACTACAACAGAAGAACAGGAAAGAGGGACGGGAATAGTGAGATGGAGAAAAAAGAGTGAGAGAGTGAGACTGCTGTGCTGAACTCATGTCATTAGACGTGCAATATTGTGGCTATTCTTGCTAGTTAGAGAGGATATTATTTAGTGCCTTCAAGATTAGTGTCACTAATCCAGTCAGTATCCAAAAGTCGGCTTAAACATTCTACATACCAACAGATATTTGTTCGATCACTGCCATGCATTAAAAGTAACCCACAGCAATATCAGATAAAATGAAAAGCAAATATAAGTAACATGAAAAATATATCATCAAATAATGAAAAGATAAATTGAAAAATTGAAAGTAGACTATATTGCATATGTAAAAATGAATTCACAGGCCAGGTACCATACTGATATTTTAATGGAATAACTTGAATCCTCCCCAAGTAGTCATTTACTGTACTGTTAAACAGATGTGCACTGTAAGACTTTCCCATTTCTTTTTCTCCCATGAATAAATAAATCAATTATACACACACACGCATACATATTGTTACATCCACATCTGCATTTTTACTCACTTACCTCCTGTCTTGCAGGCCGCTTCCTAACACACACACACACACACACATATATATATATGTATATGTATACATATACGCACACAAAGTATTAGTAACCTAATCTCACGGCAATTCGTACATATTTTACAAGGTGGCTAATGAATTTGTACGAATGACCTACACCTAACCATGCCCCTAAAGCTACCCGTCACAGGGTTTTAGACAAATCGTACAAAATTGCACAAGTGAGGTTGTATGAATTAGAACGAATTTGGCACCTCGTAAAATTACGTACGAATTGGTCATGAGACCTTGTTGGGTCACTTCCTTCTGATGAACAGATCTGACTACTTTAGTAATTTCCATGAGTGCAAACCTTAATATATGCATATTCATTTTATAGTAACGGTTTGGACAGGGCCCTTTTCTATTCTAACATGACAATGACTGTGTGTATAATGTTTAAAAAGAAATGATTGATTCAGTCAGTGTGGAAGAACTTGACCGGCCCACAGAGAGCAAAGTCATAATGCTAGCTGGAGACCTCTGAAATACAGACCCTCAGCCAAAAACTCACCAAACACCAATGACTTGTACATACACTATATGGACAAAAATATTGGGGGAGCCTCTTTAGAACAGAAAAGGGCACTTCCAAAGCTGTGGCAACAAATATGGGAACTTAATTCATGTGTTTACTAATTGCATTTAAATTTTTGTTGAAACATTTTTGGAAGTGTCTTAAATGACTCTACCCATATGTACAAGTCATTGGTGTTTGGTGATGAATTTTTTGGCTCAGGGTCTGTATTTAAAATCACACCAGACATGTCCAGCTGGCATGATGACTTTGCTGTACCAGTCAAGTTCTTCTACACTGACTGAATCAATATTTTCTTTTTAAACCTTGCTTTATACACAGAGGCGTTGTCATGATAGTATAGAAAAAGGGTCCTGTCCAAGCTGTTACTATAAAATTAGAAACACAAAATTCCCTAGAATATCATTATATGCATAAATATTAAGGGTCGCACTCATGGAAATTACTAACGTAATCAGATCTGTTCATCAGAAGAAGGTGACCCACTTTGTATATATATACACACACACACACACACACACACACACACACACACACACACACACAAACACATACATGCATATATTTAAGAAAAATATGTTGTTTATATATCAAACATAATAATATAAGTATCAAATATATAATTTATATATATGTAAATATTTTCAAAATATATACTGGATGTGTATATATATTTATATATATATAATAAATAAATACAGTACAAAAAAACCCTAACTTTTATTTTGGATGTGATTAATCATTTTACAGCACTCTTTCATCTTTTTTGTTTGAATTAGTTTCCATTGTTCATTGCTTTCCAATTCAAGTTTATTCCAATTCCAAGTTTATTTTATTTATTGCTTTGGTCAATACATGAAAATCACTAATTATAACTGAAATACTTACAGTAGTCAACTTAGTCATACTCAGTCAACTTGATCCAACATAAGTATTAATGCGTTCAACCCCTCCTTTCTAATTTAATTTAAAGATTAGTAGAACCAGGGCACATACTTAATACTTAGCAACATGCTAATGATAAACTCTGAGTCTAGGCTGTTTAGAACAAATAGAGTATCAAATTAAAATCTTAAAACATGCTATAATGATTCTCACCGGTGGTCACAACATCAGTCATCAAGTTCCAGAACTGTCACTTCTGGCAGTGAGGAACATGTTGGGCGGTCATAAAAAAGTGCTCTGGAAGTGAAATCCGTGCTTTCTTCAATTCGCCTCCTCCGTAACTTTTACCTTGTTAACTCTGAGACAGTGCTCTCCTCTTTTGACAGGCAACTGGAGAACAAATGTCACTCTCTTGAGTGAGTTTGCAAGTGTTAGAGTGTGTGTGTGGTAGTGGAAAGAGTGCAGCGAAGGCTCTGAAACTTGGGAAATACCTGAGGGGGGCCGCGTTCCACGCCTGCACATCCAATAAAAGGATTTCACATGTGATAAGGCCCTGTACCTCAGTTCAGTCCCGGAGAGTCAGCCCATCTCCCTTCGCTCATCCCTACGTCCGTCGGAGTCAGGAAATCCATTGTCGGAATTATGGGGAGCGGTTCAATAATTCAGATTAGTGCTCATGTTTATTAATGCTCTACATCTGTGCAAACAACGTGTCAAGCAGAGAGTTTATTGTAATTGCCAGAGCAAACAAAACCTGAAAGAAGCAATTTCCAGTTACAATGTGCCGTGCCAAGTAATGAGGCTATTGGCATTCCTGTCCAGTCATACTCGCCGCAGTCTCTCCATCACTTCAACATCCAGCCTGATAGATACTTTTATAAAGAATGGAAGTGCTGGCTAACATGTTAGACCACAAGAGGAAGCAAAATGATTCAAGATAATCATTGCTCCCTGCCCCTACTTCAAGATCTTGCTAGTGTCTATTTGACGTGACTTATTTTACTTTTTCATATGGAATTGTTCTATGCTGAGCTGTTGCAACACTTGCTCTGTTTACACTGAGCGGAGACAGCTGATTGGTGTTCTGATCACCACCAGGCTGCCACTCAGACCAAATAAATAATATGTAGAGTGGCGTATAGAGGAAAAAACGACAGACAGTTATTAAATTGAAAATGTCACTGGACAGCAGTGTAAGTGAAGGGAGCATGTTTCAGTCCTCCTCTAAATCCATCATTATTACTTAATTGAATTCCAGTAGTACATATTCAATTGAATAACAGCTTTGGATTTATTGAATTGCCCCAAGAACAAAGGCAAAGCGGGCCTCCTAACCATCTTACACAAGTGTTTATTGTTTATAACACACCTTTACATCATTTCAAAAGTGAAATGATGTAAATGATGCTTTTAACTAGTCAGTAAACCGTGCAGGTTTTCTATTTCAAAATGTAATGTTTAATTTTATGTGTTACTAGCCATTTCTTTATAATTATTGTAAATATAATTTCCAGAGTGATCTCACAGAAAAGGTGGGAACTTCAAGTATGAATCTCCACCCCTGAAACATAACCCAAGGGGCGTATTGTACAAAAACATTCAAATTACGTCATACAAATTAGCCAACAATTTACCAAAACAAAAAAGGTTAAAGTAAAAAAAGTTCTGTACGCCTTATTTTTTTCACTGCATGCATGGCATTACATTGGTTTCTTGATTGCTGGTTCAATGAGAGGCTAGTTTTTGTGTAATTTTGTGAAAAGGAAAAGGCCTGGTGGAATAAAGCCAAGATGAATAATTCTAATTCAGATGACAATCATTATCTGTTGAAAATTAGGCATTGGGTTTTATAGGGTTGACTTTTGCATTTTCAAATATGGTGGCATGATTCAGCTTGAATTATTTTTTTGTTTGAAAGGTCTGACTTGAATTTGACTTGAAGGTCTGGGATATTTCTAGGTTGCATGTTTAATCGCATGTAAAGATGATCCAAACTTTAGCCTTATTGAGAGCATTTTGCGTTTCTCAGTTGGAACTGTGAAAGTTTTTGTTAACTCTGGGTGTCGAGGTAGTGGAGTCCAATTTATGTTCAAATCATTCCTCCAATTATTTTAATTTTATCAGCTGAACTGATTATTCAAACAATTATTGGTTTCAGCCAGGCATTTATTGAGGTATCAATCTTTTTCATTTTTATTTCTTCACTCATTTATAGTTTTAAATAACTAAGTCTGTGAATTTCTTTCATAGCAAATTATTGAGTTATAGTTAATTCAGACCAATACACAATAAAGTCTTCTTTTCACCTATTAATCAAATAATCCTTGGTACACAATGAGACTTGCAGCTTCTTACATTTATAGCAGTTAAGGATATACAATATTACCAAGGTTAAATTTCACTATTTTTTGGCTTTATGTCAGGTTAACAGTACGTTGTAATATAGTTATTTCATTTAAAATGTTACAATTTTAATATATAACTGTATATAAAATTTTGGAGTCATATTGTATTCTTTATGTGTTCTGAATCAGAAACTTTATTGGCAAGTATTCTTATACACAGAGGGAATTTGTCTTGGTAAAATAAAGTTCCTGTGCACAGACAAGATGACAAGTGACAAGACACAGATAACACACACACACACACACACACACACAAAAACAATAGACAAAAAGACAAAATATTATATGTACAGATGTGCTATATACAATTTATAAGGGAATTTTAATAGATATACGGTATGTTAAATAAATAACATGCACTGTTTGTGGGGAGAACATGTTTGAGAGGTTGATGAGATAAAAAAGTCTCACCATACATATAAAAATTCAATACAAAACACAGGAATACAGTAAAAGCCATTACTATTGTAAAATATGAATTTAAAATATTTTAAAAACCTTTTCAAATCAAATGTATTACTGTAATGACAAAATTTTATTTTCAGCAGTTATTAGTTATTACAAGAACAGATCTTGAACAGATCTAACTAGTCACAAAGAAAAACTGTCCTTGATCACACACTAAAGGACTAACGATAGTACGCTACCAGACTTTCAAGTTGTTCCAATCACAATATGCTCTTGTTTAAACATGCACCTTGTGCAATACATGTAGATCAGTACATCTGTCATAAAACCTTTAGCACTTCAAAACATTCTGTGTATTTAATAGGATCATTCAATTCTTGTGCTTCAGATGAGACTCTATGGGTTCCTCTTTTTTACGTTTCTTTTTCTTTCTCTTGTCTTTAGGGTGGTCCTATAGCGTTAAATGGAAGTTTACAGTTACAGATTTTCTCCCCCATCTCATGCTGTTGATAAACGTGTTGTGGCTGCAGTTCCAGCTAAGGGCTGTGTTTATGCCATCACTATGGCAATGAATACCTACATTTGTCACTGCCACATGTGCACCGTCAGCTACAGTCCAGGTGTCATTAATCAGAGAAACATACTTGTTATTCACATGTTAGAGAGAGAAAGAGAGAGAGAAAAGGTAAACAGCTGACAAGTGTGGATGCTGAATTGACTGAACAAGCTGAAATCTATTTATTATGCACATTTCTCTGCTTAGAAACTAGAGATGTTGCAGATGACAGGAAACATTATAAATGTCAAGCTTTGGAGTTGAAATGTGACCATCGGAATTTACCTAACAGCTTTCACCATGCTTGTATCTGTGTTGCTGTACAGCGTTCCTAGTTGCTTCTCTACTGAAAAACTCAAACAGACACCTCTTGTTTAAGTTAGTATGTGTGATGTTTCGTTTATTATGTTTTAGCAGATTTTTTTTTCTTTTTGTGAAAGCAACATTGGCATCACCTTGTGAATGTCCTCAAAATTTCCCCCTCGTTAAGTGCTGTTGTTTGCATCCTTTAACACTCTTTTTAACGAGAGTCATGTTAATGACATCAACATACAGTATGACGATGAAAAAACAAGCCATTTACTGGCTGCAAATCATGGGTTTCATTGTTTAAAAGATGTTGAAGATATATCTATGTATCACTTTATCTAGGTGTGCCATTATCTTTGCATAAATGCGCACCTTGTCATTATTTACGGCTTAATTAGCATGGTGCTTAATTACATTTACATTAATCAAGGGACAAAGGAGGCACACGGGGACACACTTTAAACATGTTAAATACACTGTACTTTATTAGTCACAGAATTTGCAGACCACATACATCCCTGTAATTTGTTGATTAGAAATGGCTGATTAGGTATGGCCAATGAAGGCACGTTCTATTACAGACGTGGCCTGGCCTGACACTCAATCGAATTCTGTTCGGCCTATTCTAGGAAAGGAATGTCTATGTTTCGTAGATGTTTAGGAAATGAACTGGAATTTTCCTTTGTTCTAATTTCAACAATTGTATTGTGTTACACAATTGGAGTATGTGTGTGTATCTGGTCCTGTTAGTGTGTAATGGAGAGCTGATTGTGTGTGGTCTCCTGCGGGGCAACGCAGGCAGTAGAAGACGCCCGGATGGGCTCAGTTTAATTAAACCTGTATTAATAGAGGCTGCTGTGTAGTGGGGAAGGTCAGTCCCTATGGAGAGATGGCTCTAAACGCAAAGTACATGTATACACATGCACATGTTTACAAGCTAGGATATATATAAAAGATTGCTGTTGTTTTACATACTGTAACTAAGTGTTATTACTCTAACTTAGTGTAAACACTCCAAAAGGAATACCCCAAAAAGAAAACTTTTTAGAAGCTTTTTAGAATAAATACAAATTCTTCTGCTGCTTAAGCACATTTTTGTAAGTGAACGTTCATCAAAGCTGTATTTGTTTGATTAAAAACACAATTCATCGTGAGATATTATTACGATTTTAAAAAACTGCTTTTCTATTTCAATATATTTAAAAATGTAATTTATGTTAATTTAATTTAGTTTAATTCTCAGCAGCCATTACTCCAGGAATGTCTTTAGGATCATACAATCCTTCAGAAATTATTTTAATATGTTCAATTTAAGCTTAATTTTATACATTCTCATTTATGGTTATTATTATTAATCATCATTTTTATGAATTTATTAATTTTTCTTGCACCAAATCAGCATATTACAATTATTTCTGAAGAATTATGTGATATATTATGTGATACTGAGGACTCCAGTAATCAATGTTAAAAAATTATCTTTGTCATCACAGAAATAAATAACATTTTTAAAATATTCCAATATAAAAAAAGTTAAATTATAACAATATTTTACAATATTACTTCCAAACTTTTGACCAGTAATTTGTTAATATATTACATAAATATATTTTTCACTTAATGTTTTTTTCCCCAAGTTATGACATTACCAAATAGTCACAATTATGTGTTAATGCAATACAATTTTGTATTAACGAAATTGCCTCATGTGTAAAAAAACACAATTTTAGCTATATCTCAAAACTAGTTTCTTAGCCATTTTTATATTCATTTTTTTTAAATTTATGAAATAATTTTACAATAACTGTAGACATGCCAGTTCCAGTTACTTTTAGAGCCATTATATACATTTATATACTCTTTCTCCCTCTCTCTCTCTCACACACACACATACACACATTAGTCTGAGACTATATGGAAAAGGTAGGCTTGCACTAAGAGGATTCCTGCACTTGCCCTGCTGAAAATCCATGATTAAGTGCAGCAGCTAAACGAGCCATGCAAATGAACTCAGCTCTCTCCCTTTTTTTGTCTCTGGCTCTCCGTTTCTTAAACACGCACACACAAAATCCAACTGTATTTCCATGTCTGTCCATAAGAGATGATTTGTCGGACACAAGTATTATGTCTTGACAGGAGGGCTTTGTTACTCTTTAATGTGTTCGCTATAGGTGCGGTTTCAGACTGAGTTTAGGTGACTTCAGGATTATTGACAGCAGACTGTCTCCTCTCTGTAAAAGGTGATAAGTGTTCTGCTCAAATCCTTTTTAGGCTTCAGTAAAACACGTATATAAATAAGAAAAGCCTCAGTCATGATGAACACATCAAAACCTCTGTGTACAGTGCTATCTTGCATCTCTGTGAATTGTTTCAGTGTCAGCTTCCTGCAGTTATGGACAGTAAACCTATTGCTGTTTTTAGAAATCAACAATTTACTACCTTAACAAATACTCATATAGAGTCACACCTAATTTTCTTCACAATAAGGCTTGAGCCATACCTTGGCAGAAAAAAGACGAATATGCAAGAAATGATGGTCTATATTGAAGTAAAGCCCAAAAGAGTGTTCTTCTACCTTATTATTGTTATTATTTTCCTCACAGAAATGGAAAATGACTGAAATGGCTGAATGACATCTCTTCTATTCACTGCATTTGCTCATCGTTCATGTCGTTGACCCCACATCACAATGCAGGAGACGAGCGCCGGCAGACAAGCTGCGTCATGTTATCAATTCATGCAACATGACAAACTAATAACAACAGGGAATGAACGTGTATTTTGGAAGGCAGCGTAGCAAATCGAAATGCACAATCTATGGATTGTCTCTTGCGAATGAGATGGAGGGGTGCGAACAGTGGCTGTGTTATCACTTAATAATGTGTTTTGTCATACGAGTATGGACAATCTTGTTAAGTCTAAACTGTGTTCATTTCTGCCATCAGGTACAAAAAAAAATTTACATAAAAAATTAAATAACATCAACCTGGTCTCATAAAAATGCACTTTACGTGCACTGTTTTTACGTATCTTACTGCAGCTTCAAAGAGAACGCCTTCAGGGCGGATAAGACGGCGGAGAAGCCCACCTAAGCTTACCAGGCAACAAGGACGGTCTCCTGAGCCGACCGGACAGTTCAGACGCCGGAGAAGCCCACCTGGGCTTACCAGGCAAAGAGCACACTCTCCTGAGCCGACCAGACAGTTCAGACGCCCTCCAGGGCAGAGCAGAAGGCGGAGAAGCCCACCTGGGCTTACCAGACAATACAGACGCACTGGCGGGTCCTCCGGGACATTGTCACAAACAGGTTCAGGCGACTGGGGCCACGGCAAATCGAGATCACAACATAGAATCGGACCATGGAACATGGCCATGACAGGCTTGAGAGGTTTGGGCCATGACAAATCAGGGCTAGGACCCGACAGGGACGGACTTTGAAACAGTACGACCCTTGCACAGCACTCCATGCGGCACAACCGGAACCGACAGTGTTTGACACAGCTTCTCAAACCGTGAAATGGGGCTGGGATCCACTACGTGTGGGTTTGAAACCGCAAAGATGAGTGACAGTTCTCCTGGCTGCAAAACCGTAACTGACTGGACATGACATGGCCCCTCTCGCCGTGATACAGGGCTAGTACCCGTTATATGCGGATTAGAAACCGCAAGAATTTGGCACGGCACGCGGAGCTGCAAAATGCGAAAACGAAACCGATGCACACGGCTCGGTAGACCATGGCGATCTCAGAAGCAGACCCCGCCGAACAGCGAGGCATGATCCAGGTAACTGTGGAAACCTTCACGATGTTCGAGGAATTAAAATCATAACGAGCTGTCGCTGCAGGAATTTTTGACCAACGCAGACAATCACAAGCAACAAACATAACTTTGACGACAGACACTGAACATTCCAAAAGACACGGTTTAAATACATGACACAATAAAGGATAAAGGTAAACACCTGGACACACACGCCTGGCAGGGAGTGAACAGTAATGAGCGGGGTGTAGTCACAAACGAGGGACAACATGAGAATACAAAAGGTAAACACAAGACACAGAGCACATTGCACAATATAAACAAAGCAACACATGGACGAGCTTGACGGAGAGACAGGTGAATACAGGACACAATGTACCAGGGTAAATACATTTTTATTGCATTATTACGTTGTGACAGTTTAGAATTCAAATATCCATGGATTGTTGCTAAAAGCTAATGTTCTATATGTCCTACACTAAATTCCAGCATAAATGCCATTTGCATTTGATAGTGTTAACTAATGCAAAACTGACTTAAAAACGTATTTGTTGATGGAGCTGTGCCATTTCAACTTCCTTTTACATAGATTTGAACTGTTTTGTCGAACTGTACATAAGATTCGAACCACTGCTCCTCGGCTCTCAAGTACATCTCTGTACTCTGTGAGCTACCGAACAAACCTATGAAACATCCAAAGAGATAAAGCTGGATATGCGTGATGCTAATATTCAAAAGCATCAGTTTTCAAATCTACCAGCATATTCATATTGTTTTGAAGCCATAAGATGATATTTTTTTTAAGTAATTGTGTGGAAATTATGCTTTATTAATCAAAATGCTGTAAATTGTGAAAAGAAATA
Source organism: Enteromius viviparus (assembly GCA_032353835.1). Lineage (NCBI taxonomy): Eukaryota > Metazoa > Chordata > Actinopteri > Cypriniformes > Cyprinidae > Enteromius > Enteromius viviparus. Next base: position 6,414,775 of record JAUCNO010001758.1, read on the forward strand.
AAAAGGGGTTTTACTGCCTCTAGTGTTCATTTCTTTTGATATGTACTTATTGGTATATTTCATGTCTCGCTAAAAAGTGCACCCAGGTACCTTTATGCCATAAGGTAGAACAAAATATAATAAAATAAAATACAACAGTTTTTTGCCTTCTCCAGGATTTTTACCTGCTCAATTGCAGTAGACGTCATGAACCTTCTGTGTGTACATAACGCAAACCGGACACCCCCCATACTGTCCTAACAAAGGCGTTATGGTGACAATTTAGAGTGTAGGCATTTTGAAGTTTGATGGCATTTGGCAAGTGTTCATTTCTCCGTTCCCCTGCACTGACCTCTTGCCAGAAATGGTGTCAGCCTGTTAAACACATCTGCGGTGGAAACACAGAGGGAGAAACATGCAGCAGCCACACCATCAATACCGGGTCAAACGTCAGACACAATAATTATAATCATCCAGCGGCCTCACCGAGTCGTGAGCATGTATGGCTGTCATTGTCATAGTACCTCTACTCTCAGCTCTGTTTTGAGGAGGGGGGTCAAATCCCAGTGTAAATGTGATCTGATGTTCAAAGTATATCCTGTCATCTTCTGTCTTCAATATGTAATTGCTCCAGTACTATTGCTAGCCCATTTTCAGAGTCCGTGGCAATTACAGAAATACAATGAGTCCCCTCTCTCTCTGTCTCTCTCTGCTGAACGTATGTACTAATTCGCAATAAAGTGCTACAGCTGTCACTGCATTTTCTGCTCTGTTACTTCAATAAATTGGAACTGCAAAAAATAGGAAAAAATTGGCGTATTGCATTATGGGCCGCCTCCAGTGTGTGAGCCTTCTCTCAAACACAATTCGAACTATTCTATTTCTCCTAGATGAGAAAGTGTAGCTTGTCATTGCTGGACTGGACAAATATTCATGAATTAGTTGATAATGGATTCCATTTGTCAAGAAATAATAATTTTAGATTAGGGAACTTTTTTTTTAACTTTCAAACCGAACATTTGGATTGGTTGATATTGGATGTATTGGTGCTGCGGGAGAAGAAGTCAACATACAATATTACAAATAAAACTATGAATTACTGTCACTAAAAATGAATGGTTAATGGAATCATTAACTGTGCAGCAATACTCACAAACTGGGATAGTGGTGTGTCTGCGTGGTAAACACGTCTGTGTGTGTGGGTCAGGTTCAGCCTAAATTGTGAGAACCAAATGTTCCTAAAAGCAATGGGGGAAAATAACAAAATTGGCTGATATTTTTCCTTTTTCCTGATTATCTCTACTTTAGTATTTTCTTTATTTTAGTTACTTTTTCGGAAACCTGTATAGCGATTCATGATAAGTTATATTTTGTGCCAAATCTTTTCAGCCAACCTGCTGCGATGTTTAATTGATGTCTAGTTTGCCCTAATTCATAACTTTTGGCAACACTTTATTTTAAGGTCTAATTGTCACTATTAACCAATATCTATGGTATTTGCCTCAATAGCCCCAATAATTTCCTGCTTATTAATAGTTAATAAGGTAGTTGTTAAGTTTGGGTATTAGTCACGCAGAATATGTGCTTTATGTGTACTATAAACAGCCAACATGGTAATAATCTAATTTACAACTCACTTGGAATAACGTATTCACCAAAGAACTCACTGAATCGATAATCTGGTCAAAACTTGTCTGGAGGTTACAACTCACAATATGGCTATACTCAAACTGATCAAATAATCAGGACTAACATGATCCTTGGTTTACGTGGCAAATTGAACTGATTGGGTTAGTTTAGCATTAAACCATGATGACAAGTTTTAATGTTTGGTAATAAACATGAATAGTTGATCATATGATCATAAGTACATCATGCATAATTAATTAGATAAAAAATGTATGTCCGCGCCAACACATTCTTATTGACTATTGCCTTCTAGTTGATGTCTCATAATAATTCATAACAATGTGGGTGAGCTCTAACCTATTTAAGCTCAAGAGAAAATATAGATAAACAAAACTATTATTATTATGCATCAAAAGTTTAACAAGAAAAAATAAGTACTTCTGTGCTTTTTCTGATGTAGACATTTTAAATTAATATATTAACTTTTACTGGAATAATATTTCATAAAGGCTTTTGTGCTTCAAATTCAGAATTTGTGCACTTTGCTCTCTACTAACATCCACTGTGAGTTTAATAATATGCTAAATAATAAAAAAAATATAAAATAAAAAGTTGCTCGATAGCCCTGTGCTATGCTCCAGCATATAGATGGATGGATTAGCAAGTCAATATAAAACAATACAAGTCAAAGGAAAGTCGCCACTGTGATAGAAAACGTGTGTGTGTGTGTGTATGTGCAATATGACAGAAATAAAGATCCTCCCTGTGTGTTTGACCTGTAACCACAGCTCTTTTTGTTGGGTAACAGAGATAACAGGGTAACAGGGAGCAGCTGTAAGACCACTAAAGCTTTTCTCACAATGCTCACTCTGTGTGTGTGTGTGTGTGTGTGTGTGTGTGTTTGTGGAAGGGTGCAGAACCGAGTATCTGGAAGAACTGACAGTAGCGTCTCTGTGCAGTGAGCTTCTCACAGCAGGCGAAGAAGGAAAACAGAGAGAGCGAGAAAGAGAGAGAGCCAGAGAGAGAGAGAAAAAGAGGAGCGCTTCTTGTTAGGGATCATTTATTAACTGAGATCATCTCTTCGTTGGCCTCAGGGTAATAACTAATGTCAATGGCAAATTTCACAGTTGTCTAGAGAAATGAATTAAATTTGCAATAAAAGGCCCTTTGGCTTGTTGTACATGCTCATTTATTGGAGTTGGTGAACTAGGACTGTAAAGCAACTGCGAACACTGCCTTCATTTCCCCTCTTGTGAAAACGTGACCTTTTTCTCTCATTATTGTGAGGAAAGGATGGAGAGTTTGCTGGAAAGAAAGGGGCCTGGTTGTTCAGGGGGCCGGCCGAGTGCGGTACCTCACACTCACCACCGCTAATGAGTCTTACGGATGGTATTCCAGCGTTTAACCATAGCTGCATTTACATCTAACCTCGCTTCGCTCTTAGTCCACTATTCATCGTCTTCCCTTCGCACTTTGTCTGGGACTCAATGGGTGTGATTTTTGTGTGTGTGAGGGAAGGGAAAATGTGTGTGTCTGAGACTTGAATTAGAGATTAAAACTCTAAAGTATTCTCTAATCCAGGCATTGAGGGTTAGCAGTGTGAGGAGTGAGAATGGAGTGAGCACAAAGGCTCCCCGTGGCCCCAGACTCACGCCATCACCGCTGCTCCTGACGGCCACACAAAAAAAAAGCCCCACACACCCCCCGGCCCCACCTCAGCCCATGAAAAAAAAGAAGCCTGTCAGCTCTCTTCCATGCCCCCGCTAACGCTCTGCCCCCCAGCAGTCGGGACGGTAGGGGTGGGGAACGGGCTTTAAGAATAGACCCAAAAATTAGGCGAGTTCTCTCCTCTCGCGCTCCTTTCTCGTTCCCTTTCTCTGAGGACAGATAACAAATAATGGCGTGATTGAGCCTGTGTTTCAGTCACACATGTCCCCCTGTAGCCAGCTGCCAGTGGGGAGCAGTAGGAGAGGTTAATTGAGGAAAGGGTTATGAAAATAAAGCGCAAGAATCACTCGGATTCTGCTCAAAGGAGAGGAAAAACGGCATCCTGTCAAATAATGCTCGGCACAAAAGAGGAAAAATCAGGAGCACAACATGGCAAACTAGTTGAATCGCTGAAAACTAGTTACTGTCTCTGCTGGGATTGCAGAGTCATGTTACGTGCGTTAAAATTAGAGATTGGACAAAAACAGCAGTGCAAATGTGAAAAGAGAAAAGGAAATTCTGAGGCACGGGATTATTCAATAATAAATAATTTTGTTCTACAGAATTGGAAAATCAGCCAACATTCTACGGTCACCGTTTTTTATTCCCCTCCGTCACATTTTGAGAGATAAATGTAACATTTAGCTGTTAATTCCAGCATCTGAAGTGTTCGTCTTCAGATGATTTAATTGCCCTGCAATTTTCTCCTGTCAAAAAAGCATCGTGCACCTCTGATGAGAGCGAGCGAACAGGAGTGTGAGAGTTAATTAGCGACCTCGTTAGAGACCTGAAAGTGTCTGGTGCGTCTCTGTCCCATCTCACTCTTTCTGTCCCTCTCGTTCTCACACGTAACAAGAAATCCTTTCTTTCTTTTTTTGTACTGTAATCAATGCTGCCTTCAATTGCACCTGGGAAGCTCCTATTTGGGCATTTGTTATAACAACATGTCATGCGTTCAAGCTGGAAAAATAATACAGATCATTTTTATTAGCTCTTACGATTATTTTTTTAATTTACAATTTTAATTCTTACTATGCATGTGTGGTATAATGTTCACACTTTATTTTAAGGAGTCCTTGTTACAGTGTAATTATACATTTATGTACTGAGAAATATCAATTAATTACACATATTTACTAAATATCAAAGTTTAGGATTAGGGTTCCTTGCATGTAATTATGAATAAGAAAATGTTTATTGTAATAGCAGGTATATGTTATAGGGACCGCTTAAAATAAAGTGTTATCAACATTTCTCTGCAATAACTTCCTTGTTTACTGCTTATTAATAGTTAGTAGTTAATAGTATACTCTTTTAGTGTCTGTTATACATGACACACTATAGTACTCAATATTGTAATTTACCATAGTAATAACAGTAAATTAGGTATAATTTTAAGCAACTGCAGTGTAAAAAATATCTTTTGCAAGTCATGAAGACACACCAAAATAAAGATTTTAAGCGCTTTATTATTATTACTATTATTTAAATTGTTCTACTGTACTAAAATGTAATGTTTAATTAAGTATTTCTTGCTGTTTCTTTAATTATTTGCGTCTACTTTAGATAAACACTAAACCCAACCCTATAATAGGAAAATGCTAATTAATGTTACGCAATAATGTGTAACACTTTATTTTATAGTTTCTTAACTAGTTGCTAATTAGCATACATATTACTAGAATATTAGTAATTTATTAGTAGTAATTAAACACATATTAATGCCTTATTCTACATGACCTTATTCTAAATCCCTAAATCAATCCCTAAACTTAACAGCTAACTATTAAGAAGCAACAAATTAGTAATTTATTGATGGGAAAAAAAACATGGTTAATACTGAATAAGTGTTCCTTATTTTAAAGTGTTACCCTAATATTATGCTTGATTATAATATTTAAACTGTAACAAGCTTGTATTTAAGTGTTACCACTCTTTCTTTTACAGCGACTTAATATTATTCAAATTCAGTTTTAATCAAATAATGTACTGTCAAATTACTGTATGTAGTATGTACTGCATTCTAATTAAAAACTTCTCTGTTCTATGCATGTGTGTTGAATGGATACAGAATACAGAATGAATCTGGACACACTAAATGTAAATTGTTGTATGGTGCGGTTTCTATCACATATCACAACAGCAGTATCCCTGTATTTTTTCCGCTTGTTATGAATACCGTGTATATGGACATACCGCTCATTTTGTACAGCTTGGTATCCTTTCCGACTGCTGGGACTGTGTCCAGCTGATATCCCAGAATGTAGTCAGAGTTATATACTGACCTGTCTGCAGCAGGCTGTAGGAAGGGAGACGTCTAGACCACTCTACAGAGGTAATAAAATGATTAGAAGGAGATGACGGATCTTGCTGCTAGTTGATTACAGCTGAACTGTCTCATGAGTAGGGGCTAATTAGCTGAATGAAGTGAATGGAAAGATGCTGTGTGGCTCTGCAGTGATGCTTCAGAACCACCTCACAGAACCAACTCTCTATTACCCACCAGCTGCCTTCAAAGAATAACTCAAACACTAGGGTTCAGAGTAGGATTACGCCTAGGTACAGGTTTAGGCCCAGACTCGGGATGAATCCTAATCTCAGGATAAGATTTAAGCACTGCTTCAGGATTATGTGCAAATACAGTCTCGAGCTCATACACACATTCAGACATAGAGAATCAGTTCAGAGATATTGCAGAAAAATAGCATTTCTCTGACAGATCATAACACATATATTAAACCGGCATATGAAAGTTACAAGAAAAGAGTAAAGACAGTTCTTTTACACCTGATACCACACTGCCATAACACTTTAGCTAAAATTAAACGATTTAATATGGAAATTAAAAGGCAGATAATGAAGACGCTAACATCCAAGGGACCAACTGATGAAATTATATTTTAGTCCTGGAAACTGGAATATTAGGAATAAATAAGAATTTCTGCTTTTATTTGCAAGGGTGATTTTATCGTGGGCTTAGCTTGCGATGCACTCCCCTCTCTTAAATGCCTCTCATGTGTCCGGTGGCAAAGTGAATAACATGACAAATTGCTTCAAACAGGCGAAAAACATGCAAATACTGCAGGGAGACAAATGTCCAACCTTGTGTTTAGTGAGGAGGTAAGGTCATCCCTGACTCCATCTATCACAGCTGTAATCAGGTGGACGCAGGCTAACTCCGAGCTCGGCTTCAGCTGCATAGATAAGCGCACACAAGCAGAGAGAGCCAACCTAGATAAAAACAGGAAAAAACTGATAAAAGATTCAACAAGTAAACACTCTCTAGCAGCTGTGGTGTTCCCCTTTGTAGTCGCTAACTGTGGGGCTGGCATAAGGTTACACGTCTCTCTCGCTCTCTTTTCATACATAGAAATCTCTCTTTGAATTCATCTGAAACTATAATGTAGTTTACAACCGGATTACAGCGTTGTTTATAGTCGGTGCTGTATATATTTAGCTTGTCACAATAGTTGGGTTTTATAGACTTTTATCAAGCGATTTAGTATAACGCATGCTGATCTTAAAGGAAGAAAACATGAGAGTTCATTAGACTTAATAGTTCAGATAAGAGCTGAACAAACATGCCTTTAAAAAATTTATAAAAAAGGCCCTCTGCTTAAATATCATCATAAAATATGCTCTTTTCGAAATGCATTTGAGCTCAAATTTGCAATTGAATTTGAAAGGATCCAACACCAGCTGAGAATGAAGTAAAACTGTTTACACACTTTTCAAATGTGCAAAATTTTGCAGTTATTTTGTGATTGTAATATCCTGATCTGATAATGTATGCAGAGCCAGCACAGAAAGAGCTCTAGGGTATTCTGATATTAACCTGCCTCACTTGAGATTGTGTTAACTTCCTTCTCCTCATCAGGTGTCAATGAATTCAGTCCTATCTGAATAACAGGTGCCATGAGCACAAAGGTGGATGGATCTCCACATACATCATTTCTTTTTTTTAATAACAACATTTTTAACAAAGTTTGGATAAAAATATGACATTTTTGATTATAGTTTTACACCTCTTTTAATTTATAACAGTTATGTCAAATTTTACAATACTATTGTAATTTTTGTTTTAAAACATTCGGTTTCAACTGAAAGCATTCTTTTTAAATCGAAAAATAATATTAGGCTATGTTAATGACTAATAATTTTTACTTTTTCTAATTTATTTTTAATTTATTTAAAAATAAAAAAGCACTGATACTAGCTGGAAGGGACAACAACAATAATAGAAAATGATTATTATCAGAATTTGCTATTATTATTATCATTATTATTATTATTATTATTATTATTATGGTATTTTAGCTGGTACTTTGAGATTGGATTGGTCAGTGTAGGGATAGCATGCCGACTGGAAAACTAAAGTGAAAGTTTTAAACTAAAGTTTTAAAGCATTCAGTGATGTCTGGAATCACTTTGATAAAATAGATGAAAGTACAGTTAAGTGCAAGATGTGCATCGTTAAGCTGTTATATAACTCTACTTCAAGCACAATGCCCTCGTATTTAAACAAAATGTCGAGTGAAACCTGAGACACAAGCCAGTCGACAATAAAATCTTTTACCAGCGCAAAGAGCACATTCACAATGTAACACTTTTAACTTGCCTGAAACTTCCATTTAAATTTCCTATAATTTTTGTAGAAAGTTAACAGATAAATATAAATAATAATAAAAAATACACAAAAAAATACACCCCCTATTTAAAAACAAACAAATAACAAACAATTGAAGAAAACAAAGTATTGCAAATCACTGCTTTCAAACACTGCAGATAAAAAAAAAACATTGTTTCACTGATAAATGATGTCATCTCAGTGGCGAAGTAACTTACTTAATTTAAAGCATAGTTTACATAACTGATTTGAGCTTTTTATGTAGCAGCAATTCATTCTCAATTCTCAAGTTAGACAAAGTTAAACAAATTAATAATAATAATAAAATAGCCAGCAAAAAAAATTGGCACAAATAAGATAAATAATAAATGAACACCTTATTACTTAATTATAGTTTAATTAAATATATTTAACAGAAAACAACAACTGCTCCTTGTTGCAAGCTTTTATTTATTTATATTTATTTGTTATTTTTTTGCACTCCTCTAGAAAAACATTGTATGGGAAGGTGTACTTGTCCTCCACATATTCTCTCCAATAATTACATTAATCAAATTCCTGCTTATTATTATTGCCAAAACCCGCGTCATTCGTCACTGTGGATTTTGCCTTTTTGACATTGGCTGGGCTGTTTGTGATGAGCGATTTGTCCTGGGTGGGGTAGGAGTGCTCGCTGGCTGGCTGACGGACCAGGCTGGAGAATCGTGTGGGGAGAAAGTGTCATGTTTTACAGCTGCTGGTGCTAAATAGGCCCTATGCCATTAATCTACCCTCCTCCATTGGAGAGAGAGCGTGGGCCAAGCTGGTGAATGTCTAAACAGACCTGCGGTCATGATTTATAAAGCCTATCCTCCATTAAAGATGCACCGCAGTCTTTACACGCTGGACAGTTAAGGACACTCGGCGCACATTGCTAACATACAGACACAGCGGTGAAAAGATATGAACTGAAACACACACTTTAACACACAACCATAGTTTATTCAAGGATGAAAGCAAAGGTTAGAGAAACTATAATTATAAGTGTAAGTTTGACTAGTATTGAAAAGCCATGCTGGAAGAGGGAACTCTTTGCGTGTGATGTGCTGATAAACACTACTGATCAAAAGTTTGTAATAATTGAGACCTTTTAAAAAACATAAAAAAATGTTTTAGTGTCTTACCAATCATGCACTTGTTTGATTACATATTACAATACATTTTTGGAATTCAAAAAAAGTTTTAAATGGCCTTTCAAAAACCATTCTAATATGCTGATTTGGTGCTCAAACAGTAACAATTGTTCGAATTAATATCTATGTTGAAATTTAAGATTTCAGGATTATTTGATGAATAGAAAATTCCAAATTAATTTAAAAGATGTATCTTTTGTAATATTTCTAGCATCATAAATGTCTGTACTGTCACGTTTGAGCACTTTTTTAAGTGCTTACCCCAAATTTAGTATTGTATCACTTTTTTTGAGCACCAAAGAAATGTTTCTTGAGCACTAAATCAACATTAGAATGATTTCTGAGAGATCACATAAAAATGTAACTTTTTCATCACATAAATAAATGTTTCACATTACTATTTTACTGTATTTTGAACATACACATGTAGCCTTGATGAAAACAAGACGCTTATCGCAAAAACATCTTAGTAAAAAAATCATAATTATTCCTCATTTTTGACCAGTAGCGTATGTGCACATGTGCATGCCCGAATATGTGTGTGTCTACATGTGTGAGGGAGTGAGACGCTCTATTCTGGCAGTGGTAATCCATCCATTGTGTTAAAATTCTCCATCTGTATCAGTTCATTGAGAGCACATTGGCCCTGGGGTCTGTAACTGAGCTGGACCTTGTCTGACAGGCCGGTGTGTGTGTGTGTTGGGGGGCAGGGGCAGTGGACCATGGGAAAAACACCGCCCTGCACCTCTCTGCGGCACTTGTTCCACCCCACTTCACACGCACACACACACCAAACATGGGCCACTTGTCACTGACCCCCTCCGCTCTCCCTATGCCCACTAAGTCTCACCCTTCATGGCCTCCTCCCGCACATGTGTTCTTAACACTAATGCACCCGAGTCCCGCGGTCCACACCCGGCACCCCTGACCGGGCCACTTATACAATGCCCTGGGCTTTTCCTGTAGCTGTACTTCAGATCTTTCATCTCAGATGTGCCATTTTTCATAATGTCCTATTTAATAAGCAAGAAATGTGTTATTATAAATGACAAACTCTTTCCAAAGCAGGCGCTGGGACACACAGGGTTAATGGATGTGGTGTGCGAGTGTGTTTGTGGATGCGTGCACACCTTGGTTGTGTCTAGACCCCTGTAACCAATATTAAAGTGAGCCCTGATTAGAAATTTACAGAAGAGAAAAAAACATAATATTATGTATGAAATGAATCATTAACATGGACCATTAAGTTCTCTATTTTCATTTAATTGAATTTGTCAGCAGTATCCTCTTTAACTGAAAACCACTCATAACTGCTAAATTAAATAATAATTAAAGATACAACTATCAGAGGATTTGAGGGGAAGTCAGGGAGCATTTATTTCCGATCCAAGGCGTAATTTATTCAAATTATATAGAAGAGCGATTGAGAAAATTAGATGCATATTCCTTTCAGGCCTTTAAAGGAGAAAAACGCAACAAGTTTTCTATTAGAATTGCTCATGGTTGTATCAGCGGAGGGTGCTTACAATCTTAATGAGACATATGTGATTATATATATATATATATATATATATATATACACAGACAGTATAAATTACACATTTGTTACAATTTATTGATTTAGATTTTTTTTAAATAAATTCCATACTTCAAACAGATTCAAACTTTCTGATAAAATAATAAGAGCTGTATCTTATAAAGAAAAATTGATATTTTCTGAAGAAAATAAACAAAGCGAGTGGAAAAGATAGAACGTCGATATGTTTGTCCAAGAGGGGCAGCAGGTTGTGTAGCCCCTGTAGCTGCACCGAGAAAAGTCAGCCGTGAAGGCGGGAAGGAAACAGAGAAGGAATTCGGTAAGAAAGAAAATGCAGTATGGGATGAAAGAAAGAAGACAAGCAATAGTAGAGCTGCTGAGGGTGGAAGGGGGAACGAAGAAAGATGGATGAGGGAGAGAAATAGTGTAGCCAGTAGGGGGAGGCACGACTAAAGAAAAGTCCACAGCAGACAGAGCAAGAGAGAGAGAGAGAGAGAAGACACACTTATACACACTCACTTGCATCTGTCTTCTCATAACCCAGATACATCCAAGGCATACTTGTTTGAAAATCTTACGAATCCACATTGGTGGTTAGGGTAGCATGTCATACAGTTTGCGCAGGCAACGAGCGATGCAGTGAATGAGCGTGCTAGCTGAAGTGTGATAAGATGGGCTGTTTGTTTGTGTGTGTCTGAGCGCTTTATGTACGGTACTGTGTAATCTGTAAACCTACACTGCATATTTACCACTAAACACATGAATATTGAAATTATGGGCGGTGTGTCACCGTTTTACTTATTCGACCTGCCACTCCATGACACCTGCACCTGTTGCCTGCCCTCCGGGATTCTCTCTGCTGTTTTGTTAACTCCACCCCCACTTCTCCATCTATCTGTCTGGCTTTCTCTCTCACCCTCTATATATGTTTATGCATGTCTGTAGGTGAGTTTTTATAATGCTGCTTGTTCGGAATACAATATGACTCATCAGGTTGTTCAGGTAGGCAGTGAGAAAAGTGACAGCTTTAACCCACTCATTCAGCTGCTGGGCCTTCTGTCTGTGTATGCGAGTGTTAGTTTAAGAGTGACAGAGGGCAAAAAAAGAGGAATGGACAGAGAAAGGAAAGTGAGACATGGCATGTCCTACAAATCACACATAAACCTGATCATAAAGAGTACCTGAGCATCCATAAATGTTATAGTGATGACATGCCTTTTTTTAGGTGCAGTTGTTTAGTGCACAATTTTTGCTTATTTATTTACTAACTACCTATCACACACACTACACACACACACACACACATTGGTTTTTATGGTTTATGGGGACGCAATGGTTTTTATACTGTACAAACTGTGTTTTTCATTGACCTACAGCAACCCTACACCTTACCCTACCTCTTACAGGAAACTTTCTACATAAAAAAAGGACAACAATCACCATTTAGTATGTTTTTTAAGATTTTGGAATTATGGGGACATAGGCAGTGTTCTCATAAACCACCTACAAATTGTAATACCTTACTCACACAAATATCATTAAAAAACGTTTGTCCGCATAAACCACAAAAACCAACACACATACAACAGTTTCATTTGTATTATTGTTACTGTTATAAATAAATAAAGCAATATCTATACATTAGCATCCACATAAAAATTAACAATAACATTATGTTTATTACAATGTAGTTATGCCATCTGCTGCTTGAAATGCTTTAATATTGGGTGGAGTCTGATTGGCTCCCAATGTAATAGTCATTGTTGTAGTTATCTTTGATATGAATGTATATTAAGAAAATTGATCACGAAAAAAATCACAATTTATGAAAAATCACCAAATTAAGAGAAAACCTAATATATAAATTAATTCAGTTAATTCAATGATTATTTAAACACACATATATTAGATAATGCTGAATATATATGCGACCCTGGAACACAAAACCATTCATAAGTCAAACAGGTATATTTGTAGCAACAGCAAACAGTACATTTTATGGGTCATAATTATTGATTTTTCTTTCATTCCAAAAATGATAACAATATTAAATAAAAGTCATGTTCAATTAAAATATTTAGTACATTTCCTATCATATATATATATATATATAAATTTAATTTTTGATTAGTACTGTAACATGCATTGCTAATGACTTAATTTGAAC
>JAUCNO010001758.1:6453298-6470370 GCA_032353835.1 Enteromius viviparus
TATATATTATATATTGTCAGAGGTCTATACCTGTCTTTCAGGATTCTAATTCGTCTTAAAGCCAGTGCTCTGGCTGACATGGGACCCCCTCACAGATATAGTTCTTTACATGATTTTTTAACCAATCACCTGTCATCTGTGTTAAATCATAAATGCAATGTGACTAAATACTTTGGAACTGCAGGAAAATGGTATTATGACAGCATCGCAACCCCATGAACCCTTGGATAATTCATATTTATTTATTTATTTTTTGGAAAACATCTCTGTCACCGAGATTGCATTTATTTGATTAAAACTACAGTAATATTGTTACAGAGATATTATTTTGATAATTATAATAATTATGCCTGGACTCTAAAGCACTCCACCATATATATCTTTGGAAGTGCATATAAATATAAAGCCCTAAGAGAAAAAAAAAGAGGTGCTTAAGAGTGCATTTAAACAGGTAACGATCAGTCGAGCTCCTTTTATTCCCTCTGTTTGTGCTGTATTCACATCTGAGGATAGCCTTACCTCTCACTTTCTCTCTAATTAAGTAGCCTTTAAACATTTCCCTGCTGAGAGCTCACTGTCAGAACAAAGTAGACATTGTTTTTCCCTTTGAGGCTCTCAGTGAGCGGGAGCCTCCTAACGTTACTGCAGGCCGATAGGGCGGCGGTCCTCAGAGGCCTGTGATGGAGTAAGATGTGGAATCGGCCCTATCTCCTGTCTGGAAGGACGATTGTTTAATGGGAAACTGATTGCTGTGTTCACTGCTGATTGCATTTGGACTGGGCAGCTGATGACGCTGGGAGGTTCCTCGGCCCTGGAGGACAATGATTAGTGGAAACTGGAGACGAGGAAATTCAACTTCCCATGGAGTCGAAGGGCAGTGGGTAATGACCTGGTATGGGCTTCCCCTCGGTTAGCTGAGACAACCTCTGTTTACATACAATGAACTCTAATTGGGATGGTACTGGTTTTTATTATGTGCTATTTCTTTAATGCAAGACATGTTACGGGCACTGAGGTTGAAATAGACACTCTTCCTTTCGTGTGTCAGAAATTTCACGCCATTTACGGCAATCATCGGATGCCTTCTCGCCTTAAAATGCCTGGAATGTCTCTGTTGAATTGATGGTTTTGACAATTCAGGGCTAAATCAAAATGAAGATGCTCCGATTCAAAACAGCGCAGTCATAAAGATAGATGTGGGTGGCACAAAAAGCTGCCCTGCATTCTGATCCCAAAATCTGCCTATCAGTCTAGCTGTGCGCATGCACCCACAAGCCTCATTCTCTCTGATATGGAAAAAAGCACCATATCATGCTGATATATTTACATTCATATATCATTAACTGACTATCAAACCCCTCCAGAAACAGAGAGAATTCTCTGAAGGGTGGCCGCTGTCTTTCTGCATGGCTCATTAGTGCATTGCCCTCGCACAAACGTATCAACAATGTTCTAAAGCTAATACACTCTTAGATTTCCTCTGCTCATGATATAGGCAGAGAAGAACGGGGGTCAGACATGCGTTTGAGTGCAAGCGATTGCCTCTGCACAGAAATGATTTATCAGGCATTGCTGTTCCGCTCCGCTCTGTAGAGTTTCCTATTGATGTGACGAGTTGAAATGGTTTCTTCAAGAGAACGACAACGTCAGTAGCCACACGAGACGCGTCTGCACCAGCACACACACACAGTTCCTCTCGTCGGATGCCTCTCTGCTTTTAATTTGCTGCAGACTGCTTGTTTGAGTACACTGGAAAGCAGGGATGAACGATAGGGCTGTACCTGTTTGATATCTTATATGATCGCCATCATGTACGATCGGAAGAAAAGTAATGAATGTTTGCGTCACTGTCTAAGTCATCTGAGGTGGTCTTAACTGTGTGTTAATTACACAGATTACACAGTCTTACCTAAAACTTCTCAAGATTCTTAGTGTCTAAGGCAGAATAATTCTGACGCAGAGTAATAAAACATTGAAAGCCCATAAAGATCGATTCTTCTTCACTGTAAGTGCAAATCATTCACTGTAGAGTGAGAGATTCTGAATCCTTGATATGGGGGATGGCAATCATTTAATATAGCTCGGATTCTTCTTTTAACACACACACACACAGCTTGCAGAGCCAGCATAGTGTCAGCTGCACACATCAAAGACGGCGCTCGAGGTGAGAACATGAGCTTGTGAATGAGATATTAGCAGAACGCCACGGAGCAGTCAAGCTAAGATTCTACATAGCAGCAAATTGCAGTGTTGTGACCACTGGCTCATCAGGTACAATAAGATGAGTATTTATTGTAGACCAGAGAGACTTAAAATGAAAGAAGCAGTACTTGCATGATGGGCTAATGGAATGTAGACCTCCATTAGAGATAATTTAAAGCAGACCAAAAGCTTTGTTGTGAAAAAAGTGGATTGATGTTAGCAATTATGTAGCTGTGGTAGTTCTTTGCTATGATGTTATCAATAAATTTTCCTGCAGTTGGAGACATGGCCTAGCAGTAAGTAGTGTGTTCCAGGTGCATTCAGCTGTGGTGCGTACGAGGCAGATGCAAGTTCAATTGCAGCCTGATCTCATGCTTAACAGTTTTCTGTCCTCTTTTAAATGTCTATCACTGAAAAAGCCTAAAAATCACATCTTAAAGTATGGCAAGTAATAATTTAAAATGAAGTAATCATGAACCATTTTAGCATTTGCAGGATAATTATTTATGGAAATCTTGCATAAATTAGGCTTAGCACTTAAATAGTCCTCATTTCAATTAAAGCCAGTAATTTTGCCCCTAGTGAAAATTATCAATAGTTAGTGTACTTTACTATCAAGGAGTTGAAGTACACTAGCAGTTCAACACTCTTTAAAGGGGCCATATAATGGATTTCAAGTTTTCTTTTCTCTTTGGAGTGTTGCAAGCTGTTAGCACATAGATAAGACTCCTAAGTTGCAAAGATTAAAGTTTTACAACCAAAAGAAAAGTGTTTTTTTAACCTTAAACCTCATAAACACATACACAATATACACAAAAATAATGTTCTTTTTCGCAACATCATTGAATGCCCTTTTTCCACAAATTGATATGATTCTTTAAAGGAGTAGTTCATCCAAAAATAAAAATTAGGAAGCTGTAACTCTGCTCTCTTGTGATTGTGCATACAGCCATTGCAAGTCAGTTGAGTTATAATTTTAAAGATCAAATATATTTTTGTTAAAAAAACCCACCCAGATGGAAATTGGAAGCAAGACACCCCCAATAAAGGAGTTGTTCTGCAGGTGGTGACCACAGATCACTTTTCAGTTCCTACGCTTTCTGGCTGATGTTTTGGTCATCTTTAATTGCTGGCAGTGCTTTCACTCTAGGGGTAGCATAAGACGGAGTCTACTCAAGTTAATCAGGTTGTGCAGCTCATCCAGTATTGCTCATCAATGCGAGCTGTGGCAATAAGGTTTGGTGTGTCTGTCAGCGTAGTGTCCAGAGCATGGAGGTGACATCGGGAGACATGGAGGAGGCGGTAGGAGGGCAACAACCCAGCAGCAGGACCGCTACCTCCGACTTTGTGCAAGGAGGAACATGAGGAGCACTGCCAGATCCCCGTAAAATGATCCCCAGCAGGCCGCAAATGTGCATGTGTCTTTTCAAACGGCCAGAAACAGACTCCATGAGGCTGGTATGAGGGCCCAACATCCACAGGATGTAGGTTGTTTTGCCAGAGAACACCAAGATTGGCAAATTGCCACTGGCACCCTGTGCTCTTCACAGAGAAAAGCAGGTTGACACTGAGGACATGTGACAAACGTGACCGAGTCTGGAGATGCCATGAAGAATGTTCTGCTGCCTGCAACATCCTCCAGCATGAGCGTTTTGGCAGTGGGTCAGTAACGCTGTAAGGGTGGCATTTCTTTGGAGGGCCGCACAGCCCTCTATGTGCTCGCCAGAGGTAGCCTGACTGCCATTAGGTACCGAGATGAATCCTTGTGAGATCATATGCCGGTCCAGGTTGGCCTAATGCAAGGTAATGCCAGACCTCATGTGGCTGGAGTGTGTCAGCAGTTCCTGCAAGATGAAGGCATTGATGCTATGGACTGGCTGGCTCGTTCCCCAGACCTGAATCCAATTGGGACATGTCTCACCAACGCCACAGTTGCACCACAGACTGTCCAGGAGTTGACAGATGCTTTGGTCCAGGTCTGGGAGGAGATCCCTCAGGAGATCATCTGCCATTAGGAGCATGCCCAGGCGTTGTAGGGAGGTTATACAGGCACATGGAGGCCACACACACAACGGTGCCTTATTTTGACTTGTTTTAAGGGCATTACATCAAAGTTGGATCAGCATGTAGTGTGTTTTTCCAATTTAATTTTGAGTGTGACTTCATGGGTTAATAAATTTCATATCCATTTATAATTTTTGCATGATTTTTGTTGTCACCACATTCAACTATGTAAAGATCAAAGTATTTAATATGAATATTTCATTCATTCAGATCTATGATGTGTTATTTTAATGTTCCCTTTATTTTTCTGAGCAGTGTATATGATTTATGGAGCTTCAAAATAATGGGCACTATCCACCAGCATTACCAAGCTTGGAAGAGCCAGGATATATATATTTTTTACTTATTTTATCTAAAATAGCTTTGGGTTGAGTAAATTATGAGGTCATTTTCATTTTTGGGTCAACAATTTCTTTAAGGTCTTATTGAAAAGTATATAACATACTTAAAAATTTCTCATTGGTAGTGTAAAATACACCTTTTTTACCCTGTCAAAAATAGATCAATTCAAAGTGACCCGTTTCAGTTCACAGCCCTGTGCTCTCCCTATTCTCTCTTCCATGGGGTGACGAGCGATTCTCTGAAGCTGTAAACTAGCATTTATCATGAATCTTTATTAGGAATTGCAAGGATTAATTAATTAAAAAAAAAAAAAAAAAAAAAAAAATATATATATATATATATATATGTAAACATTATTAGTAAAGATAATAACGTCATGATTAATAAATCCAGCACAGAATGTTGTTGATGCATGCATTCAAAATGCACTGTTGGATATTCTTAGTGAAAAATTAGGTTATGCATGTATGGACCAAAAGTGCCATCCGTGCCATCTGTAGAATGTTTGCTGGATGATTTTACCATAGTTTATGTACATGTACATAGTACATGAGTAGTTATGCATATTTCTGTAGCAGCTATTTAGTGTCATGTACAGTACAGTAGCAATTGTGCGGTATGATGTCTACACTCAATTTACTGTAGTTGCCTAGTATAATGTCAGTATCAATATGTAGTAATTATGCTATATCACAGTCTTGATGCTGGTGTGTTAAAAGCTGTACCATCAGTACTGTTGGCTGTGAGAGTGTCTCTGCAGGTTCTCACCCAGGTGAAGGGAACTTTGAAGAAAAACTCTGATCTTCTCTCCCAGTTCTCCAGGCGCTTTGTTCTGGTTAAGCAGGCGAAGCAAACACAAAAACCATCTCTGCACACTTTTAAAATAATCATCACAAGAAAAGCGAGAAACAAAGAAAAGAGACGAAGATACAGAGAGAGAGAGAGTAGGGGGAAAGGCTCAGAGAACAAGGTGAGAATGTGTAAATTTTTCATCCAGGCATCAGGCTCAGGATGGCAGAGGATTGTAGTGCTGGATTAACGGTTCTAAGCCCTAACAAGGGCTGCTGAGAACGTGGCCATGGAGCAGAGATACTGCAGGAGACACACGGATCAAAAGCAGCTGGTTTCCATGACATTCAGAGTCTTCGCAGCTAATTACGCTGGCCAGGGATCTCCCCCCTCCAAAAGTCTGGCTCACACCAAGTTCAGAACAATGCACACAGCTGCTCGCTTCACAAATCTCATGTATCCCTCCGTGTAAAAATATAGACTAGACTTGACATCACAAGCATGAAACATGAAAGCATGTGAAAATTACACATTAATAGAAATATGTGTGCTGCTATCTTGTAACAGTTAAATGCATTATTGAAGGCAGCACTACATAAAAATGTATTCCGTTTACAGTTAATGCAAATTAGGGTCTAACAGCAAACGATTAATCGGCCAATGCTCATTTAAAGATTGTTCATAATCTTTAATCAAAACATAACTTGCTCTTCCTGTAAAATGTTTCTTTTGATAAATACCATTCATTGGCCTTGTGGGCAATCTTAAACAATGGCCTTAAAAGTGCAGCTGGAATTGATTGATAATCAGTTGCTTTCATTGGCAATTTTTTATTCATTTTCATTACATTTTGTCAGTTCATGCAAAAAGTATGAATATATTATTGATATTGCTGAAAATAGTCAATATTATAGGCATTTAAGAAAAGCAAATATGACACTGGCCTTAGCAAAGTGAATAAGTTAGAAATTACTTTTGGAAATGTTGGTATATTTGTATTTGACGCTTCTAAAGTCAGAAAAATTACATAATGCTCGTGTGGGCTACTGCATCTTAACCAAATCTAGTAAAATACAGAATTTACATTTCGTATGGCTCCATTCTAATATGAAATGTAAACTTTTTTTATGATCCAGATGGATAAAATCAATTCTCTTTTTTACATTCTGAAACTCACCAGATTACCAAAGTAAAATGGGTTTGCGAATTAAAATTCTCTTGACAGATTAGAGTTAACTAAAATCTGCAACGCCCCGAGTGAAGCTTTAACAACAAAACACCGGTAGCTTCCCAGCACTTCTCTAATTTGAAGATTAGTTAGTCAGGTGCTACGACGGTTGCAGTGTTTCTCTCTTGCATTTACATGCTTGTCTGGCATGCATGCAGCTGCTTGCTGTTGGTGTTAATGTTCTTCAGTGGGCGGATTCAGCTTGAGTGGCAGAAACACTTGAAATGCTATTAC
This sequence comes from Enteromius viviparus, assembly GCA_032353835.1. Lineage (NCBI taxonomy): Eukaryota > Metazoa > Chordata > Actinopteri > Cypriniformes > Cyprinidae > Enteromius > Enteromius viviparus. The sequence continues at coordinate 6,460,158 of JAUCNO010001758.1, forward strand.
GGCTCTAGTGGGCTCGCTTGCACTGGTGGCACGGCACGTTCCGTCAACACGGCTGCAGGATTCATACGAGGGCCCGCTCAGGATACAGATTGCTTGTCACTACACGGCTTTGCATCTCTGCTGATGATGATAATCACAACGATTCCTCCAAGTGGCCGTAAACATGGAGAGTAAGACAGAAAGAGAAAGGGAGGGAGATGAAAATCTCTTAAGAAGAGTATGTATTGTCACATTCTGCAATCAAAACAGAGATTTGGACTTGAGACAGAGTTAAAGATGAATGTTCTCCTGGGATGGGTTTTCAGCTCTGAGGTGGCTTGTTTTGGGACTGTTTTCTCAACAATGGTTTTAGATTTGAGTACTGAGAAAGATGGATCTCGTGATGGGATTTTATTTTTTTTCAATAAGGTCAAATTAGAGGCCTTTGTGATTGATTTGCAATCAGAAATAAGGGGTTCTGAGATAGGACATTTTAGAAAAAGTATTGCTTTTTGTGATCAGTTCCATCTGTGATGACATCAGTAGACACTCACATTGGCAAATAAAAACTATGTACATTATTATCTGGCCTGTACATTATTATAAAGTCTACATTTACATTTTCAAAGTCAAATCTTTGCAATTCTTGAGAAAGAGAATGTATGTCAAGAAAATATAGACTGAATGCCTGTTCCCTGGTGAATTTCTTTGAGGTTCAGTAAATTCTATTTCCTGCCGTTCCAAATCATCTTTCTGTAGTGCGTGGTCACCTCAATTCAAATTCCAACTTAGGAATTAAAAGAGATCTAATTCTTAAATGATAAATTCTGCCCAATTCTAAAGGGTCGCTCGCAAGTTTATAAGGTGAGTACAACATACATATTTCTTATGCCTGCAACACAGTGTGGTGTAGAAAAAATTTAAATCTTTGAAATTAAAAAAAGTTTTAAATTACATAGGGGTGAGTCAATGATTAATAATTAATGGCATTTATCCATTTGGAAGATCCTTTTATCCATGAATTTATTTAACTTTTGATTGGTGTCTGGTTTGCTTAACAAATACTAGATAGGTCTTGATATTTGAAGAATAAGATTATTTCTTGTTCTTTACTTGTGTTACTGTAACTCATTTTGTTAAACATGACACTCACAATACTGATGTGTTTGATTTCCATTTCCCAAGGCAATTTTCAGACTAATCAATGCTTACCTTAAATGTGTTGGACATCTTTTTGGATAAAATCCTAGAGTTTTGAGAATACTTGGTCCCACTTTATATTAAGTGTCCCTAATACCTGTGTACTATGGTAACTAGATGTGTATGTATGTAACCACACTAGTACACACCGGTACATAGTATCTACAGCTGTTATATTTTTGTAACTTCACACATGTAACAACCCTCAGAATAGTGTGTGTAAGTACAAATGTTTAACAATGCATGAGTAACAAAAAGTACAAATGTGTAACAGGACTAACAGCACTTTTTGGTAAATAAAGTGTTACACTTTATATGAAATAGACAGTTGCTATGGATTTAGCATGTAATTACTCTGATGTAACTCATGCAGCGGGCAGTAAGTTAGGCTTTACTTATAAATTGTGGTTGGTGTCCAGAATATTACACTTTATATTAATTAGGCAGTTCCTGTGGAGTTACCATGTATATACACTATTACAGAGGTGCGCCAACTCCACCCACTTAACATAAACCTACATCACCCCCTGTTCCAGTTACTCTTATACATACTGCTGTTACAAAATGTAGCTATGCAATTCCTGTTACATGACTATTTAGTGAAGTAAAAAAGTGTTGTTACCACTGTCCTGTTACACATTTGTACTTCCACGCACCATTCTGAGGGTTGTTACATGTGTGTAGTAACAGAAATATTACAACTTTAGTAGCAATGTGTACTTACACTGTGGTTACATACTAAATACACATCTAGTTACTATAGAAGTACACAGATATTAGGGACACTTAATATAAAGTGGGTCTGAATACTTAAAGGGTTAGTTCACCCAAAAATGAAAATGATCCTGTCTTTTACTTACCTTTGAAGAATCCTTGGTGTATGTGACTTTCTTCTTTCAGATGAATCCAATCAGAGTTATAATAAACCAGAACCCTCCAAGCCTTTGAATGGGCTTAAATGGGTGGTAGCCATTAAACTTTGGAAGACATGTAATAATGTGCACATATTCATAGTAAAATGTCCCTTACACGGCTCCGGAGGTTAAAAAAAAGGCCTCATCTTTAGCGAATTCATGCATTTTTGTATGATAAATAGCCACAAAAATCCATATTTATATAAAACGTTTGTAATCAGGCTGTTTTGGGTCAACATTTTGTTTTTTACTTTTTTTTTTTTTTTTTTTTTTAACAAACCAGCCTCCTCTTGGCTTATATTAAAATCCTCCTACATTTTTCTTTAAAAATTCTTGGTTTGTGCTTCTGATACATGACTGGCATTTTGTTTTTGTTGTCTTCCATGTTCATCACTAATCATGTAACACAATGTGTCAACTACCCCTTTAAAGGAATATTCACCCAAAAATGAAAGTATGTCATCATTTACTCAACCTTACGAGCATGTATGAATTTCTTTGTTCTGTCAAACACAAAGCAAGATATTTCTAAAAAGTATTGAACCAGGCTCACCATTGACTTCCATTGTAGGAAAAATATTCTGAAAGTCAATGGTGACCCAAAACAGCCTGGTTACAAACTTTCATCAGAATATCTTCCTTTGTAAAGGTACTATTATTATTTTTATTAATAATTATTATTTAAGTATTATTTTACAGGTTCGGAACAACTTAAGGATGAGTAAATGGTGACAGAAGTTTCATTCTTGGGTGAACTATTCCTCTAAACTCAAAGGTGAAGTTTGGACTTACATACTGTATGTGTGTGTGTGTTTGTGTGTTTTCATTCTCATTCTTAGATTGCCTTTAATTAATAATGCTCACTTCTAAATTCAACACCAACAGATTCACACCAAATCAGGTGTGTGAAGCCTTCTGTGAGTGTTTCATGCATGAAGTGCATTTTGCTTTCGTTACTCAACGCACATCAATTATTTTTAGGCAAAATGCGCTGATTTATTATTTTTAAACTCGTTACAGAAATTCAGTCATTCAGGTCTTGTGTAATCTGTATGAGCCAGGGTTATAATAGTTATATAAATATATTAAAAACATTTTCATGAATTGAAATCTGAAATAAAATATATTAGATCATAAACAACTAAGCACCAAAAAATGCTAGAAAATAATACATTCTAAAATGTAAATAAAATAAAATAATAAAAGTAAAATTTTAAAATATAAATGGATACATAATGATTGCAAGCCCTTAAAATTACCAAAATAAAATAATAATAATAAATTAAAATTAAAAATATAAAACAAATAAGTCTAATTCAAAATATTATAATTATAAATACATTAAATAATACTCAAGTAACACATGTGTCAATGTGTCTATGTGTTAGACCCTCCTGTACACATGTATATGTGTGTGTGTCCCTCACAGTCACCTTCATGAGTCAGAAATAATTACAGACAGGCAAGTGACCAGAGGGAGCAGCAACCCACCCCGAGAGTGTGGACATGTCCTTGAGACATCTTCATTAAGGGCGTCATCTTACTCACACATATAGACAAACACACACAAACACACACAATCACACACTGCTCACCATCAGCACGTCAGTATCTCCAGCTCTGCAGGAAAGGGCGACCTCTCTCCCTTTCATTTGTCGTCTTTTCTCTATATTCCCTGTCCTTTATCACACTCTTCCTCCAGCGCTCTCTGTCTGCCAGTGGGGTCAGGCAGCCGGGGGAGAGGACGGTGGGGGGAAGAAGCAGAGAAGAGAGGAGGTAAAGGGGTGCTCGACTTGAAGGCGAGGAGATAATTCGCCACACTGTTTAAGGTTATGCTTCCATTAGCATTTCAAAAGCTGTGCATGATGTAGCCACCTCAGGGACGCTGCCTGGCCCATGGCGTGTCATAATGTCAGCAGGCGCCAAGGCCTTGATGGAATTAATAGAGCAGCCCATGATTGATAATACCCCTCATCTGCCATGCCTACCCTGCTCTCTCCGTCTCGCAGCTCGTTGCTGCTCATCTCGCGTGCACCCTGTTTTGGATGCTGGCTCGTTTAAGACTATTACTCTGGCATGTTTATGCATGGGCCTTTAGGTACACTGCTTCACCACTGTGATGGGCCCCTGCTTCCCCTGCCTTTAAAAATCGTTTGAACCCAGTGTGGAGTACTGTGTGATGGAGGGAGAGAGCTCGGCTAGGTGTGAGGGAGGAATAGAAATCAGAAAACTGAGTGAGAGAGGAAGAGACAGGTGCAGGTGTGAGGAGGAGGAGTGCAGGCAGTGATGAAGAGTTTTCAGGTGCGAGGAAGAGGTGTTGATGGAGATGAGATGTGTAAATAAGAGCAGAAAGTGAGAGAGACTGACACAGACCACTAAGTCTAAGCTTAGAACTGTAAAATATCTTGCAATGATAAACTTGCGAAGACAAGATAACAAAAATTGGTGTATTACTGGTGGAATCAATATAAATACATTCTTATGGTTTTATTAAAAGAATAACCTTAAGTACACTTATATATCAGTCAAGTGGTGCAAAAGATCTTTTTGTTTTGCCTTTGTACTTGATGGTACATTAATATTTTTTCTTTTATTAATATTATTAAATGGGTATGTTAAAAAAATGGAAATTGTTTATTCCAATATGGTATACAAATATAAAATTAAATATTACATTTCCTTTTGTAAATGTCCAGTTAAATTAGAAAAAAAAAAAAAAAAACTTGGTATTTTTTAAACTTTTTATGTTTGATATCACATTATGAGAGTTGCTGCTTTTTGAGACTAGAATATGAATATTTTAATTAAATTTAACAACAACAGTTTGAAACTTTTAAACGTTTTCTTTTTTTTTGTTTGTTTTTACTTTTTACCAAGTTTATTTTTGCATATGTTGCTTATGTGCAATCAAGTCTAAAATTTTAAAAAGAGTCTCATTCTTTATTATTGTTAACATCATTATCATGAAAAAAAAGAAGGTTTTTATCTTTTTATCTTTAACTTTTTATCTCCCAATTCTTTTTCTCAGAATTGCATGATACAAACTAGAATTATAAAATATAAATATAAAATATATGTTCTCAAAATTGCACGTTTTTATCTTACAATTCTGACTTTAAAACTTGCAATTCTGACTTTAAAAAGTCACAATAATATATATAAATATTATTCAGTGGTGGAAACGGGCTTCCATAGGTTATGTTCTCTGAGACTACAAAATTTATATTAAATTACATTATTAAAAAATAAGTTGGGATGAAATTATTATTAAATTAACAAGCAAACAATCTACAGTAACAACTTTTTTTGTTGTTGTTTTTTTTTTTTTTACCATGTACAGCCAATCAATCAAATTTTTTTCATTATTATTATTTTTCCTCTCTATTCATCATGTTATGAAAATATTGTTTCATGCTGTTACTCTTTAAGACTAGAACAAGACATTGAGTCAGGGATCCTGGCCTGCAGCGTTTGCTGTTTGCACACCTTTGCCACACGGGTTAAAGCAGGTAATGGGTGTATTGAGAGAGTGAAAGAGATGTGACACTGCATTGATGCACTTGGGAAAGGGTGTCAGTGATAAATAAAGAGAGAAAAAGCTAGTGTTTAACACCCACTAATGGATGTTATAATCTGGGCATAGAGGTCAAGATGTCACACTTTTCCCCTCTTCCCCCATTACTTCCATCTCTCCCTCCCTTTTTGATAACACCATCAGCATTCCACAGAGGAATACAGAGTATTCCACAGTCCTCTCAGGAAACCGCTCAGCTTTTTTTTTTTTTTTATGTTCTTAAACAACCAGATTTATTGTTATCAGTCCTAACCGCAGGGAAAGAGGGTTTTGGCTGTGATCTTCAGTGCTGCGGTGCGGGCTGCGAACACACTCACTCTGCCTGCGTTGCTCCATATTCATTTCAAAAGCAGTTAATAAGCACATATTATTGCCCCTCCAATCACTCACTGCCTGAAAGATGAAATGAGAGAAGCACTAAAGGGTCTCTCATCCTTCTTGTCTGCCCCCTTTTTTTTCTTTTCGCGCTTATTCACTCATCTACACTGGCCATTATCCCGGTGTATTGAAGCTGCAGAGATAAAGAGAGAGAGGGAGTGTGCGAAGGAAGAGAAAAAAAAACACATGAGGGTGAAAAAAAAGAACAATAAAAAAGGCAGAGGGGTGAGCGTCGTTTGAATCAATTACATCCTAAAGAATTTTTCATTTGCATTCGTATCTGCACAGAACCTGAACAAATGCCAGCTGCCTTTGTGTCTGGATATTTTTAGTTTTTTCTTTTGATAATTGTGTAGGAAATATCAAATTTGCATAGAGTGATTATTGTTGATTGTTTATCTAGCCGTCAGGATGGCTCAATATTCTAAGGCTGACAGGTTGTCAAGTACTTAAAACTCATTTATTTGGTGAAATTTGCATGTAATTTGGTGTTAATTAGGGGGAGGCGCAGGGCGTGGATTAGAGCCCAGTGATACAGGAGGAGACAGAATGGACTGGCTGTCATCTTTCCTCACAGCTAACCAAACACACACACACACATCCCTTAACATGCCACCTATCTCTCTAAATGGACATCTGAGAGCGTATAACATAAAACTAAACCCACAGTAGTTGATTTTCATTGTTATTCAAATCAGAGAAGTGTGCTAGCTCTGCAGGCTAGCTAAATTAATAAAGGAGGCTAGAGGACAGTTCTGTCCCATTTTGAAAGTGTGATTAATTAGGTTTTTATTAACAAACAGAGAACAGATGACACCCTCACCACACACGGATGAGAACGGACCGTCCCAACGGCCCTTCGCCCTGTTTGTTGTCATTTATTGGCATTGTCTTTCATTATCTCATTCGCCAAGCTCTCCAAGCAAATTAGTAAACATACACTGTTACAAAATCAGTTAAATTATGGTTTAAAAGAAATAATAATAATAACCAATATGTCGTATGCATTGAAATTTAATTTATAGTAAAATATATATATTTCACTAACTAGTGATACAATACTGGTTAATGTTCCAGTATTGTGATATGCACTTTACACCAGTGGTGATGATGATGGTACTCTGGAGAAAAGATTTAGTGAGGAGAAATCAATCAAAATATATTGGCCGCAAATAATATGAAAAATCTACTAATAATTATATATAAATGAATTGTTCTTTACTGATGCAAATATGTTATCAATGAAGCGTCGCAACACAAAAACCATCTTGGATCCAATGCACACTTTTCAACACCGATGCGAATTGGTAATCCTCACCATGCATTGTAGAATGGAAACTTGCATCGTTTTTCATGTTTTACCATCAACCAAGCCAAAATACCTTCTAAGTCTGTTCTTGGGTATAAAGGAAGAGCATTCCCCTCACCTGAATACCTCTAAAAGAAACTTGTTTCAGTATACTTTGGGGAGAAAAAATCTTTAAAAACTTTATTTAGCAGACTTTGTGATAGTGAGGAGGTTGCATCCATCCCTCGCAGATATGAAACATTCAGCCCATCTTAAAAAATTAAGCATTTCTCCCTGAGAGTCATGTCATTTTAAATCGAAGCTTCTGAAACTTCTGTTTGATTTGATTCTAAAGGGCTCTGTAAATCCAAGCAGGGTGCTTCTAAGTAAGATTCAAATGCATTTGTATCTACTGGAAATCCAAGTGTGGCTGAGAGGTCAAACGGCAGCGTGATCTCTCCTCCTCTTATCCAGCTGTGGGTCCACCTGCTGAGGATCCATGCACCGGTGACAGAGCGTTTAAGGCAGGGGGTGGGGGGCTAATAACTCCCAGAGCGGGCGGTTAAAAGCCTGGGTCACAGCTTTAAAGAGCATCTGTGCGTGAGCAGATCTCCGCTTAACAGTGCTGAAAAGGACCTCTGAATGGGAGCAAGTTCCTGAGTGCTTTCAAAGGCAGTTAAGGGGAGACGATCACTGCCCTGCTCAAAACTACTCTAATGCAGGTACACACACACTGATAGACAGAGAGATGAGGTGTTTGACACATGAAGAGGCCCTCCACGACTACCTCTCTTTCACATTCGCTTTGCTAAACCACAGCATACGCAGCAGAAACTCGCTCTCTCCTCTTTAGCTCTTCATCTCTCCAATCTGTGCTGTCCTGCTCCAACATACCACCTTAAATCTCAGCACAACACCAATTACTGGACAATTGTAGAGGCTAATAAGGGTGTTCAAAGCTAACCACACTGCAATCAAAATAGATCTGGTTGCAGTCTTAGAACAAATATATAAATGTACATTTACAATATAAACATTTCACATTAAAATTAAAACAAACTACTACAGGTAGGTCACTTTATTGGGTCAGTGTATTATTATATTGGGTCAATATCAAAAGTTACAGTATTGTTTGACCAATAGCTGCTTTAAGTACAGTCTACCTTGCCCTCATGACAAAATGTGTATGTATCACAAGTTGAGGAAAATAATAATACTCAGTGTAGAAGCTGCACAGAGCAATTACGGAACTAAAGGGTAAAACACGACACTAGAAAATCGCAATAAACATTATCTTACCAGCATAAGATATAAAATTATAGGTAGGAAAAATAATTAAGATGAAACATGATTATTCAAATGAGAAACCATTAAATGTTAAGCGTAAATTAGGATTTATGAATGTCAAAGCAATTAATCATATTCAAATTAAAAGTTAGTGTTTTTGTAATGTGTTTACTGTACTTATGTGTATGTGTATGTATGTATGTACGTATGTAAATTTGCACATATGTATATGTATATATTTAAAAAATGTTTATGTATATAGATGATACACATGTTTATATATGATTATATATAAATATATATGACATATTCAAAATATACCCATACGTGTGACACACATACGTTATAAACACAAACTTGTATTTTGGATGTGATTAATCACAATTAATCAATATGACAGCCCTAGTAGGATTACTTGTTCATTTTTACTTTCAAAAACTGCAAATTTAAATTTGTTTATTTAATTTTTTTTTAACAGTAAAATTGCATGAAATGTCCTTTTACATCTATCTATTTAGCAGGTCTTAAAAAGTCCTAAATTTGGCTTCTAGCTAAGGCCTTAAAAAGTGTTTTATTTATTTAATTTATTCTTTTTCATGTAATCATGAACTCATTTGTTTGACCAGTTTCACAGAAAATAAGACTTATTTATTATCAGTACTTCTTAAGTAGATATATTTAAGAAACTTTAAACATTTACACTGGAAAACATGACAAAATTCCATGAAAGAACATCACTCAAACACTTCAGTGTGTTTTGCTTTAAAAACGACAGTTTGTAGCAACATCCGTAGTCCTTGTGGCTCTATTGTATATATTGACCGCTATCAGTTTATAGCAGTGAGTGAAGTCATATCATATCGATCACAAGTGCAATATGGAGTACCTCAAGGCTCAGTACTAGGGCCATTACGTTTTACACTTAACATGTTACCCTTGGGAAATATTATCAGGAGACGTGGTGTTAGCTTCTACTGTTATGCTGATGATACTCAGCTCTATATTTCTTCTCAGCCAGGTAAAACACGAAGCTGATTTAAAAAATTGGATGACATGGAACTTCTTACTGTTAAATTCTTAAAAAAACAGAGGTGTTAATTATTGGACCTAAAAACCTCAGATGTAATAATCTAGAACACTGTCTAACACTTGATGGCTGCTCTGTCAATTCTTCTTCATCAGTTAAGAACCTAGGTGTGCTGTTTGATGGCAATCTTTTATTTGAAAGCCATGTTTCTAGCATCTTTAGAACTGTGTTTTTCCATCTCAAGAACATATCTAAATTGCGACTTATGCTCCCAACCTCAAATGCAGACATGTTAATTAATGCGTCTATGACCAGAATATCAAAATCTACTGCTGGCAGCAGATCTTTTTTCTATTTAGCCCTCAAACTCTGGAACGATTTACCTAATACTGTCTGGGAGGCAGGCACACTCTGTTTAAATCTAGATCAAAAACACATCTCTTTACTCTGGCTTACACATAACAGACTGATAAACATTTATTAATCAAATCCGTTAAAGGATTGTTAGGCTGCATTCATTAAATCAGCCAGAACTGGGAACACTCCCGTTAACACACAATGTACTC
>JAUCNO010001758.1:6470470-6490642 GCA_032353835.1 Enteromius viviparus
TCTCTCTCTTATTCTGTTTCTCAGTCATATCCAGATCAGATGGTATATCAGCACAAAGAGATGATCTTCATTGCAGACCAGAACACCTAGACGAGCCCTGTGGACAGATCCCTGGAACCAAACGCACAAAAACACACACACTAAGTCAAGTAAGTCCTTTGGACATGCGCTTAAAATTGAACTGAAAATTAGGTGCTGGGCATCCGGCCAGAGGAGAACTGGCCCCAACTAAGCCTGGTTTCTCCCAAGGTTGTTTTTTTCTCCCATTCTCGTACGGATGGGGTTTTGGTTCCTTGCCGCGCTCGACTCTGGCTTGATTAGTTGGGGGCACCTAATTTCTAGTGATTATCGTTTTTTTTTTATTAGAGACCTCTCTGCATTTAATAAATAAATAGTTTAATCTCCTCATTCTACATTACTATCATTCTATTCTCCTATTTGATAATGTTCAGTGCTTTGCTACAATCTGTATTGTTCAAAGAGCTATGTAAATAAAAGTGATTGATTGACTGATTGAGTGATTGATTGATTAATCTGGTACAGTTTTGCTATGCACTGTGCCCATCACAAATTTCCCTTGTTACACTCAGAAAAAAATAATTGCAATATTACAAATCTATTTTATACTCAGCTTGAAGCGTTTTAATTCTGTTGTTGTTGTGTCAAAGGTTTACTGCTAATAATATATGTTATGTTATGACTGCCAATGATATTAATGTTCAGACTTGTTACGTAAGTGGCCTTTTAGCTGCATCATTAGGTTTTTATCGTGTTTAACTATTGATCCACAGTCAGGAGATTGTAGTGATTACAGATGACAGGAAAAGAATTGATCACAACTACTTGGATAGATGACTCCTATCTCAAAGTGTTCTTTGATTTATTATTTATAGATAAAGTTGAAAACCATTTTCCCCAAAAAACTGATACTCAGAGACGTAGGAGTTCCTTTCATTATCTAATCCCAATCCTATTTTCTTTCACATCTCACTTAAACCCTTTCATTTCTTTGCGATTATAGTTCTGTCATTGATAGGGATGGTTTCAATTGTTGAAAGAAATTCTGTCAAATTACTCTTCTTTGTATTTTATGCATTTTGTCATGTTATTAGCTACAGCACAGTATGGTGTCAGTAAGCTGGTTCTCTGGTTCTTTTTTTACATTAAACCAATATCGTGCTCTCTAAATTTAACTTTTATTTTGTTTGGGTTTCACAATATGGGGTATAATCATGATGCATGTATGCTGTAATTAAGTGTAACATGAATTATTTGTCAGTATTATTCTGGTCCAAAGTTTTGGTCTGCAAGGGGTCAGAAGGATTGCCTCTTCTGACCAGAAACAAGCTTCAGCAAGAAGATCCATTTCTTTGCCTAAATTTGGTATTGAAAGAATTTCAAATGAGTGGGTCCACTCATTTATAAGAGCTTTCAAAATGTAATTTTCTAGCCTACAGTAGTTCAGTATTTTCAGGACTGTTGCTAATTTTAAGAACAATTATAAGGGTCCACTTTAGAGTATAAAGTATTCCAATAGATTGCTGTAGGGTTCAATAGAATAAATTCAGTCTTTTTTCCTTTTCACGCCTAAAACTTTTGTTCCTCTTATAGCAGCATGAAAATTAAAACTTTTATTTTGAAGTTGTAAAAAGAATAAACAGAGAAAGCAAGGAAACTTTAATCTATTAAAATAACATTAATTTACTATTAAAGCTAATAATTATTATAAGCATTAGTAGTGCTTTCAAAGAATTAAGCAGGATGACACGTATTTTCGAGTTACAGTATGTGTTCCAACATTTTAGAGAGTGTCAAAATGCAAACAAATGAATGCTTCACATAGCTATTTGATGCAATCAGACTTGTTTATGTCCAGGTGGAAAGCGTGTGCATGAACGTAATCTGTGGATGTTTGTGCTCAGTGGAAATCACTCTTATGCATTGTGCTACTCCCTAAAATGGCAGAAAACGCAACTCAGGGGAGAAGCATGGTTGAGTTTTTGTTGTTTTCTTAGTGCACAAAAAGAAATTCTCGTAGCCTCGCAAAACTGATGATCCACTGATGTCACATGAACCGTTTTATCAATGTTTTTACTATGTTTCTGGATCTGGCATCATTTCAGTTATGTTGCAGGTCAGATGGCTGTCCAATTTAATCACAAATATCTTAATTTGTGTTCTGTGGTCTTATGTGTTTTGGAACGACATGAGGTTGAGTAATAAAAAAAAAAGAATTAAAAAAAAAAAAAAAAAGTAAAAACTCCCAATAGGTTTTCCAGACTATTGATCATATCTAAATGATGCAGGAGATGCCAAGAGAAAGTAACCACTCTTAACCAAAGTTTTAAAATGTCTCTTTAAATGTCTAGGTGCCTTGGGTTTTCAATTCTTTGATTTTTATTTTAATTTTCTGCACTGGAATAAGAATACATTTTCTTATACATTAACTTATAATAAAATGTCCACCCCCCATAGTGTCCAGAATGAGAAATACCAATTTGTTGCATAGTTCTTATTACGTCTCTCAGTCTGACATGTTTTGTACAAACACATTGCTGATTAAATTCCATGTTATGTCATCGGAAGCACTCAAAAGCAATACCAAGTCCTTTTGGAATTCCCTTCAGTCGAATCTGGTGCACTTGTCAGTTCAGATCAGATCATCCTTAAGAATGGACTCAATCAAACGCTGAAGTGAAACACAAAGTGTAGTTGAAAAGAAGGCTAGGAAAGGAGTTTAAAGAGAAGAAAAAGAGGAAGCTCTGGTTGAAGTATGATTTATTCATTGTTGTTTTTCTCAGGACTTTTTTCACACTAAAGGACAGGGTACTTTGAACTGGAGTACAAAGCGATGTATATTTGGGTCACACGTTATTCTGCATCTCTTCCAGAAGAGTTTTTTTTTTTTTTCTTTTGCTTTAGAGAACTCGTCTAGTGGCTGGGTTGGTTTCTTCCTCCTCTTCTCTACATTCGTCCTTGAAGAGTGGATCAGCGGGGTGCCCTGATGTGTGTGTGTTGGGAGGTGGGGGTGGTAGCAGGGGCAGAGGGGCTCTGAGCTAAATAATGGATGATTTCTTATTGAAATAAAGCTGAGGAGAGAACAGTGCGGGCAGGCATGTCATTACCAAGGAAACAGAGTTGAATACCTAGTCCTGAACTTGCAGTCAAAACACAACCAGACCAGCACAACCAGTAACCATTTCATTATTATAAAAATAGTAATTCTAACAACTAAAATAAACATCAATAATGCTGCAGCAAATTGTAAATATTGTAATGTTTATTTGTGTCAATGACACAAGCCCCACCGATGTCTAATAGTTTATTAAAAAATGACTTGACTATTTGTTATCAAAAAAAATATAATGCCTAAAAATGTCAAATTAATTAATTTGTAATATTTTGTTTGGATTTATAATATGATGGTTACCATTACATTTGGACTTTCTCTTAAATTTGCTTGAGTTTTTTTTTTTTTTTTTAAACCTATACAGCATCCACTGGGCATGAGGGGATCAGCTTCGAGTGGGAAGTCCCACCGTGTCCCCCTCCCGGGCCTGTAGGCACTTGTCAACAATGTTTATATGGTCTGTGGAGAAGCTGCATCTGCAGTACATGCTACGGCGTTGTTGCGAGTCCATCAGGCCAAGGCGCTGAGCACTTGCACGAGGGTGGTCATGTCCCGGTGGTTACACTGTTGAGGTTGCTCCATATGAGTCCCGAGGTCGTAGCTCTTTTTACTCCGGGCAGGAGTGCCCCTAGAACAGGTCTCCAGGCATGCTGTTGTGTTCGCAGATGCCTCCAGCACCAGGTGGGGGGGGCACGTGCAATGGCTTCGCGCCATTCATGTCCCAGGCTACTGCAACCAGACAGGCGATAAGCGGTCTCCAGCTGCATTTCCTGTGGAATGGACTTCCAGCTCAGGTAGGTATTTGAGCCTTTGCCGGCAGTTGAGCTGAAGTTTCCTTGCTCCTGCTTGCATTGGCCTCCATCAAGAGAAATCGTGCCTAGAGTTCGGGATTCCCTGCTAACTTTGAGGCCACACCCCGGCTACGTGCTTAATGTTCCCACAACCCCATTTAGAGACCGAGTGGTGAACCTCCAAGCGCTGCCCTAAGAGGAGGCAGACGCAGCCTTGCTGTTGCTATGTCCTATATGAGCACTAAGATGTTACGTTGAACGGACCCGATACTTCAGGACCTCAGACCAGCTTTTTGTCTGTCATGGAGGCTGGCAGAAGGGGAATGCCATCTCCAAGCAGAGGATGGCCCACTGGATAGTGGATGCCATCCACCTGGCCTACCAAGCACAGGGTGTGCACTGCCCCCTCAGTCTATGAGCCCACTCAACATGAAGTGTGGCATCATCCTAGGCGTTGACACGAGGTGCCTTGCTTGCAGATATTTGTAGAGCTGCCGGCTGGGCGACCCCTAACACGTTCGCTAGATTCTATAGTGTGAAATTCATGTGGAACTGGTGTCCTCCTGTGTTCTCACCTTGAGCAGGTAGAGGTCCGGTTTCGGTCGGCTTGGCAAACCTCTCCAGAGTGTCCAGTAAGTAGACCCTGTCAAACTCCCTGTCATTCCCCTTCAGCAGCCGGATGTTGCGGAGCATCTGGCACCAGGCCCTTGATGTGATGAATCCTGTGAGGGGCCAATGTGCGGTACCCCTTGAAGACCCCATTTAGGTACTCTAAGGTTAAGACCTAGAGCCATGTTTCCCCGGCAGTCCTGCCGTCCATCAATCACCTCCTATTTTCCATATGCACTAAGATGATGTCATATGCGTCTCTGATCTCCTACGAGACTTTCGTAGGACTTTCGCACGTCTGGACTTTCGCACGTCTTCTCAGATGTCCCAGTGCTCCAGTTACTGATGGGTAGTGCTTGTACAGTACTGGTATCTTGTGGTAAAGAGTCCTGGCCTAGAGGCCAAACAATGGGGGCTTGGGAGACTTCCACACGATGCTGGAAGTGGCAGCTTCCATGGCATTTTGGTAGGGACGTGACTCGGAGTGACCGAATGAATGAAAGGGAACGTTATGGTTACATAAACATACACATATATATATATGTGGTTGGTTTAAGGCAATATATATATATATATATAATATACAGTTGGAGTTATGAACGTTTTTGTCTCATGTTAATAATAAAACTTTGGCCAGTTGGTTATTCTGGCTCTTATATGTTGTATATTGTGTATGCTGAGAAATGTTTATTGTATTTTTTTTAGTTGTAGGCCTATAGCAAAGTAGTCAGATACTGGGCAAAAACTCATTACTTTTTGCAGAATTACTTCAGTTGCAGTTTGTAGTCATTAATCACATATTACGCTGCTTGTTTTTGCTTCAATCGGCGGCATACAGGAAATGGTTTGTCATGTGTATTTTGTACCCTCCCTGTTGCCTTAATCAAAAACCCAAGGTCTAAGAAGGACCTTAAAAAAATACTTAGCATATATCAAAGATGGCGATCGAAACTTTTTCTGCATTTTCTCTGAACTCATTAACACTTTGAAAGAAACTTCCAGGGCCCTTTGCTAGCAGAGTGAAAAATGAGGTGAGGAGTGGCCCCCGACAGAGAGCCGCGTTAAGATTCAACGATAGCACTTGATTGGCTGTTCTCACTGATGAGGCCAGCATACACTTTCAGCTCATTGCTGCATCATGCAAACAACCCATACATTTACACCAAGCCTGACTCTCACTTTAACCAAGGTCACAGAACCTGCCATGATTCTGTTTGTGTGTGTGCTGGAAAAGGCTGACAAGGTTTTGCAAGAAAACAGTTGCTTGTATGTAACATCATTTGCATCTAAGCTCTGGAAAGCTACTTTGAAAAACCATGCTTTTGAAGGTAAGCATAAAGAATCAATATTGGGGGATAGTTAAGTACACAATGTTACCGCAAGCAAGGAGTATAACCATTTTGATCATAGTTAAATCGATGTACCTCTTTAATTTGATGGTGCAACACAAAACAGAATGATTTTGACAGTAACCAACACAAAAACAACAATCTTTGCTTGGTGAATCTAGTGCTTTTAGTCAGACATATGGTGATGATAATTAATCCCAGAACCAAAAGAAAAACAAATAAGTAGAGGCTTCATAAATAAAGGGCCAGCTAAGAGCTGGAGGGCTCTCCTGTGAGACATGGAGGAGAGACGAAAGAGAAAGAGCTGATCTTATCACAGGTCAGCGGTGGAATGAGGGAGGACAGGAGAGTCAGGCCACGCACAGGAGGAAGAGCTCAGACTCTGAACACATGCCTGCGGAACTTTTCCACAACACAGACAGACCCGAGACACTCTGATAATGCATCTCTGGATTAACATTGTGGTGTGGTATGAGGAATGCTGCACACTGATGAAAATTCATGATATATTATTATTATTATTTTTTCTCCATTTTGTTTAAGAGTGGTTACAGTAACAAAGAGAGTGTCTCCACTCTCAAAACACTTTGAATAGATGAAAAAACCTTCTGTCCCCACCACCAACCCAGGCCATATAGGCTGGACAACACGAAATCAATTTTTTTCATGCCACTTTGCTACTTTTCCTTTATTTTTCTATATAAGCTCAGGGTGAATTGTTTGACTGTTAAGCTTTCATCTCTTGAGTGGCATGGCTTTTGAAAAATGCATCTCCATACCTTGCGTTTTTCCCCATTTTACTACCTGAATGGCCTCTAATTGTGCTGTTCTGTAACAGTAGCATAATTTTACCACCCTTAATTATAATTGCCAATAAAAAAATGCTTATTCTATCAAATAAATTTATCTTTATCTTAATTTTTTTCAATTAAATTCAAATTTATTTGTAAAGCGGTTTTCACAATGCATATCATTGCAAAGCAGCTTTACACCAAAGTAATGTTTTACAGTATATGTAGTAGTAGCTTGTTCATGTAGATATGGCATAGATGTGAGATAAAGATCAATTAATGATGTATTTAAACAGACAAGGAACATTATAAATTAGTAGCAGAATTCGGTAGTGTTGTGTGTTGTTTCAGGGTTGGCATCATCTGAAGTCCTCTCTGGGGTTGGCATCATCTCTTCTTAAGTGTTCTGGATCCAGACTGGAGCTTGTGAATTTCTAGTTATGACAATCCCATGGTAGAAACAGAACAAATATGAACAAAATTAGCTTAGCTGCTGTTCAAACTAAGAAAATTAAGATTAGTTAAACCAGAGCTAAAAGATTAATAATGAACATCTGATCAGATATACAGTAACTGCAGGAAAAGTTGAGATGCATTATTCAAATGCTTGGCTAAAAAAGATGTGTCTTTAATCTAGATTTAAACAAAGAGAGTTTGCCTGAACCCCGAACATTATCAGGAAGGCTGTTCCAGAGTTTGGGAGCCAAATGTGAAAAAGCTCTACCTCCTTTAGTGGACTTTGCTACCCTTGGTTCTACCAACAGTCCAGAGTTTTGTTTTCTGTTTTAGTTTTTTTTTTTTTTTAGCAATGAATCACAAACTTTGAAATGTGCAGGGCAGTGGAGAGAGAGTTTGTAACAATAATTGTACAAATGTGTAGAAATCTTTCTGTAGACTGAAGTGTCTGACATAGCCTGGCTTCCACGACTATTAAGCTAATAGGAGCTTAGTCTGGCTAAGCTACCTTACTTCTGGAAGGCTGGCTTAACCTGCGTCCATCAGACGCCTCTGTATACTACTGGACAAATCTACAACCATTCAGACCACTCATTCCGATTACATATTCGTAGCGGCAGAACCTGAAGCCACTGTAACCAATTGTAGCTAGCTTCATTAAAGCAGTAGGAAAATGTCGCCAAACGATTTCTGCCGGTTTTGCCAGATTAATATGAGAGTACAGTAACTGGTATTTACAGTATCTACAGCAGAGTCGAACGATTTGTTGCTGCTCGGTAAATTCCTTGTTTGAAAGCCGGTATGGATTCTGGTCGCAGAACTGCTGCGTCATCGCATTACACCCGCCTCAGTATTGCCGGGGGGCAGGGGGGGTGTGTGCACGTTTCTCATTGGTTCCCACTTTTTTGGGAACTGAAATGCTCTTAAATGGCAGCTTTGCCAGACTAACTTTGCTCACGAAATGTATGTAGCATTAAAAGAAGTATGGGCAGGGCCAGGTTATGTCTGACACCCAGTCTGGCACAACTAACGTTTTCCGGCTGTGGGTAGAGTTTCTTACTTTTGTCATCACCTTTAACATGATTTTGTGTGACAGTAGCAGCTACATACAGCATTTACTTATTCTTCTTTCTTGTTTTCCTTTTTATCGCTTATGATAGTTAGCAACAAGATTTAAGATGCAGTGCTGCCAGGGATGAATTATGACACAGCAGTACTCTGCATGGGCACAAACTAATTAAATGCCCCCTCAGTTGAAACTGCGTTCCTGTTTTTATTCAAAATTTCCCAAATGTCTTAACTATATCATAAAATAGACTATCGCCAGGTCTGCATAATATATTGATTTAGTCCTACAATTTGCACCTTTGTAGATCATGTCAGTTAATGGTCTATGGGAAAAGCTTAGTGTAATCTGTTGAATAGCATATGCGTCCATCTTTCAACCCCCAGATATGATTTTCATATCATAAAATATTTTTAATACAACTTACTTTGTATTCAATGTAAATGTAATAAAACCTTACACATTGCAAGTTACAAATTCTAACACTTTCAGAGAGAACAAAGAACAAAGAATATTTGCATTATCAAAGAACATTATCATTGACTTAAGTTTAAGCACTCTCAAAAATGTTTATCTTACTTAAATCATGCGCACATAAGCACTTTGTTTTTTTTTTTTTTACGAGAGAATTTGACCCTGGAACAACATTGTGATCAGCCAATCAGATTTAAAGAACCAGTTTATAGTTTTTGTGAAGTTTAGGCTTACAATCAGTGTTTGGTGCTTGTACGTCAGTAGC
Organism: Enteromius viviparus; assembly: GCA_032353835.1. Classification (NCBI taxonomy): domain Eukaryota; kingdom Metazoa; phylum Chordata; class Actinopteri; order Cypriniformes; family Cyprinidae; genus Enteromius; species Enteromius viviparus. The sequence goes on from JAUCNO010001758.1 coordinate 6,479,402, forward strand.
AGTCATCTATCATTTTCTAATTTTAGGCATTACTCATGGCTAGGGTTAAGTTTAGGTCTAGAGATATGGTCAAAACTAAAATTTTGGAATAATATGTTGTTCCAGGGTCAACAAAATATGTTAACCCAAGAACACGTCGAACTCAACAAAATCAGGACGTGCGAGCGTGCCCAGCCATATTTTTTGAGTCTATTCTTTAACGGTGAATCTGCCAATGCATTTTGGGTCCAGTGGGAAAATGTAAACCATTTAGTGCTGAATCATGCCATTTTATTAATAGTCTTTATACTTTTCAGAGTGTAAGAGGGTTGGAGAAAAATAAATAAATAAATAAATAAATATATAAATATAAAATTGCAATGATATGGCCAATATTGCTTGACTGTCCAGAAACTGCTAGATAAATGTATTCGATAAGCACATTTTTTGGCCTTATTAAATTTCTGCAGGGCAAATGCTTACAGCTTTAAGGATGTGTGCAGTGAGGATGCAAAACTGTGTGTATATATGTGTGTGTGTGAGAGGGGCTAAAATGAAGAACAGACAAACATTATAAGCATCTCTAATAAGACGCTGGGGCTTTGGGCTTTTGGGAGACTCCCCCTGGTGCAGGCCTGGTACTGAGATAAGCCAACTCTGTTGTCGTCTCGCTAAAATCAACAAAGAGAAACAGGCAAAAAGAGAGTTGCTCGTCCCCAGCGCAAAGCGGGTTTTCGTGGCGCCGGAGCATTTAGCCGCATTAGAAATCATTAAGGCTGGGCTCTAAAGGATAGTGTGCCAGTCCAGGCCGCGCCAGTTTACTGTCTCCAACACCCCTTTATAAGCCCACTAATCCTGCTCTGAATAAGGGAGAAAATCGAAAAAAATGCAAACCATAGTAAGCAACCCACTCTGATGTGGAGTTTTCGGGCCAGGATGGGCAACACGTATGTGTATTTATTCAGGTTACACTTACCCTCTGCTAATCTGTGTCCCTCTGCGTGCGATGCACCAGAGAGATAAAAAACGTGTCGGTTTTTTTGCTGCCGACCAGCAGGTGTCTGTGTGTATAAATGGTTCCGGCGTCCTGCAGAATGCTCAGGGACACACACGCCGTTCAGATAATGGAGTGTGTGTGAACTTCACAGGCTCCGTGGGCAGTCCCAGGGGGGCGAGCATCCTCACACTGATAGCAAAGAGGACGAAGAGTGTAACTGCGGCAGAAAGCAGTCTCGTGAGCGAGAGAGACTGCCGTAAGCTGCTCCATTCTTTTTCTGTCACACTCACTCATTTTGTCTCTCTCTCTTTCCTCTCTCGCTGCTCTAATGAATGGCCAGGGCTGGAGGGGTCAGCAGCTGGAGTCTAGGGAATCATTAGAGTGGCAGGCTGCAGGCCTGGACCCGTGGACTAGGAGAACCTCTGGCCTGTGTGTGCTAAGTACCCAAACAGCGCATTCAGACGGCTGTGGCCGTGCTGAGTCGAGCAGCTCTGGGATTTGGCCCTGAATGCCGTCATTCGTCTCCGGCCATCTCAGGCAGCCGCAAGGTACATTAAACACTGATCTATGAGAGAGGAGCATCCTCACCCCCAACGGCCCATAGAACTGACACAAGAGAGAAGATGCAGAACCCCCCCCCTATTCCATCACACCACTTATTACAGCTAACCTTTGGCCCGCTAAAAGTAGTTGTTTGTGAAGTGCATTTGACCTCACTTATATAAATTCATAAGATTTTAGCTAAACCATATTACACGTTGCCAATTCGCATGAATTTGTGCGAATGACCTATACCTAACCCCGCCCCTAATCCTACCCGTCACTGGGAGTGAGGACGTACGAAATCTGTACATGCGGTACGAATTTGTTATGAGATAGCATTGTAATGAACAATAAGAAGTGCATTAAACATTACATTATGTCAAGGCTTCCCAAACTGGAGTTTGTAAAAGGAATTGCAGGTGGTTTGTGAGTAATGAAAAGTTAATAATTGATTAATCATAAAATAAAAAAAAATAAAATAAAATGACATCAAAATAAAACACTCACTAAAAATATATATTTATTTGATTACCTGCATGCAACATAACCTTTAATCAATGTTAGAAGAAAGCCTTCAAAAGACATATTAACACATGATTAACTTACCGAGTGATAATTCAAATAAAAATGTACATATTTATCTGCAGTTGATGCAGTGAAAAAAACACTAAAAAAGCTGAAATGATTTTTGTAAATCCAGAGGTCAAGTGCTGTGTAGCCACCTGACTAATAACTGTTGTAAATCTAAATAAGCAGAAGAGTAGAAAATAATAAAAATAATAAAGAGGAATTAGGTAGCTCATTTCTGTATAATGCTTCCCCAATTTAATCTATTACTTTAAGTATAGTTAAATTAAAACTTTATGTAATTTATTTAATTTTTAGTCTGTCATCCAACCAAACCTTGAAGAAGAAAAAAAAATTAAAAAATCCAAGGTGCTGGGGTAAACCTGGAAACCAAAAGCACTATAAATGTGTTGCTGCTGATGCTTTTTTGCACATGTTGCTTATATACTGACTTGCTGTGTGAGCATGTGCGTGTGTGTGATGCACATGCTAACATTAACACCCTCAGCCCTCATTTTCATCACCTCCTCAGATGGCAGCCTGGCCTCACACCTCTGTTTTGGACATTTCTTCCCTCTCTCCTTCCTTTCGCCCGCCGTCTTATCTCATGTTCTCACCGCTGCTGTTGGGGAAGCCAATCTGTGCGGCCACAGCATCCTCCCCTTCTGCTCTCCTGCCTTTGGTGTTATACACAGTCTTTTGCTGTAGCGTGTCCCTGGAGCAGGGCCAATCACCGCCACTCAACAAGTCTGTCAAACTCAATTCTGTCGATATGGCTGCTGAAAGCTGGCATTGCAAACATCCCAGTTGCCCTGACTCTCTTTCGCTAGCTAGAGCCTCGTTAAATCACCAGGCCTCTTTTGTATTAGTGCGGTGTGTGTGATTTCATAGATGCGATATGCCTCGTTTCGCGTGGATTATAACAGTGGGCTTATTTGAGTTCAACACAATGTTCTTATGCAATATAATCCTGTTCTAATGGAGAATGAATCTTTGTTTTCAATGTTTCTCGCTGCCAGAGCTCTTTGATGTTCATCCTGACCGCGTTTGCGCAAATGCAGAAATAAACACTCCCGTGAACACGCACAGTGTTTGCGCTGAACATCGTTTGGAGGTGGACAGCTTCAGAATGAGTGGTTTGTCTCTCTCTCTCCCTGATGAATCACTCCTTCCTTTGTTTCTTTCCCTTCTGGAGGAAATCACATTAAGTGGAGCCCTGTGTTTGGCTCGAGTCTGTCCTGCCTTAATGGCAGTCATTTGGACGGCGAAGAGAAAGACGGAGAAGAATGGGGAAGAAAGCGCCCTCACAACACTAATTCCGCACAACAAAAACACCCTCTGCCATTCCTCCGTATTCATTTGCATTCAAATATCCCCTCAGACAAATATAAAATGTGGAAATCTCTGAGCTATTTTTGCTCATGGAGTTCCTGGGATGCGGTGTGAGCATGTCTCGGATGTCTGCGCCTCCCTGCGCCGCAGAGCTCCAGACCTCCCACACTAGGGCTTCAATGGCACAATATATATTTATCTCATTCAAAGGCAAAAGAAAGCGAAAGAGATAGCGGAGCAGAGCAAAATATAGATGTACACAGACTAGGGTGGAAAACCGGAGGGTTTGGGAAAAACCGAACACTGAGCGAGCAGCAAATCAAGAAACGTGGTAGAAATTATAGCAGAGCCACAAACAGACAAGGCCCAGAATCTTCCAAACATCTGCAACAGACAAGATTTCTGCAGCACTCAAGGGGCTTCGACTTGTATAACTGGAAATATGTTCGCTTTTTTGAAGTTGTAACTAAAACAAATATTGGAGTACGTTTAACGAGGTAATATTATTGGAGTCTTCCAAATGTTATATTTTATTTGATGTGTTACTTGCCCTTTCTGACATTAACTGTGAAATTTGCAAATAAAAATGTTTCCTACACCATTTTTTTTGTTTGCAGACTTCCATTTGTGTGCCTGTAAATAAAAGGAAATACAGTAGCTGCACTCACTGTTTATGCCCAATTAAACGGGCAATTTGTGGCAATGGTTTAAAGGTTGTGGTAGATATGGAATTAGCCATATAACGGTCATGTTTACAAATTGGCAGCTGAAACAACTGCTAGTTCAAAGCATTGCTTTGCTTTCCTGGGCTTTTCCCCCTTGCTGATATCCAGCGCCCATCTCTGCAGATAATGCTGTAATTTTATGGCAATTCTTAGTGCTGAATGGTCTGAATGATCCACATTAATGCCTCTCTCTAATGCTACAATCATGCTGATAATAGCATTATCCAATCCTGCCACTGTGAGTTTGTACCTTTCACTGGCGGAGGAGTTATCCAGATAATTCCACTAACTAATGCACAAGCTTCTCCCTGCTCGCCCCCGCTAAACTAACTCTGCTCTGGTCACGGCCTTTTATCTCGCTGCCAACACACACACACACACGCACGCACCAACAGATGTGCAGCTAACGTGCTAGCACTTCTGTTATTCTTTATACAACCTCAAATCAAATGAGTCTGGTTGAGGATTCATCTAAATTACATATTTATCTATCGGCTAATCTTTTGCTACTTTGCACAAGGACCTCAGAGAAATAAATAGTTTTATTGAAACTCCGATGCACGACTTTGCTTTCACAACAGATTGCGGAATACAGTGGAGCCTTAATGAAGCATGCGATAGATCAGCAATCACGTATTAATAACACGCTACACACTGTACTGATTGGTGTTTTGAACCCTTCTGCCTTTAACTAAATATTTAATTCCTAGCACTGCTAAAACCATTTGGGAAATGTCCTTAACTACAGAAGTCTTCTATAATCAGCTGTGCCTTTGGGGAATGCAAGGAGAAACCCTCACATTCATGGAGTACAGATTCATAGCTGTCTCTGTTTGGCTTGCCATTTCCTAGTGGAACGCCACTGTTTTACTTGGCTGCCGCTGGAACTCCGGACAGGAGGACAGTTGTCCTCTCAGCTGCTCTGCTCCCCAAGTTTTCGTGCTTACTTTTCCTTTGCTTTTTACAGAGAGAGAAAGAGAAAAAATAAAGGAAGAGAGAGGGAGAAAAGAGTTATGGGCTTACAACGAGAAGAGCAGAGAGTGAGAGAGAGAGAGTGGAAAAGCTCTATGTTTGTGTTTTCTTTTCAGTTTCCACAGCACAGTAAATTCTCACCTCTCCCTCTGACGCGGCCAGAAAGACCAACTAAAACTTATGCTGCTTAGTGACTCACTTTTCAAAGAGACTTTTCCTCATAGCCCACAATTTGATTGACAAACTTGGCCTTGTGCAACGGGTACAGTTCAAACTTTACAAATTTTAAACTTCACTTTATTTTAAGGTGTCATAATACAGAGTAATTACCTAATCAGGTACTTGTAAATGTACTTACCATGTAACTAAGTTATGGAACATCCTGTAATTGCAGTTTGTAATTATATAGATGTAATAGTCAGCTACTGTTACACATATGTTACAGACCAAGTCTGTTACACAGACACTTATCTACAATCTTGATACACTTTATTTTAAGTAGCTTATGCCTGTGTAATATTCTGTAATTTTAATGTAATAAGAAAGGTATTACCTATATTTAAGCTGTGTACTGGTGGGTTAGATCAAACTAACACTTAAGTACAATCTTGATGCAATTTATTTTAAGTAGCTTATGTCTATGCCCTTACATTTATAATTTCACTATATAACGTCTGCAACACATATGTGACAATCTTTTGGTTAAATAGCTGCATAACAGACTGCATGTGTAACAGTAGCTGCCTATAACATCTACAGTACATTACAAACTGTAATTACAGGCTGTTCTATACATCATTAGTAAATTTTGTTTTATGTAAGTACCACTGCTGCTACTAAGTATTTACTAGTTAATTACACTGTATTATTGGCACCTTAAAATAAAGTGTTACCCAGATATCAAATGAATCATCAGCTGCCTTTAAGTACAAATGCCAGCATTTGTAAGATGCATCTCAACTATAGACTATGTCTACAGGTTAGCACTTGACTTAACATGGTGACACAGTTGTTCAATTTACATCTGGAATTAACATGTTTTGTAACTGAAAAGTTTTGCATTGGTTTTAAACTGTATTGTTATTAACATTGTATGCATCACATTATGTAAATTCCTCTTTAAAGCATTTGAATGGCACCATGGGTTGGTGGGGGATGGAGTCTGTAGAACATCTGCAGAAAAATAGGAAGGGTATTGGTAATTTTCTGCTAGGTCATTTTCCATTTAAGTTTACTAAACATGTAACAATGTAACAAATAATTCAAAATACAAAGAAAACACCTGTGAAAAATCAATACAGAAAATTACCCCATTACATTAGGCCATGTTATTATAGATATTGTTTAGTGTGAAGACAAGTGGAGAAAAGTTTTAAGGTGTTCTCATTGGGGAGAGAAATGAGAGAAGCAACATTCCAAGAACAATCCAGTAAAATAATATGGTAAATATTTAAATATTGTGTCTTTACAGTAAATCAAGTGGAAAAGTCGTGAGAGAACAGTGTCTGTTGACTTTTTCACATTGCAAGAGAAGAATGAAACTCTTAAAACAAGTAAAGTGACATATATATATATATATATATATATATATATATATATATTTTTTTAGATTTATATTTATATATAGAAACATTATTTTGTAAGTTGATATAATTAAAGTTTTCACAATTCAGTTTCTATTCACAAGCTTTGGATTAAATTCAGATTAGATTTGATTGCATTTACAGTTTAGTAATAATGCCTTTTTCTATTTATTATATGAAATATATTCTCTTTTACCTATTAAAAACTATACATTATACAACAGCTCAGTTCAGTTGATCAAAAATTATACTGAAACACTTAAATTTAACAATCGAACAAAAACTGTTCTGTGAATTCAAACTTTAAATTTGAATTTTTGTGTAAAACTATGAAACTGTTATATTACTCTTGTATTGTAAGAATCTGTACAATTATCAGGTATAAAAGTATAGAAAGTTTTTGAGACATTTAAATTAAAGGATTCACTCATAAAAATTGGCTTTGGTTTTGATTCTGAGATTGTTCAAGTGATGGTCCTGATTAATCTAAAGACATACTTTTTTTGCATAGCTGCATTAAAAGGCATTTTCAGATTGCACTGTATCTTGGGTGTCTTCAGTCCTAGCATGGCCACTTATGATCTTTGCCTCAATGCCTTTAACACAAGAAGTTGCTTTCCTCACAAAAGATTCTTTGTGTACAAAGCATGCAAAATCCTCTGGGAATGGCCTAGAATGCACCCAAACTGCAGAGAGGATTCCCAGCTAGATGTCAGAGCTCAACTCCCCACACAAACACATTTAATCTTACTGTCAAACTAGACTTCAGCACACTGCCACTACGGCTCTGGGGAAGAAGATCCATTCCTTGTCATAGTCTGTCATGTAAGTCAGGGGGGTAACTGACATCTCCGCTGTTCTCTGTCCAAATGGGAAAACACAAGAGTTCACTCAGTGCGATGCAGCTTTCAGCTGAGCTGAGCATCTCTGAGAACCGAATCAAGCTTGCTTATTTTCCTTTTTGTATTTTCAGCTTTTCCGGCTTACGCTGTGCACGCTCAACAAGACAAGAGGGCTTCGGCCTGGTTTTGAGAGAAAGAACGAATTCACCGCAGACAGTTTGCTTACAGCTCAGTGAGAACATCGCTATAGAGGGTTATTTTGGGCGTTACCTGTGCTTGTGTGCAAGTGTGCGTGCTAGTCGACATGTGGAAGAGAGAGGAAGATAGAGAGCAAGAAAGAGAGCACGGAAAAGGATTGCAAAATCCCATTAGAAAGCTGTGTTAGCGCCACGCTTCCCCATACACACTCTGAACCGTGTGTAATCCACTCACACTCTCGCTGTGCGTCTCAACACCCCAACACACACTCACGGTCAAACACACACACACACTCTCAGGAACTCAAATCTGCCTCCAGACTGGGATACCCAGGCAGCGAAAAGGGTATCGCTCCCTTCTACCGCTTTAGCAGCCGTGTAACATGACAGCTAATCACATCAAGCATGCTTCACAGTTTAAGGGGGTGCTGATGGGGGAGGGGAGAACTTCTTGTCTACAATGGCTACTAGCAATGTTACAAACCATCTTTTGGTACTACTAAAATACAGTTTCAGACCGCAGCCAGCGTCACTGCAAACAGAATCTGTGACTGCGGAGAAAACGTTTGTGTTTGTGAGTTCACTGTTATGCTGCTCAGACGGAGACTTGTTTGCGATTGTCTGTTTGTGTGTGTCTGGTTGGTTCCCCCATGACTGTAATTAATGATCTCACTAATGTGCCATCTCAAAAGGCTCCACGGCTGTGGCTGTGCTGCATCTATAGGGGGCGCTGTGCATGCATTTCCATTTCCTCCGCAACAGGAAAAGGACAAGCCAGCTAAGATATGCTCTCAAACATCCAAGTCTGTGAAGTTTCTCTCCTTCTCACTCTCCCGTTCGCTCTCTCTCCCTTTTTCTCTGACCTCTCCACCATCCTCCAGTCTCATCCTTTATGCATACTGACAACATGCCTCTCAGTTTATGGCCCTGCATACCATCCCTTCATTACCACCTGCGAACCAAAGACCCAAACACCACAGGAGAGAGAGCGAGAGAAAGGCAAAGACAGAGCTGATAAGAAATCCACAGAGATGAGTGTCGATAGTTAGAAGAGAGAGAGAGATGGTAAACGAGAGGAGCGGATGAAAAAGAAAGAAATACACAAGTGAGATGCCAACAGTGTTGTTGTCTAATACAGCGGATCTAAACTTGTGGGTCATGACCCAGTAATAGACCCCAGGTTTATCCTTATATCGTGAACAACAGGAAAACAACTATGCTAAGTGTAAATTATAAAATAGAATTACTTATATAGATGTACATACAGTAGTTATGATAGCAAACTAAAGAGGTTTGTCAAGTTTTAAAAGAGGAGGAATAATTGCTTTCCCAATCTTGTGTTGATGATGTCAAAGGCCAGACATCTGATGAAACTGTACAGAATTTTAATAGCTTTTTTTTTCTGACAGGAGGTAGATCCAACAGATGTCAGCATATACATTTTTTTTTAACCATACGGAAAAAACTGTTAATACCTTAATGTTAAGTTACCATACTATAAACAGAGAAAAACAGAAATAAAAATAATTAACAGTAAAATGCTGTTAATTGCACAGTTTTTAAAAATAAAAGAGAACCAATCAATGTATAATTTGGTCAAAACGGTAAACTGATATTCCCAGAATCCCCTGCTTGATATATTTGAAAGTGTTTTGTTTACATTTGTTTTTTTAATAGATTTTTATTATTATTATCAGTTACGAGCATTTGTGCTTTGTTAAATTTTCTGTTGTTTAATAAAAGTTTATTGCATTATTTAAGTATCATGTGTTCTACCGTGATGGAGTTTTATGTTTGCATTAATGACTTTGTGCACCTTCTATACATCAGTGTGGTGAGCGTGATTTCACCAAGTACACAATGTTGATTGGATTAACATTCCAATCAACCAATCAGAATTGAGTAATACTTTTTCTGTTTTAGGCTTATAATCATTGTTAGGTGCTTCTACACTCTTATTTTGATGATAATTTATATTTTTGGACAGTAATGTTGACCTAGGATCAACAAAAGATATTGATCAAGGATCATGTTTTACTTGGTAAAATCACAGTGACCATATTAGTATATACCCATGTGGTCAGAATTGTTGGTACCCTTGGTATCAAAGAAGGCTGTGAAAATAAATCTGTTTATCATTTTGACCATTTTTTTTTATCACAAAAATCTAACCTTTCATCTGAGATTTTAAAATGGAAAGGTGGAATCTCTTGAGTTTTCTCCTCTTATGCCTGTTGAGGTCAGAGAACACTAACAACTTGTAACAGCTTGAAGCAAAACCCCCCAAAATCACGGGTCTAACATTAATAGTTATTCTGAAAATTCAGAGCCATCAGCCTTATAATTTTTTGCTTCTCTATCTGTGTGTATTAATCCTTCTAGTCACTTAGATGACAGAACTGGATGTGTTTCAGAAGCAACGGGCACACACACACACACACACACGCACTGGACTGGGCAGCTTGTGTTGCGTGTAAACAGGCATTCAGGCAGTCTGGATAAATGTATCTCAGTAAGACTCTGAGTTCTCAGCCAATCAACCCCAAGGCTCCTTTACCTACCCTGCCCCTAAGCATCATTCAAATGCCAAGCAGATGCTTTCTCTCTCACTTTCTCTCTCTCCCTCTCTCTCCTCTCTCTTTCTCTCTGTTATGGTTTGCATCTATATTTCATGGGACTTTCTCTGGGAATGCTTTCTGTTTCACAGAAAAGAAATCTATCAAAATGATCAAGAGAAATGCAGGACGCCAAGCTAAAACAATATCGTTTAGACCTGATGCTTTAATCACTGTTACGTTGCAAATGGTGTGTGAAAACCTGCACCTGGTTTATGTTAGTTGCTGTGTCATACTGAAAAGCACACACACAGTGACTGGACTAAATTACTCATTTGTCTAATATAATGTACATAATCTGCTACAGGACTCCTGTCAGGAGTTTATAGCTAAAGTACAACAGGAACCGGCCTGGCTTGCATCATCATTTAAGAGTCTTTGACAAAGCTGCTATTGTGTGCGTGTGTGTGTGTATGTGTGTGTGTGTACTGTATGCATTTACATTTGTGAATTTATGAATGACACAAATATCTTCTGTTTTGTACCATACCGGAAAGAGACATGCTCCATACTGCAGAGCTTTGTCTGTGGCAATTGACATCAGTAACAGGAAGGACCCATCCACCTCGGTCAGCCCTAATAAAGAGCCTGTCTGTTTCACCACTCCAGCCCATCAGCATGCTTGGAGAAAGCCTGGCTCAAACCCAAGAACTAGTTGGGTTAAATCGTCTGTTAATGTTGCTGGATCAGCACCCACATTTCTTGAAATGGCTTAAATTTAAAAATCTATTTGATTCCATGAAAGGCAATCAGTAAGCATTCCCATTCATCTCAATGGTAGTTGCTTGGCTGGTGCTGTATGGGACACCCGTAGCAGTGGCGATTTCTTTAAGACTGCAAGGGAAGCTCAGCTTCCCCTATAATGTCACAAAATTAATGGTCAAATTAT
>JAUCNO010001758.1:6490742-6508077 GCA_032353835.1 Enteromius viviparus
ACAGGTGATTGTGATTAATACTCAGGTGATGGTGAACGTTGAGTGCCAGCGGGGGTGGAGCCTGGTGTTGAAGCTTGGGTAGATGTTACAATTTGTAAAACGTCTACCTTTACTTTAGAAATTATAATAAGGACCATTATTTATTTATTTAGTGCAATTTTTCACCAAAATGTATTTGTGATATATATCGTTATAAACCAAAATGAAGAATATCGGTTTATAAATTTGTCACCCACCCCTACTATACAACCCATCACAATAAAACATCTTGACAAATCACCACATTTTTATTTTGCAATATAAATGTATAGAATGTTACACAAAGCAACATTTTGCAAAGTTTGTAAGGTGTAAAACTTTAATGTATAACATCAACTATGCACTGGATATTAAAATCCACATTAGGAAAGAGTGAGTTTAAGAGAATGTGAAATCCCAACTTTACTGCAATGGATGCTATCGCATCGACTTGAACAACCATCATTCAAAAGATTAACTCTCGCATTGAGTTCGTCAATGAGGTTAACATTTTAATCAATTTTACCAATTTAGCCTGAATCTGGAGGATTGTACTTGCGTTGTCTTTGTGCTACAGGATTCCTTCAATGCAGAAAGGGGTTGCTGATTGGCTGAAAGTCCGTTGTCTTTGAAGTCTTGGGAAGCTGATGATTGGGCGGTAGCTAAAGGACAAGTGATTCATGGTAATAAAGTAACGAGACTCGATTGGTTTTCTTCTCATCGTGGCTAGGCAGTGGCAGGCTTGCACGCTGGAGCACGTGGAATGGCTCTTAAAGAACGGCAAAGTGCATAACTTTAAAAACCGGGCTACAAAAGCTGAGGCTTAGAGCCGAGGCTAAAAGCACAGTTTAAAACCGGGCTAAGAGCAAATTAAGAGCTGAGGCTAAAAGCTGAGGCAAAGAGCGTCATTTGAATAGTGTCTAGCTTTTGAACTTATCTTTGGACACATCCCATAATCATCTATCATTCTAGCTCAGGGTGTGGTGATATTTCTCCTTTCCAAATCCTAAATCCTAATGTTATCTTATCAGTCATATGTTACATTTTCCTGCTCTTGCAGAATATAATTTCGGACATGATTTCTATAACATGAGTATGATACTGTACATTTGACTATGAATTGATGGGAATAAACATTTCAAGCAAGAAAATTAAACAAAATCATACTAAACACAGACATTAAATTATAAGCCATTCATTAGTTATTCAAAATAGATATACAATAAGTTATTTACACAATATTGTTTCTAATCACAAGTGTCTAATCACTCTGGTGCATTGCACTTGTCAAGATTCTATTATAGCATCTTCAAATTCAATTTTCATCGTACCAGACAGCAGAGGTTACAGAGAGGGACAATTCTGTGAAAAAATCTGAATGTGTGTGAACAGTCAGGGGATTCTGCAGGTGTCATGTGGGTGATTAGGCAGCTAGTCTATCTCTCCTCTCGGGCCCTGGAAGACCATAGCCCTCAAGGCTCCCTTTGATCCATCATGGCCACAGACACAGCATCATTCCCTTCTATGTCACCCACTTTTACCACACGCTGAAAAATGGCTGTCTCACAGACACTAAGAATGATTGCTGAAAACCAGAGGAGAAGGAGAGTAAAAGTAGGGAGAAAGTAAGTGAGGGGTTCTGGGATGGGGGAGGAGAAAGGTGAAATTGCAGGAAACTCTCTGTAGATTAGGTCTGGGTTAAGAGAATATCGATTTGTGTGCAGACGACTGTTGATCTCTCTTAGCGGCCGATGACAAATGGCAGCAAACAGAAAATCGAGCTCTCGTCTCCTCCAAGGACAATGCGTCTCGTCTCTGTAGGAGCTCATGTTGGACTCAGGTTGAGCTCGCAGAGGATTCTTAGCGGCGGTAAAAAGTGTGGTTTGCCTGGTAGGGGATGGGTTTGGTCGTGTGGGAGCCCTCTCAAGTCTTGAGTAAATATGTAAATGGCAGGACGGCAGTAAGTCAAGAAAAGGAGAAACAAGATTTTGGCTTCTTTTCTGCTGCAGATTCTTTAAAACCAGTGGATTTCAGATGTTGCTTAATGATTATTGTTGTTGTTATTGTTTTTTCCTGCATATTTTATTAATAAAATCCTTTATTTATTTGATATTCAGTGCATTCATCAAAGAAATTTGTTTCAGACCCTAATCAATTATAATATTTATTTTTCTTGGTCAAAAAAAACGGGGATAAAAAATTAGCATAGCATAAGAATGTGTAAAATGTGCACTGTGAGTTAAAATGAGTTGAGTATTTTTGAGTTTCTTTTTTTATATATGTGACCCTGGACCACAAAATCCAACTTTTTTCTTAAAAAATGAGATCTGAAAGCTGAAAAGAAAAGGTTTGTTAGGATAGGACAATATTTGACTGAAATACAACAGTTTAAATCTTTAAATCAAATGAAGTCCTTAGTCAGCATATTACTAATCCAAAATTAGGTTTAAGATATCTCCAATATGAAATTTACTAAATATCTTCATAGGACATAATCTTTACTTAATGTCCTAATGAATTGTGGCTTAAAATAAAAATAATATAATTAATAACTTTGACCCATATAATGTATTGTCAGCTATTGCTACAAATATACATGTGCAGTTTATGGTTGTCACAGTCAGCTGGAAGTGCCAGCCCAAATCAGGGGATGGCACTTCAGTGCCCAGCGAACTCTCTGTGTTTTATGTGTGTTTTCACTCTTGGACTCTCATCAATGAACTCATGTCTCCGCCCACTTGTTTGTTGTCTAGGTGTCTGACTGTTTGCTCCGCCCCATATATATATATGGAATATATTTGAAAGTAGATGTAAATTAGTTTAGAGTTTGTTTGCTTTTGTTTTTTTAAAGAAAAACTGCATTAAAACATCTTCTGTAATGCATAAATACAAGGACAGAAGATTAATAAACATTTAATACATCAAAACATTGTGTTATATTATTTTTTGGGAATTATTTCAAAAGAATACTTTTCATGCATTTTAGAGTAAAATATAGTTTCAATTTCATATGAATATATAAAAATGGATATTCATTTTGTGATTTACTAATAATTATAAAAATTAATTATTATTACCTTACATTATTAGTGTTTTAAAAACAAATTGCATTTAAAAATATTAGATGATTGCAAATTTACTGTAAATGGAGAATGAATATTACACAAATAAACATACAATGCTGTCCAATAATAATAATAATAACCACCTTTGTCTCTATCAGATCAAACATTTTTGGGTCATCTTTGGGTCATGGTTCATGTGTAAACCAATAAATAGCACTATAATAGAAGTACTGAGAGGGCTGTTTCAGTCAATTAAATGCACTTAAAAAAATTCACATACAAAGTGTGTATAAGAAATGGAAGAGGGGTGCAGTGGTTGGATCTCTGACACATATTTGCACTCCTTAGCTGTCCAAAATCTATTTTGTCTGAGGTCAATGTCGTGCCTCATAGGCAATGCAAGCAAACAACTATTTTTTGGATGAAGCATCTTCAGAAACTGACCATACAGCATTATTTCTGCTTTTGTTTTAGTTGGTATTAAGCTCAGTGTTCATTCTCTGTGTGAATGTATTCTTTATATTTGTGTCTTGTTGTGTTGGACTGGCAGTCCAGTCGTAGATCTTTCTCAGGTTATTTATAATGACTGAGTGAACCCTCGTCTTCACTCCAGATCAAACAGAACTGTGGCCTAAGCCTGCAGCCCCAGGGAGAGCCCAGTCTCTGCTTCATCTACACCCAGTCTTCTGTAGGGGAGCCTGGGCTCAGAGCCCTGGGGAGAGTACTGCTACCCTCTCCTCCCTCTAAACTTCCCCAGCATGCTAGAGGGGGTCTGGCCCTCTTCTTCATTCCCACTGTATGCTATCTCACTCTCTCTATCTCTGTCTGTCTGTTTTTTCATTTGCACTCATGTGAATTGTGTGAATGGAATAGAGGTTTCCCCCACTGTCAATCAAATTTGTAGCTGACTGGTCTGTTGCAACCTGCAGGATTTAGAAAACGAAAATCTCCCAACAGGTTCAAAGTACATTTTTCCTCAGTTTTATTGCAATTTATTTTCCTAAAAGGGTCGATTAGTGGTAAAATAAAAAATATAATAATAATAATAATACTATGATTATGATTATTATCATAATTTTGAAATAAAAAAAACCTAAAACAAGAAAGTGCAAAGTCAATAATTCATAAAATAAAACATAGCTTAACCTTTGTATTGTGTGACAATTTCAGTTTTAACATGTCTTGCAACTTTTCAATAACTATACTTTTATAATGTAATTGTTCCAGTATGTATTAAAAAAAAATAACTAAAACTACACTTAAAAATTTGTATGTTAGATTTAAACTTTTCATGATTTTTTTGTTTTTTTTGTATAATAAACTAGAAAAAAACCCTGTCACTTTCAAAAAGTAGTAATAAAAAAAAAATTGTCCACTTGGTCCAACTTTATATTGTACTTTATTGTACTTTATAGTGTGCCTAATACATGTGTGCTTACATAGTAACTAGACATGTACACAGTCTAAGTACCCATAATAATACTTAATATACTTTGTATGAAGTAGACAATTCCTATGGATTTATCATGGAACTCTGATGTAACACATCAGCTCCCAGTAATTTAGGCTTTACATTTAAATTGTGGTTGGTGTCCAGAATGTTAAACTGTATAATAAGTGCACAGTTCCTGAGGAGTTACCATTAAAGTACACTGGCATTACAGTGGTGCACCAACTCCGATGACTCCTCCCACTGGATCAACCCCTTTTCCAATTACTCTTATATAGACTGTTGTTACAAGATTTAATTATTAATTCCTGTTATGCAAGTGCTTAGTGAAATGAAAAAAGTATTGCTACCAATGTCCTTACTTACACATACAATTCTGAGGGTTGTTACATGTGTGTACAGTAGGTAAAGAAATATTTCAGCTGTGCATACTATGTACTTACATTGTGGTTACATACTACATACACATCTAGTTACTATGTAAGTACACAGGTATTATAGGGTCACAATATAAAGTGGGACCGTACACTTTAGATACTAGTTAAGCATGGCGAACAAAACAAATGGCCACTAAATAGTTCACTCGCATAATGCTGATATCAAGAAAACTGTAATGGTCGAGTCGTGTGCATTAGAGGAGCTGTGTGTGGAGATAGGAGAAGTGAAGGCTTATTTTCTGCTTCACTATGTCTTCACACTGTGGTCAGCCAGGGGAATACAACTGTCCATCAGCTGTTCTTAGAGCCTGTAACTCTCTTAAATTAACCACTGTCACTGATACACACACACACAGATGTTCACCCGGCTCTATTGCACTGCTTCGCCTGTAAATCCTGACAGTCGTCCATCAAGCCTGCTGTAGAAGGAAACAGTGGCTAACCTCGCTCCATCTGTTAGAAACAGTCTGCTTGCTCTCCCCAGGCAGGATTTAGTGTTCGCCCGTCCCTTTCTCCCAACACCACCAAAGCCACCCAGACGTAACAATGCCTTTAGTGACTCCAATTTATCAATCTTGTGATACATTCATGTGTCACGGTTGATATCAATCAGAGATATTCATAGGTTTTAATCGAGAGTTTGGGTGAAATACTGAAATCTTGCTCTTTCAGTAAATCAAGCTAGAGAGTAATGCAGTGAATTGGAAGCTGGAGATTGTTGGTATTTCGTTCCATGCCAGGTTAGTGATTGAGAGCGTCTGGAGCCCGGATGGCAGCGCCAACCTGGTCGTGCCAGGTGAGCAGATTCGCAGGGCAAAGGAAGTTTCAGCTAGCTGTTGGCATGTGACCTCTATTTATTGAAACCGAGAGTCTACATACAGTATGCATGCAATACACTGCATGACTTATAAAACAGTAAAGATCATGCGTTTGCCGACTACCAGACTTTCAGGTTGTTCCAAACACAACATACTCATGCAGAGACATGTGCCTTGTTAGTACAAGATGCATGACAAATGAAACAATATGTGTTCTAAAATAATCAAACATGTTTGTTCTTCTCTGGCTGGTTGGAATCAAAGTCTGAAGCCAAAAGTAGGAGTCTGTACCCTTCATACACTATGCGATTTTCTGTGAAAATCTACAGACTGGCTCTGACTTTCGGCAACTATAGCGATGACTTGTCTAGACTGTAAATCAGGGCAAAAAAATCTGTTGTGTAGTTCCAGCCTTCAGAATCACTGGTGCACCTCAGAGACCAAAGGAGATGAATACAAGTAGCACACATAAGCAGGGGATAGCGTCTTGGAGAATATTTGCTTTTTATTATATCTGTCTTTTTCTCACTGCGTGAATTCATTCTTCCCATTAACAGAAGCCCCTTAGCGTGGTATAATTCAGGGCAGAACGCAGCAGTTGTAGATGTTATTAGCGACGTTATCCATCAGGGTGGGAGCGAATGGAGAGCAGGCTAATGCCTCTGTCACATCTCTCCGCTTGCCGTATTTATGGCCTCAGATTTGAACTGCTTGACTGGCACGGCACAGCCCTCAAATAATAAAATAAATCAAAACATAAGAGATTTGTCTTTGTGCAATTTCCTTTTCAGGCTTCGAATATGAAACCAGATGTTTCCGGCATGCTAAAGATGCTTTTCATCTTTTTTTTTTTTCTCTTTTTTTGTCCTGTCCACCTCCCCTCCACGCTAACGGGCTTTCAAAATACATGTACCTCTATAAAATAAAATAAAAAAATGGAGAGGAGGGTGATGTTGAGGGGTGCACGAAAGCGGGTGGCTTATGAAAAGTGAAATGTCCTGTTAGCCTCAGGTAGTGGTCTGTTTTGCATTGATAGAGCGACCGGGAGTGCCTCAGGCTGTTATGAGGAGTGTTTTCCCTCCGTGATATCCTTCTGCACCATCTCTCTCTGGAGTGTGCCTCTAAGTAAGGCACGTGGGTTAAAGCAATACGCCTCGCATCCCTCTCCTCCCTTGCTCCCCTAATTGGGGGTGTGGAGGTTAAAGAATGTTGCGGTTATCACAAAGCCAGCAGAGAATACATTTCAGGAATATAATTTAAGTTACGAGTGACCTGCATTTTCAAGCATTGCGTCTCCGAAAATGTTTACTGAAAGCACACATGCGTAATCGTTCGGTGCACATTGATACGTACAATGACGGTAATGCACGCAACAACAGAAATTTGACAGGATATCATTAGAAAGCGTCGGGATTGGGCGATAAGACGTCACCTATTCACCCGAGCCTCGGAGGCAATGCAGATATGCCGCTGGTGTTTGTAGCAGTCTGGCCTACGTTCTGTGGTTCTTCAGTAGTGCGTGCTCACTGACAGCCATATTTAGTCTCTCTGAGCCACTGAAAACATGCTTGCTCTCACTCTCTTACTCAGTCTCTCTTACTCTGAAATCTGCCAGAAACAGCACATTTCCTGGCAGGCTCCAAATCCGGGCTGAGTCCAAACAAACACGTCCTGTAGCGTTGGCTGCTGTCCAGCGGGCAACTCTCACCTGCACAGTGTACCGGCAGTCCGACTGCGCTGTGACATGCTAGATGGGTTCTTTGAGGTTTCCAGGGATACAGTCAACGTCCATGACTGTGGTGGCAGCCCGGGCCAGGCCAAGAGAAACTCCTGCGGTGAGGAATTACAGTACGATAGCACAATGAGCTAACAGTCTAGTTCAAACTAACTGTTGGTCTTCAATAGCTGGATAGTCTCACTTGCTGAAAAGACATATGCAGGCAAATATTGATAGACCGGAACAAGGGGTGGCTGGTAAGATGAAACTTTGCGTGGCACAAAACATTATTCTTTTCTTCTTTCCCCAACATGGGCTATACAGTGCATCGCTCAGACTGGTTAGAAGAGATGTTCTGGGTTAAAACAACTGAATAATCTCTGTTAAGTTATTCATTTGTAGTTACTGTGTAATTACATTGTAATTATTATAAGAAGCAATCACATAAAGATGTAAATGTACAGAAGCCCTAAAAATTTCAAAGCTGCTTGATCTGGGTTTGGTTTGAGCTGCACTTTCTTTGATAAGTCTGTTGCCATGAAGTTTTTTCAAAGACTTGGTTGTGGCTTATAGCTAAAAAACTCTGCATTTGGTGTCCAGCATTTGAAATTGTATTTATTGCTTTGTTTTGCTTGTTTGTTTGCTTGCTTGGAAAACACACAAAAAAATCCTAAAAGAAATTAGAACCATGGTTTTATTTTAAGACTTGAGAATGACAGTCTTCCATCATCATAGCAACCAGTTTGTTTATTCTTGCTAAAATTGTTTTCTGCAGAACAATATGTGGAATGTTTACCACTTTCGATAAGATCTTCACTAGCTTGTTGTTTTGGCCTTGGAACAGCGGAAATCTAGGCTATTGGTGGGAAGATCTTAAGTTTCATGGAAGAAAATGGTAAAAAATTTTACTACATTTCAGATTTTGTTTTCATAAACAAAATTTCCCAATTAGTTCACATAAGGTCAAGTGATTTGTGACAAGGTTATAATTTGGACAATGATTTCTGGAGTCAGTCAGAACCAGAGTTCATTTTGAACTTTAGTAACTGCAATGCCATAGCTTTTACTTCTAGAGCACTTAAACAAGTTAAAATCTTTTAATATTTCCAGCCTGATCTAGGTGTGCAGAGACTGACACTACTCAGAGGAAGCTGCAGTTTGTTACTGCTAGACCTAACTGTTCTCGTCAAATCTGGAGTGTATCCACCCCATGCCAAGAGCAGGAGCGGAGAAATTACCTCTGGCAGACTAATACAGCTCATAACAGACACGTCTGAAAGAGGAACCAGACCAAACATTGAGAGCCTTTAGCAGCGCAGAGGACTTACATAGGAACAGTTGACCAATTAGGGCTACATTCTGCAGGTACCTCGGTGTGTGTCATACCTTAGCGTAATGACGGTTGTCTCTATTAGCATGACAGCATGTCAAACAACCTCTTCCTGTGAATGGAGGCTTATCTTAATTGGCTCCGTCTCTGTGGATTGTCTGTGTGGTGCGGTACAGTGGCCAAGAGCTCTGCTTCATGTCTGCCCAGGCCACCACACACCAATATTTCATGTCAGACACCCAAAACGGGTAAGGCATACTTCATCAGATGCTATAAGGGGGAAATTAGCACTGAGGCCCATTTATTTTACCATTATATGGATCCTACATCAATCACTGGAGTTAAGAAAGAAATTCTAGACAATTCAAGTATGCTATAAACACTATGCAGACATACAGCTGCAACTTTTTACTACTTGTTTGTGTTGTAAAATGACTTGCTGCAGTTCTCCAAATTTGAAATACTATATAAGTTAATAATATTTTAACAAAATGTATTAAAACTTATATTTTACATTGTATAAAACACATGTAGTCAAGCCGAAGGGAAAATGTAACTTTTATTTGGTGGATATACTACCATCATAAAGAGAAACCAATATCTGATATAAAAATCGTCCAATTAACTTGCCTGTAAGTTTTGAGACAGCTATACTGCACTTCTAAAATATTTAAAAACTTTTTCTAAAAATTGTATTTAATTTTTCTTTTTCTAATCTTGCTCTTATAAAAGGATACGCATAAACAAAACATATTGCATGTTGTAAACACATACACTTGTGTGTGTGTGTCATGTACTAGAACAAACCACTTCTCATGCATGACACAGGCATGTTTGAGCTTACCAAATGTGAAGTGCTTTATATATGTGTGTTGAACATTGTTTAGAAGTAAATTAAAACACAATTTTAAATCTGTTTATCATATAAAGCGTCTGTCTCTTCAGAAGACTCAAATTAAACCACTTGAATCATATGGATTTGTTTTACGGTAGCTTCATAATTCTCAATCGTTTACATTGTGATTACATGGAGTGGTTTCAGTGGAAGGAAAGAAAACTCTTAAATTATTGAAAATATCTTAATTTGTGTTTCTTAAAAGTTTGGAATGACATGTGGGTGAGTAATTGATGACAGAATTAAAATCTTTGGCTGAACTATCCCGTTAATGACCACTATGTACATTTGACACTTAGGTCGATATGAAAAAACATGCGGCTTATTCATAGCAACAAAAAATGTCAATGCTCACATCAGCGTGATTCATCACTCGCTCATTTCACTCACGTATTCTCTCCTCTGTCCTTAGTTGGTGCCACTTCCTCTTTAGCAGTCCTTGGCTCCCCTGGGTTTGGGGCAAATGTGGTACAGAGGCAGAGCTTGGCTCCTAATGAAGTCTTGCCGCTATCTCCCCCTGACCTCGACGAGATGGAGCTACAGAATAGTTTTATAATACACTATTCATGTTTCTCTCTCTCTCTCACTCTCTCTTATTAATCTGTTCTTTCCTCTGGCCATTTTTCAAATCACTCCTTTTGTTTACTCATGAATATTTTTGCGGCTCATTCCTGGGTGGCTGCAGGGCTGTTTGGCCGCTGGCCGTGCTCTGCGGTTCGAGGTAGGAGAAATACTTCTCTCTTTCCCTGGGTAATTTGCAGCAAGAAGGCCCTGTATTTCATCATAGGATAATCTAACCTTTGAGGTGTTCTGTAGTCTGCTTGCGAGCCTAAAATAGGTCACTTAAGCGGGCTTAGCATGGCAGAGCGGGCAGATCCAGCAGCCTGATGCCCAGGGGAGGGAGAGCCACAGTAATTGGTAGTTATGACTCCGGGGTTCCATAAACGAGGAACAAAGCTGGCCCACCTATTGTCGCATTTAGGACAACGCCGCTCGCGGTGCCGATAAGAGCAAAGGATTCATTAGATTGGCGCAATCCTAATTACCGTCTATATATATAAAAAAAAAAAACGCGGTCACCTGAAAAGTCAGTGTCCTTCATACTTGCACCAGTGTTTTTTTTGTTGGGATTTTTTTGGATTAGTACACTTTCAGCGTTTATTATAGAGGCATAATATTATTATCCATCTATAAAAAGCACCTGACATCAGGCTAATCTGTCAGTCGTTCTGGTTACTTTCTGTTTGTCTGTCTGTCTCGTTCTCTCTTTAATGTAGGGAAGTGGAGAAAGAAAGAGGTAGGGGGGCTAAAGGCATAATGAACAGGCCTAAATGACAGAAGCCTGACAGTAGGATTGGCTGGTAAATGACTCCGGAGTGGCTCGCCTGCAGAGAGCGGCTGAGGGAAGTTCCCAGAAGGACTGATTAATTCCAGTCGCAGTGGCTGCCGGGGGAGCAGCAGGGTTAGCGGCAGCGCGTAGAGGAGCCTATTACCACTCCACATCTAATCAGAGCCAGAGCGACCCACTCCCCGCGACAAACTTTCCGGGGCTCGCTCCCATTCGTTCCACACGGGGACTTTAAATACGGGGGAGGTGAGCCCAGGCCAGGAGTTTTGGGAGGGGTACAAAGGATTTGCTTTTCAAAAAAGATGGTTAGGAGCTTGCTAAGAAATCCTCTTCCCTGGCTTTTGCTGGGAGAAGATTCCAGGCAGCTTTGATACTGACAGACCTTCCTGTGCCGCAGCTGAGCGTGTGACCAGATATGAATGTGCCGTTGTGTTTAATCCCAGCGGTTTCACTTCGAGCTCTGTGAAAGTATGTCACTGACACACGCGCAGCTCGCAGACATCAGTATTATGCCAAGTGGGCTACGGATGTGCCAAAGACAGACATAAATAAAAGAAATAAAATTACACAGCCCATCCCTGTGAAAAATCCATTTTTAACACTTACGTTCGCTATTGGATAAACACCTGAGCTTTGATGTCAATGATGTACATGACACAAAAATTAAATGTACAGTTGAGGAAACAACATGATACGCAAGCCGATGACTGAAACGTGAGTTGCATGTTTGAAACAGGCTGGCATAACCTAGAGCTTCTGAAAGGTGTTTGGAGGTGTTTTGTGCCAACATAAACTTTGTCATTGTGAAATATGGAAAAAAAAAACATGGTATTGCAAGATCATGATGTTTTTTAGTCTCTGACAAAGAAGTCAGTGAAAATAATAGCAAAAACAATAAAATCTATAATGGAGTGCAATTTGATTTGGTTTTGTAGAACCATTTTCAAGAAAAGATTCTGTCGAGTGAGGTTTTAATTGAGAAATTTCACCACCATAAAAAAAGTAAGAGGGTTGTTTCCTCACACCTTGAATACATGTAAATGTGAATGTTAATTAGAATAAAACTAAAAAATTCACTTCAATTTTTTTTTCTTCTTTTTTTACACTTACCCAGTTTCATAATTACCCAGACATTTTAGATGTATTTAATCCCAAAAATTTGCTAAAAAAAAAAAAAAATGGTAAACTTTGTTTTGTAAAATGATTCAATTTGTATTGAATTTTTTTTATAAATAACTTATTATTCTTTGAAATTCCTGAATACCAGTATGGTGTACAGTATTTACATCTGTACATCATACATGGTATAACTAATTATGTGTTTTTAAGGGTATTTTTAGAAGTTGGGGGTTGTTTTTTTAACCAAAAGGTACATGAACACTTTTTATGCATATTTATAGACTAAGCTATATTCAGCACTGTAGAATGCTTCATTTTCCACGTGTAAGTATTTTATATACCTCTTTGCTCTAGTCCAATTGCAGAATCATAAGTATCCTTCTCTCTCTCTCGCTCTCTCTCTCTCAGTCTCTCCACTCAGTCTAAGACACGCTGCCCTCCTGCGCTGACAAAGGTTATGAATAATACATATTAAGTACTGTACTAAAGCCTGTAACCGAACTGTTAAAATATTGATCTTGCCCAATCATAATAAAGCAGAATTACTGAAAGTGATCCATCATCCTTAACGCTTAGCGTCCCCAGCTTCAGCTGGCTTAACTTGCTCAATTTCTCCTCACCATGAAGCTCCATCACAACTCCATTATGACGAAGATTGTATCACAGCTGGTTTACTAGCAGACTGTTGTCATGCAAATGAAGTGACAACAAATCCATAGAATTAATAAATATATTTAGTTGCATTCTCTGTGGACAAATGGAGTATTTACTGTACCGCTGCTCTCTGGATTTCTCATGTAAGGGTTTTGTAGGCATCTGTGCATGTTCATGCATGTATGTGGACTTATGCATTGTTTGTAAGCATTGGTAGATCTATGCAGTTTGTGTGTGTGCGTACCGTTGATCGTGTTTTAACGCGTCTTTGTTTCATGTGGTCTTTAATGTCCTTGTGGGTGACTACATACTTAACTGAGCCAGACATTTCCACATCTAATGACTTTTTAAATATTAAAACTGGTCCGCATCGTCACAATTGTGAGCTCTTAATTTACTGAGCAATTAAGTCCAGACCCTCATTTATCAAGGGCTGTTCATTTGCTCCAAACCTCGTCACTTTTTATTAATTGATGCTATAGAAAACACTGAGGTAAAATTAATGTGCACACACCCGAGGTCACGCCGGCAGTCGTTGGTAACTATTGCTGAACTAGACGTGAGATAAATAGTAACGTCATTTCGCCGATTACACCTGAGATACGTGGAGACATTAAGCATTACTCTGGGGATCATCCTCAGCCGAGGAAACGGCTGGAAAAGACTAGCTGGCTTTTTCTGTGACCATCTGTTTTGCAGGAAAATTATCTTAATGCTGCTAAGAGGCAAAACAATTATAGCCTTAACCTTTGAGCCCGCACCACTCTTCTATTTCATCCTTCGCTTTCCGGAACACTTCTTCAGTTCTGTGTGCTAGAGGATGGTCTGTCAGTGCCAGTGGGTTTTCCAGTGATTGAGAGTTTTCTACCATTGATTTGTGGATACATTTATCTGACCCTTAAGAATCTAAAATGATATCAGGTGTGTGTGTGTGTGTGTGTGTTTGTGTGTGTGTCTGTTTACACATATGTTTGTGTGTGTGGGGGTGTTTGAGTAATAGCGCATGACATGCTGAACTAAGCAGAAAATAGGTTAAAATGCACTATAAACCTATTTAACAACACAGTATTTTGTAATATCAGCGTATGAGCTTGTAATAAAGCCACAAGAGTAAACTACTTACACATTCACAGAATACACAAATTGTGGATGTGAAGTTTTGCAAAAAGCGCTGTGATTTAAAATTGGTAAATTTGACTAAATACAAGTATAATATGCAGTTTAAAACTGCAGTTCTATTTAATATATAGTAAATACTAAACTATAAAGGAACACATGTAAATTGATATTCTCAGAACTGCCTGTGTGACTTCAGTTATGTCCATTAACGATCAACATTTATTGCATTTTTTATTGAAATGTGTGTGTGTATCATGATGGGTTTTTTTATGTTTGTGTGCATGACACTGCACCTTCTAGTATTTGAAGAAAAGCTATTTGAGATTAACTTTAATTCTTCATGTGGCTTTCTCATTTCCACCTGTTTTATTACAGTGGTTGTAATATATGTTAAATGTACAAAACTGTGTTTCATAGCAGCATGGTTAAGCAAATTCAACAGAAAAGGGCTTTTGAATTTATTGGATTTACTAACCTGAAGTCACATTTTATATAATGTGTTAAGGTAAATATCTTATGTTATGTAATGTAAGTATATTTATAAATTGATGCTTGCTGTTGTTGCAGTATTTCTACTTATTTTCTGCTTTAACATGCGCTGTAAAAAAGGCCTAATACCGATATGTTCAAATAGCAATTGTTTTTTTAACATGACAGGATGTTCTCAAGACAAATGCTTTCAATATTCGCTGCTATCTCAGTCTTATACCTTGTCAGAAGCCCTTTCTGAAAACACTCATAATTTCTTGAGGACAGCTCTCAGGCTGTTGAGAGTTGTGGAAGAGCAGGCACTAATAATAATGTATCAATCTGCGACAGCGGGAGACGAAACAATATACGACGGTCCACGAGTCTCAGTCGCTGCTCCGCTCTTGACCTCCGACCCTGGGCGGTATTGAGGGCTGTGATGGTTCGGTGCCAGGCGCGGCTGTGCAGAAGCAGCCCGGGTGCTAATACGCTCCCATTCCTCATTCAGACAGTCAACAGGGCCAGCAAAGCACTGGGGCAAAATATTCTGTCTCCCACAGCAGACGGTAATAAATTGTCCTTTCATCGATGTAGAAGATACATTTTTTCTCTTTCTCTCTCACACTCACTCACACACACACACTTACACATTGACGTTTGTTTTTTTTCGCCTCTCGGGGGGAGGACCTGGTCTGGGTTTTTTGGGCCACTAGGCAGGTGAGGAACGGTACACAGTCCCGCAGTGTTTCTGGAGTAAATGTGTGCGTTAAAATCCGTGTCCAGGAGGGATCTCGTGGGGAAAGTCTGGGCTAACCGAAATAAGTGAGTGGCATATTTAAAGGCACCTCTACTAAAGAACCTAATTACCTAATGAGAGTGTGCGCAGGACTAGAACTACTTCTTTTCCACAGAATTAAAAAAAGAAGACCACGAATGAGTGGGAGGGCCTGCATGTATCACCGTACCCCCTCCAGTCTGCACACCCAGTCTAACCACAGCTCGGTTTCCGCTTTGTAATTGTGCAATTAGTGCCACAGCTTGGTTTTCATATATCACAAATGGCTGAGTGGAGGTATTACAGTACAGAAAGTTCCAGCCTAGCGGTCTTGGCTGGGAGCAGGGCATTAGGGCCAGCGGTTTGTAAAATGTGAGCCAATTTATCATGATCTGTTATCCTCTCACGCCCACCACTCTCAACCCCAATGCCTTGTCTTTCTGCCTGACCTTGTGCGGCTTTTTGTGGGGGTTCAATTTGCTCATTGTTACTCGCTTGCATAATTTCAGCAGCCACACACATGCGTACTAGCGGCAGATAAACATTCCTGCAGCTGATTACCGCTGCTGCCACTTCCCTGCCTGTGTCACCCTCTTTCTCTTTCTCTCTCTCTCTCTCTATCTTTTCCTCTCTCTCCCTCTCCCTCCAAGTGAACTCTATTTATTTACATGCCGAGGCTAAACGGGATTCATTTGTAAGATGGCAGGCTGCATAGCTCTTGTAATTCTTCCTAACTGGTCGCTTCCTCTCGCGGCGTTAGCTGACATAAGCAGCGTGCCGGAGGAGAAATCCTCTGCGGTCGTGCAGCCGGCCTCTCTTCTCCCTGTCACCCACACATCACACCGATCTCCACAGCTGCAGGTTGCCACGGCAGAGATTTACAATGCACGCCTATTCACTCAAGCGTCTCCTCTCTAACCCTCCCCTCGTCATCTCCCTCTGCTCATCGCTCTCCACGCTCCTCTTCTTTTCCTTTGTGAAATCTGTCGCTCTCTTTTTCTGCCCCGACTCCCTCGGCTCACGCTGGCTTATCGCCCCCGGCAAGCCCCTGCGGCTCCTCACCACGGCAACCAGCTGGCCCTCAAGCGGGGAGCGGGGGGCGAGGGGTCTGGGTTTAGGCTGATACGACGTTCCAGCTCAGGATCCCTCCTGACCTGCCAGAAGATCAGTCTCTTACACCCTTATCTGCCATCTTAAAGCCTGCTTAGAAACGCCCGTGCTCTCCTGTCTTTCTGCACTGCTCTCGCTTCTTTCTTTCTTTCAAAAAGCTGTGGCAGTGGTTTATCCGCTGAGGTTTTTGTTAGCCGGCTCCTTGAGGCCCCCGCTCTTTGCGCAATCGAGGGGCCGCTGTCCCACCCTGCACAGTTTCCCACAATCCCTTTTTCTGTGAGACAGAATCACCGTTATTAACTGATTGTAATCTAAGGCAGAACGTAAACTGATCACTCAAGGCTCTGGCGAATAAATAAATAAATAAGACCACATTTTTGTTTACTCCTCTGTGACAGACTCTCTATCAAGTGGTATCATTTGAATTCAGCAAGCCTACACAGGTTATCATCTTTGCCAGAGGAAAGGAGAAATGCAATAACAATAATAGTACTATCAATAATGATAATAATTATCACAAAGAACATGCCCATCTTGGCAGATTATTTTCAATCACAACTTTCCGAACGTCATTGTGGATTCATTGCAGGAGACGCGCCACATGATGTCTGAGTGGGATTCTGTCTGGCACAATATTGTTATATTTCTGGGCAGATAACTTTTTGCCTGTCTGCCCTCTATGTAATCTGTCTGTCTGTCAGGGTTCAGCCATATGTATGATTTGAATCTGATATCGTAGATATAGGTGGTGGTATGTACTGCCTATATGTATGTATTGTTCATTCTGTTGTTACATACCCCATGTACTCAGGTGCTCGTTGTAAGGGGTAAGTGACATAAAGACGCGCGATAACAAGATAGCAATTAGAAAATATTTATTATGAGATCAAAAACTCACGTATCAGCAGGTAACTGACAAAGGACAGAGATAGGCAAACATAGACCAACACAACATAGAGACAACAACATTTAAACACAGCTAAACAGCGGCTGGCGGAAACATCATGACGCA
>JAUCNO010001758.1:6531121-6549546 GCA_032353835.1 Enteromius viviparus
AATATGTGTGTTAGAGAACAAATGTATGGTTAATGTTTGTATCTTTAAAATTAGTCCATCAGAAAAGCAGTTCTAGGTTATGAAATATAGTTTTGCTGTTTGATTAAATAAAAGTCCTCTTATATAAGTGTTTTTATGTTTTGCTTTGGTACCGAAATTGGTACCGAGAACCATGGATTTTCACTGGTATTGGTACCGAATGCTGAAATTTTCAGCTCAAAGGCAATGAGCCTTCTGCCAAGCTCTCATTTAGTGGTCTTCACCCACTACTGCCCAAAAGGCCTTATAAAACTCGCCTGGAAGCCCATCGATACCAGGTGCCCTGCCACTCTCCATTTCCTGAAGAGCAGCATAAAGCTCCTGTCCAGACAATGGTCTCTCCAGTTCTATCTTGGAGTCCTCAGAGAAACTACCAAGGTCCTCCAGAAAACTAGCACCCAACTGCTCATCATCCATGTATTGAGTAGTATACAACCCAGCATTAAACTGCACAGCCCTCCTCCTAATATCAGAGGGCTCTGTCAACTCCTGTTTGATGTGTTCATAAAAACAAGGGGAGGGAAAAAGGGAAAAGTCCCTTGTCAAGGGAAAAAGTGTATCTATATACAAATATAAATAAATAAATAAACAAACAGTAAAAAAAATCTTAAATCAAAAATGTACTGGTGATTTTAAAAATCAATTGCTTTTGCTTATGCATATTCATTCACATCTTTTCACATTTTCCTAATGTCCACACCCAAGGGCATAGCATAATGTATGGATGAAATACATAATTATTTTTGCACCAGTGTTGTTTTTGACAACCATCTTAGATTTGGTCTTAGTTTTAGTCTTTTGGACTAAAATGTTTATTAGTTTTAGTAAAATTTTAGTCACTTCTATATGTGATAGTTTTAGTCCAGTTGAGTTTAGTCCAACTCAAAAAGGTTTTAGTCTAGTTTTAGTCAAAAAAAAAAGTATAGTCTTTTAACAAATTAATTTAGGTCAATTAGTATTGGGGAATGCTGCTGGGCAGCGTCACAGATAAGTTGTGAAAATAGCAGAAGATCTATAAGTTCAACACATTGTGAGCTTGATTTAAGATTAGTTTTTCAATTCAAGTATTCAATCCAAATAAACTTTTTTTGTTGGAAATATTTCCTAATTATGTCTTGGATTCTCAAAGTGTAACCTATTCAATCTAGCATCAGCACGCAAGCCTTCCTTTGCATGGCAAAATATATTTCTTATACACTATGTAAAAAGGGTCAGACATCGTTTTTGCTGACAGGCTCTGATATTTTTTCATATAAATATTGAGAACTTTGCTCAAGTTATTGTGTAAACTTTAATAAGGCAGTCGCACAACAACGTATGCTGGCAATAACATAAATTAAAGCACACAAAGTTCGGAGAAGAACGCTGGAAAATACAACAGAAATAACCTGCTTGTCTGTAGTCTACTGCAGTACAAGCCGCGATTCAGCTGCGCGCGCCAAACGCTGTCAGTGTGAAAGCACAAACGCCGCACGCCCGCTTACGTCCTGCTGACGCGTGCAATGTGAAACCGGCGTAACATTAACAGCTTGCTGTTAGCAAAATTAGCCTACTGATCTCGATATTGTTTCAGAAAATGGCTCTTGCTCTGTTTCGACGGCCGCGAGTGAGGTCACCTGTAATGCTAAACACTCCCACATGTCGTCTCTACGTTTGCGACCACCAAGCCCCAGTGTTGAAACCACCTTACCGCCATTGTCTGTGACGAGAGACAACAATGTGACGTGTTGAGCACGTTGTGCGCTGCATGCCCGGTGATGGGCGTGACCAAACAAGGATAGAATGCAGCAACAGATACTTTTTAGGTTTTAATTGACACACACAATAAGCAGAAATATTATGCATTTTAAACGCCTGACAGACCACCCACTAACATTTTCGTCCATTCTTGTCAAGTCAACGAAAACTCACACAAGTCTCATCATGTTTTAGTCATCAAAGAGCAGTGTTTATCTCGTCACCGTCTCGTTATCGTCATGAAAAAAAGTTGCGTCAACTAAATGATTTCGTCATCGTCATCGTTGACGAAAACAACACTGCTTGGCTCATGTCTCCAATAACCCAGAACTTCTGTAGGTGACAAAAAGCATCAGCAACATAAATGAATAACTGAATCGTCTGATAATCTGGACACACTGGATGGATTTTTCCTTTTGATGATGCAGAAGCAAATTTGCATGTCGTGTTCTGTTGCGCAGGTGATGTTTATTTATGCAAAGATCATTTTGCACTATAGATTTTGTGAAGGAGGAAGGCTTTGTAGAAAAGCTGAAGTGATTGTTTTTGTGTTTTTATTTTTTTTTTCCTCAGTGAGGTGCAGATCTGGCTCGAAAACATTTAGACAGATCTAGTGAACTGCTTTCAGTCTTTACAGCCCAAAACAGGAAGAAATCACAAACACTTAATTCACATTCTTTTTTCGTTCTTGGTAGACACTTTCTTACAAAAGTAGCAAAGAAGAAAGCGTACATCTATTGTTCATCTGATAATGTGTGCGCAGGAAGCTAAACAATTCAAGTGCAAATACAACAAAAAATCTAGTTACAATAGCTACTTGTATGTGATAACTCTATGTCCCTGCAATAGCAATCCAAGATGTAGACAAGTTTCTTCATCGAAATAAATTTGGAATAGATTTAGCATTACATCAGGATCCTTTGGAATGAATGGGTGCCATCAGAAAGAGAGTCAAAATAGGTGATTAAAAACATATCCCATGCAATAATCTACAAGAAACCAACAAGAATCAAGTCCATCAATTTCCACATTGTGAAGCAACTCAACCCCAGAATGAAAATGTCATTACTCATTTATCCCCAAGTTGTTTCAAACCTGTAAAAATCTTAAGAAAGCAATTTAAAAAATTTTGGATGAAAACCAGGAGTCTTGTGATGGTCCCATTGACTGTCAAGTAAATAACACTGCCAAGGCCTAGAAAAGTAGGAGAGGCATCATCAGAATAGTCCATCTGCCATCAGTGTTTCAATCTGCATTTTTATGAAGTGATTGTGAAGTACTTTTTGTACAGAAACAAAAAAAGAGTATTTTGATGTCTTTTTATGAAGCATGTATTCTTAAGGCATTATAATGAATGCATAATGCATTATGAATAACTTCATAATATGTTGTATCATCTCATGAATATCCATAAGAACAGTTTTAATGCATTATAGTATTTATTCAATTGTTGTTTTAATTTTATAGGATAAGTGTATAATCATTTATATTCAGCTTTTTTGTTTTGCTCAGAATTGTGAGATATAAAACCGCAATAGAATTGCAGGATAGAAAGTTGCAATTACGAGTAAAAAAGTCTGAATTGCGTGAAATAAACTCACAATTGTGAGTTACAATTCCAAGTCCAATTTTCAGCAGGAAAAAGACTGACATGTTCTCAGAACTGCTTATATCTCAAAATTCTGAAAAAAAAGTCAGATGTGTGAGATAAAAAGTCACAATAACCTTTTTTAATTGTTTATTCAGTGGCGGAAAAGGGCTTCCATAGATTTCACTTCAGATGAATGAATGTGACACATTTGCTTTGATTTTTTTAGATCATATTTTGATGGTACCCTTTAGACAGCTGTTAAGTAACTCTTCAACTATGTGTCTATTAGTCTTCATTAGACTATAGTTTGTTTGCTAAATATATACTAACACTTACTAACAATAATTTGGATGGTTTCCCAACAGACATACTGAGTATAGGATACTTTGCAAGTATGTAAACATTTTACCTACCTTACCTAAGTCTACTAATACACTCAGCACCTAACCACCAGTGTGCAGATCTTAAATAAACAATGTCAAGATATGATATTGTCTATTATAAATTAAATAGATTTTAATATGGTTTTAACTGTGTGTTATCAGTAATCATACTCTTAAATGTTATAATCTGAAGTACGTAAATAATATAATGTATTATATTTTTTTTTAATAATTATTCATGAAATGTAATAACACTAAATAATGCATTAGGCATTCATTATAATGCCTTAAGAATACCCTTAAAATGTATTATAAATACGTGCTTCATAGACTGTGTTACCTTGTCTTTCATACTTTTCTGTGCTTTGACAGTGCATTTTACTTGGCAGACAATGGGACAGTCACAAGCCTCCTGGTTTTCATCCAAAATATCTGAAATAGTGTCCTAAGCTTTATGGGTTTGGAGCGACTTGGGGGTAAGTGATTAATGACAAAATTGTAATTTTGGAGTGGAGTTAGCCTTTAATATAATTAAGAATTATTCAAAGCTGCATGTATTTTTAATAGTGGTTCTCAAGCAAAGGGGAAAGCAAAGATGAAGATATAAAGTGTGTGTGTTTGTGTGTGACTTAGAGAAAGTGAGACAGACACAAAGACGTGTCATGAATGAGGGGTCATCCCCATCGCTGCCTCCTCCTGATCGCGGCCCCGTCTTTTAATGAATGTCATTTTCCTGAATTAACCACCCCGATTGTTGGATAATGGTCTCCTCAACAATAACATTTAACCAATTCCCCCTGTCTTTTGGGTCTGCTCATTTTGGCCGCGGCGGGGGGCAGTAATTGATTGTATAATTCCGATCGCAGGCGTAAACAGAGCGCAGTCTCCTTTATCCCTGTAGATTAGATCACATCAAAGCGCCTGCCATTACCAGCTCACATCCTCCACTTCCACTGTAAAACAACGCACTGCAAGAGGAGAAAGTTTTCATCTGGTTTCCTAAGTACATGCCTTTCACATGACCCCTGCTCTTCCTCTACACTAGCATGTTCAGCTTTTCTTTCTTTTCCATTTCAGGATTTTCATCCGCCCATTCACACCGCTTTCAGACACTATGCAGCCTTCAAAAAGAGGCCGGTCTTACCATTTCTATTTGGATAGAGCTGCACATTAAAGAACTGAGAACACTTTGAGTGTTTGTATACTGCATGTGTGTGTGTGTATGTGTGAGTTAATGTGAAATATGTTTTCGCTTTTTTGGATTAGAAAATAATTATTGGCAGCACGCAAATGAGTGCTTGGTTCATCAAGACTGTATATTTACAAGGTTTGATTGTTTATTGGATCACTTATATTCAGAAGTTTAGTTTGTTTCGAAATGTTAATTAAGTAAACATTTCAGAATGTTTTATTATCACATCTTCTAAATTCTGCTTTCTGAGGAGAAAAAATAAGGCCTGCCAATAGTGATAGTTATATCACGCATATTATGCTTGCCCTTTTATTTACAGTGCCATTCAAGTTTGGGTCAGTTATATACACTCATATATACACACGGAGATTCGTGGGATGCACATCCAGGGTACGAAGCTCTCGTTCCACCACATGCCAATGCTTCAAGAGTTCGCGCTTTCTCATTAATGCAAGGAGTGTTAATGAATAGATTATAGCAATAAAATAAAAGCAAATTTGGCGAGCTGTCCGGGAAGCGAGTCGGAAGAACGGCAGGCCAAGAACCCTAGTGGGGCCCTAGCAAAGGGCGGAGGTTCGGAGCCCTGCACACGCTCTCATTGCCCTCCGGAGGAGAGAATGGAGCTTAAGGAGGAGAAGGGGGAGGAGGAGGGTTGCATAAAGCGAGATGCGGAAGGGAGAAAAGCGGGGAGATTTATAGTGGAAAGGTGGAACGTGATTGGGCGGTCGTGATGAGGTGATGATTAGAGGATGAAGAGCAGCTGTGATTAATTCAGCCACTGCTCCTCCCGAAACTATGTTATTGGCAAAACATTTGTTCTATTGGGTTGAGATCTAATGACTGTGGGGGCCATTTTAGTACAGTGAACTCATTGTCATGTTTAAGAAACCAATTTGAAATGATTCAAGCTTTGTGACATGGTTAATTATCCTGCTGGAAGTAGCCATCAGAGGATTGGTACATGGTGGTCATGAAGAGAAACATTGGTCAAAAACAATTCTCAGGTAGCCCATGGCATTTAAACAATGCCCAATTGGCATCAAGGGGCCTAAGGTGTGCCAAGAAAACATCCCCCACACCATTACACCACCACCAGCAGCCTGCACAGTGGTAACAAGGCATGATGGATCCATGTTCTCATTCTGTTTACGCCAAATACTGACTCTACCATCTGAATGTGTCAACAGAAATTGAGACTCATTAGACCAGACAACATTTTTCCAGTCTTCAGCGGTCCAATTTTGGTGAGCTTGTGCAAATTGTAGACTCTTTTTCCTATTTGTAGTGGAGATGAGTTGTACCTGGTAGTGTCTTCTGCTGTTGTAGCCCATCCGCCTCAAGGTTGTGTGTGTTGTGGCTCCACAAATGCTTTGCTGCATACCTTGGTTGTAACGAGTGGTTATGTCAGCTGCTCTTCTATCAGCTTGAATCAGTCGGTCCATTCTCCTCTGACCTCTAGCATCAACAAGGCATTTTCGCCCACAGGACCGCCACATACTGAATGTTTTTCCCTTTTCACACCTTTCTTTGTAGCTCTAGAAATGGTTGTGCAGGAAAATGCCAGTAACTGAGCAGATTGTGAAATACTCAGACCAGCCCGTCTGGCACCAAAAACCATGCCACTCTCAAAATTGCTTAAATCACCTTTCTTTTTCCCATTCTGACATTCAGTTTGGAGTTCAGGAGATTGTCTTGGCCAGGACCACACCCCTAAATGCATTGAAGCAACTGCCATGTGATTGATTAGATGCACTAATTGCATTAATAAGAAATTGAATAGGTGTTCCTAATAATCCTTTAGGTGAGTGTGTGTGTGTATATATATATCATATACTGAAAACATCTTTTATATTATAGTTTCTTCAAAATAGCCACTTATTGCTCTGATTACTGCTTTGCACACTCTTGTCATTTTCTCAATGAGCTTCAAGAGGTAGTCACCTGAAATGGTTTTCCTACTGTTTTGAAGGAGTTCCCAGCTGTGTTTAGCACTTGTTGGCCCCTTTGCCTTCACTTTGCGGTCCAACTCACCCCAAACCATCTCGATTGGGTTCAGGTCCGGTGACTGTGGAGGTCAGGTCATCTGCCGCAGCACCCCATCACACTTTTTTTTAAGTACATTACTCCACATGTGTTCATTTATAGTTAATATATATATACTTTTTTGTTTAAAAAAAGAAGAAAAAAAAACTTAATTATGAGTGCCCTTTATTTCGCTTGAGTCCCTGCCCCTCAAAATGTCTGTGCACGGCCCTGCATAGTTTTGATGCCTCCAGTGAGAATTTACCAATGTTAATGGTCAAATCTTTTTTTAGGTATTGCATGATAAATGAGTGATGGAAATGTTAAATAAAAATCCCTTAATTTAGTTTTTACACTCGCTTTAACATAGTATATAAATTGTGCCAAAACGGGTTAATGCAAATAATAGTTGATGATAATGCATTTTGCGAAGAAATGTTAGTTCATTTCTGAAAGATAACATGACACTAAATACTAGAGTAATGGCTACTGAATATTCAGATTTTTAAATGAAAATAGAATTGTAATACTAATTGTAATATTCTATAATTAACAGAAGTCTAACAGGAAATGTTCTCCTCTGAGCTGTGAGCAGAGTCCTGCCAACAAGTTCCTTCCTCTTCTTCCTCCCTGCGCAGAAATCTGAAGGATCTTTAAAGATTTATAAAGTCCAATCTCCACATGCCTGCTGCATATCACTTCATTTAAAACCAGTCCACCCTCTTTCTGCTGACCGTGTGTTATTCAGCAAGGCTGGGTAAATCTAATATAAAGCCTTTATTGATCCTCGGGCCCTTAATCACTTTGATTTTTGCCCCTGTTTTGAGTGACCTCTGCAAAGCGTCAGGCCTCTGGGGTTTGGGTGGAAGATTAGAGCTCTGACGCTGCATGCCTGTCATTTTTCCATGCATACAGGGTTTTTATGAATAATGTCATATGGGTGTTTCTTCTAGTGATGCATCAAAATGAATTTTTACCAAAGATGAAATTAAAGTTTAGCCGAAAAGTCGTTATGCTGTCCAGGGTGTTGTGCTCTTAGGTGATACATTAAACCAGTTGTAATAAAGTTCTTCAAACAATGAGCTGCCTTTCTGTGTTTCAGCTGAACAAATTTTACATATTGTTACCATATCATTATTTTTGATCACAGTGTGTTCAAACTGCTGACATGTTTACCTTGTGTTGCTTGCACACTATTAAACAAATAGAAGCTTAAAAAGTTAAAATGCATTATCAGAGAAACACCAACTAAACATGAATGTTTCAGCCAACTATTTTATTTATTTAAAGGAATTAGATGTTCTAATAAAAGTTATTAGTTTAAATCAAAGATAAACTATGTCCCTCACACGAAACATCCAAATATAACTTGATACATTTTCCATTTCATACACTTGTCATTTTGATTGCAAAATATTCATTTAGGTGTCTGTATTAGTACTATTTGGCTATGTGTTCCAGTAAGTACAGTGTGTGTTTATGCTGTAGAGGGGGATGTGTTGGTATACAGCAGTTGGGCCCCTGTGTATTGAAAATGAACCGTGTCACTTGGTAAACAATCCTAATTAAGAGCGTCATTGTAAGACTCCCTCTGACCCACACTCTCTTACTGTTTGTTTGTTGTTATTGTTCATGCTAATTAGCTCTAATCTCTGTCTCTCTCTCTCTTTCATTCCCTCTTTCTCTCTTTCTCTCTTTCCCAGTGTGAAATGTAATCCCTACAGCCGGTCTCAGATTGTGTGTGTTTGCGGGTGTAAGGGTGATGGAACACAATAGGACTCCACGGGGGGAAGGGACTGTGTGTGTGTGTGTGTGTGTGTGTGTCACGGTGGAGGTCTTCTCCATTCATTGTCTAGCTGTACAATGATTTGCCTCACAAGTGAACAGCCATTAATAAGGCAGTGATATGTGTAATAGCACTCTCCAGTAATTGTTCTACGGAGAGAAAAGGAACGAGAGAGAGACAGGCCTCATCCCCACACCCCCATGCCCCCCACTGGGACTCCCTCGTCATATCTCTGACACTAGGAACATGTTAACTAATAGCTAATTAAAACACATTATTAATGAATAGCCAGTGCAATGAGATATGGGAAGCAGGCTGAATTAAAACATATCCTGCCGTCCCTGACAACAGCAACCTGAGGAATTCGTCAGGGCCACTGTGCCAAGCATATCTTTCAGTCCGAGTAGGAAAATTAGGAGATTTTTCAGGTGCTCCAGTTGGTTAAAGCCAAAGGCAGAACACTGAATAGCGTTGAATTGGGTTTGGAGAATTGGTGGTCCCAGTGTTCATGTTCTCCATCCCTTAATTCGGATATTGTGCTTTTGTTGAGCTACAATAGTTTCCATGTCGCTACATTTAAATCATATCAAAGAAGCGTTAAATGTATTACAGTG
Organism: Enteromius viviparus; assembly: GCA_032353835.1. Classification (NCBI taxonomy): domain Eukaryota; kingdom Metazoa; phylum Chordata; class Actinopteri; order Cypriniformes; family Cyprinidae; genus Enteromius; species Enteromius viviparus. Next base: position 6,540,486 of record JAUCNO010001758.1, read on the forward strand.
TTTTCTTGTTGTCGTTTTAGCTCACAAATTTACAAAAATAAATAAGTAAAAGTGAGTAAGAACATCATATTTTTATTCAGCAAGGATGCATTAAATTGTTTAAAAGTCACAGAAAAGACTTTTACAGAGTTTAAAAAAAGAGAGATTTTAAATAAATGCTGTTTTCATGAACGTTCTTTTCATCAGAGAGCCCTGTATACATGTATAATAGTTTTTACATAAAATAATAAGAAACATAGCTGTTTTCAATGTTGTTTTTAATAATAAGAAATGTTACCTGAGCGCCAAGCATATTAGATGTTCAATATTCACATGAAAAAATAACATTTTATTATTAATGCTGTCAAATTATTAATCAAGGTTAACAAAAGTTTTTGATAACATAATATGCGTGTGTGCACTTTATTTATTTATTTTGTATATACAGTATAAATACAGTTTGACAGCACTATTTAAAACATGCAATAGAAAATATTTATTTTAAATGGTACAAATATTTTAGAGTATTACTGTGATTTTGATTAAATAAATGTAGCCTTGGTGAGCATAAGAGACTAAACTAAAAAATAAATAAATACATAAATTAAATACGGACCCCAAATGACCGATATACTACATGTATAATAGGCAATGTCTCTAAGACACTTGAAGAAACCTTCCCGCAAAGCTAAAGCAATTTTTTACAGCAAAGTTTTAGCCCTTGTGTAAAGTCTTTCTTTCTTTCAGAAATGTTTTGTTTATCAATAAACTTGTATTAACTAAATCAAATCAACATTTTGTGTAAGCACCCCTTTGCATTTTAAACATCTTTTGTCCTAAGTACTCTTGTGCATATTTTTGCATGTAGGTTTCTTCAGGCCTCTTGGAGATGTTGCCACAGTTCTTTTGAAGGTTACACTTTTTATTTTAGTTATTCTACTAAGTATAAGGAACTTTGTAACTACATGTCAAATAATTTGCTTTAATTTGCAGCTACATATCTGCTAACTCTCAGAGTAGACTGTTAGGGTAGGTTTAGGGATATGTCGACATGTAGTTCTCAGTATGTTGTATGTTTTGGATCCATCAAAATAAAGTGTAAGAAGTTATTAAGTATGCAGTCATGGCAGTAAGCGAATGACTGCTACTGTAGTTGGCAAGTAGTTGCAAATTACTTATTGTTAGTAGAATGTCTAAAGTAGACTACCAAAATAAAGTTTTACCCTTTTGGATGTATCATAGTTTTTTCTTTTTCTTTGTGAAATCTCAGACAGTCTGTATGACGATGAAATCGGATCTCTGTTTGGAGCACTGGCTGTTTTCAGACTCCTTATGCATACAAAAATCTCACTCAATTAGTACAATTAATGGCAATATTAATATTTGGAAATGAATAATAATAGTTCTGACACACTACAGCAAAATATAGAAATTACTGTCTTAAATCTGTGGTTATTGTTGGTAAAAATATTTATTGATCATTGGATTTAGCTCTGATTTGTGTGTTATGTGGCTGTGTATATGTTTTTTTGTAGTTGACCATTGAAGCCTGGCTGTGTGGAAGTGTGCTGGTCTGTGGCACTGAGACGAGACAGAGTCATGGTAGAGAGGAAGATGAGGTCAAGACTGGGGGTCAGGATCAGCCATTAAAATCCAACATTAAAGTCAGACACAGAGTCCAGGAAATAGAATTACAGGCTGCTTCCTGTGAGTTAGTGTGTGCACCTATGAGGATTGAGGGTCAGGGCAGGTCATTCACGCCCTACTGAATGCCCACTGAGCCCTGTCTGTTTTAAAAGTGCTCCTGTGGTTTAACAGATTGCTACCTTCATACAGGCATGTAAACTTTTCCTTTCACAATTTGAACCATTCTGTGTTAGATAATACATAGTAATAACACAATAATATCATGTTAATAACTACATTTGTGTTGTGATATGCAAACTTTATGCTTTAGTATGCAAGAACTGTTCATTTTATAATATTGTGCAAAAGGTATAGAGGTAAAGCTTCATTCTGCTCATAAACTGGCCATGATTAGACTCTCCTTATTGATTTAATTCTTTTATTTATGTGTTGTTGCTGAATATTAATTATTCAAAACAGTTCTGTTTTTTTTTTTTTTTACTGCAATAAATGCAGTTTGGTGGGCATTAGAGATTTATTTTTAAACACAGACACACACACACACACACACACACACAAAATCTTACAGCCAACCCAAACTTTAAAATTTCCTTTCAGAGTTATAACTCTGAGTTATCCTAAAAAACGGAAAGAAATTTACTCTGGTTTTAACTTTTACATTTAAGAATAGGTCATCAGTTGCTTATTGTCCATACAAAATCTGTATAAAATCTCATAGTAAAATCTGGCATTTTTCAGAAAAGTCTATTCAGACTTGTATATATATATCAGTTTTGTTCTGAAAATGCCATAGTCACATTTCTTGCTCTGCAACTTTTGACTTACAGACCTTTATATGCTCATTTTGATTGTGAATAACATGTAAGCCTCTCTTACCAGATCTGTTCAGCAGGTTGTCAGGGTGAAAACATGGCAAAGTGCTTTGAGGAGACATTCCGGTTAGTGTCAAGAGGAAAAAAATACAGGACACAGCAGAAGGAGAGCAAACGTTCAGTGACTGCTTTAACACTGCCACTCTGACCTGCTCTGTGCATATATTACAGACCGCCTTTAATGATGGGGTTAAAAGCACGACAACCGAGAGATGCTGCATAATAACGACTCAGCATTTACAGAGGACACTTCTGCAATCCTTCTCAGCCTGTCTGTCCCATGCCAAACCCCCACACACACACACCACTAAACAAGCCCAGATATTTATCATTTTTGGGTGGTGTAAGATTATAGAGATGCTCATGTAGAGACAGTTTGACAAAGTGAGAGGAAGAAGAGAAAGAGGGAAGGGGGAAGGGAGAGAGGGAAAGTAAATGATGGCTGTCAAGAAGTCCTGGAAAATCCATCTTGAAAATACGGTGTAACAACAAGGACATAAGCAATACTCTAAAGAACGGTCATACACAGGTTAAGCTGAGCTGTTGACATTAAGAAGACATGATTAAATGTCTTGGCCTGTTTACAACTGGTATTAGCAGGCGTCTCAAATGCATCTCTGGTGACCACTGATCAGTCTCTGATTTCACTGCTTAATCCATCACTTAAGGGAGGGCAGGGATACTTAAACCTCTCAATAAATGTAATACTTGTAATTCCTCCCAAAATAGCATTTCGTTTCAGTGACAATCCACACACTTATTATTAAAAATCCTGTTTTGAGTTTAATGCATGTCTACAGTCTTTAGTTACCTAGAAACTTGGTTCACATTTTGGGGCTGCAAGCAAAAGGAGAATTTAGTAATCTTTTACTGTTCTGTTATACACAGTATAATGCTAAAAAGCCACCTAATTCTATTATTATAAAACATACAGAGTTTATGAACCAAACATCTTAAACCAGCCTTAAACTGGTCAGGCTGGTCTGTTGGCTGATTTTAGGGTGTTTTTTACTGTAGCTAGTCAGGGGTACGTTTCCTGCACTCACTAAATTACCACCATAGTACAATTATGGAAACTAGCTGGACGTGTCTGTTTATCAAACACGGTTGAATCGCTATCATTTGAACCACAATAGTTCAACAATATAGGGCCATTGTTAATGATGTCACACACACACACATGTGGTGGATTAATAGCTTACAATTGTTTTGAGATATCTGAGATGCTGCTGTATTAAATATGGAAACTGATGACTAAATTACTATGTATTTGTTCCCTGTCATTTTGCATTATTGGATGTTTCATTCATTGTGGGTACCCTCTTACGCCAAACTCTCACTCTTAAAAAAGCACTTATTGAGGACGCCCAAAAATACCTTGAATAAAATGTATATATATATATATATATATATATATATATATATACAGATAAAATAGAAGTTATTGTTTGTGTTGCATGTTAGCTTGCTTATTGTGCCCAAGAGCATAATTTATTTAAACTATGCTTCTAACCACAGTTTGAGTGCTAAAGTTCCAGAGTTCTAAGGTTCCTACCCGAACACTTTATACCCACGTACCTGTTTTCTCTCACAGGTGTCGCCAGTTATCTGGCCTTTATAAATGCTGACTTCATTCGGGTATGACGCAAAGTTTTGATTTGCCTAGCGAATAACTACCAAGCGTTTACTCTGTTGTCTCTGTTGTTTACTCTGTTGTCTTTCTGGTTTACCTTTGATTTACCACCATATTAATATCTGCCTGCCTGACTACTCTAACAAATACGCTGCTCATGGAATCAGACGACTCTGCTACTATGTCACAGAAAACTTCGCTACAACAGGATCCAGCAGCGCTATTTCAAGTGGTAAGTGAAGTGAACAGGCATGTTGTCTAGTCACCTCGAGAAACTCACCACTATGACTGAGGAACTCACACGCTCCATCCAGGCTCACTACAGCTACTGCAGCTTTATGTCAACCAGCTCCAGTGCCATTATCAGCTGCCACTCCTCCATCCACTGTGATCAACCCCACTCGTCTTGCACTGCCTGAGAAGTACAATGGAGCACCAGGTATGTGCGAGGGTTTTCTATTACAAGTGGAAATTTACATGAAAGCAACAAGCCAGCTGCTTACCCACCGATGACAGCAAGGTGTCGCTAGTTTGCCCGCTGCTTACAGGAAAGGCTTTGGAATGGGTTACTGCTCTATGGAGGGGTCGACGCATGGCGTTTCCTTCTTATGACAGCTTCCTTCGTCAGTGCAGGGAAGTCTTTGACCATTCCGTTGATGGCAAAAAAGCTAAAGATAAGATCATGTTACTCAAACAGGGCACTTCGTCGGAAGCCAAATACACCATGACATTCAGGACCTTAGCAACTCAGACTAGTTTAAGAGAGGAACTCCAGGCATAGCTGGTCAGTCGCGACGAGTACAAGACCTTGGTTCAGTATATGGATCTGGCAATTCACACTGATCACATCCTTCGTTCTCGCAAGGCTCAACGCACACCCACTACCACTAAATCTAGATCACATGCCATCACGGAGGAGCCCATGCAGAATCTGAGCAGTTCACATCTCCCCTGAAGAGCGTGATAGGAGGCTACAAAACAACCTCTGCCTCTACTGCGGAGCGGCTGGGCACATTCAAGCTAACTGCCCAGTTCGTCCACCGCAAACCAGAGCCTATCGGGTGAGTGCTGTGTCCGTTTCTTCTGCCATGAGAATAGAGATCAGTTTGTCATAATATGCTAATATATTGGCAAGGCCTTCATTGACTCAGGAGCAGCTGGAAACTTTATGGATGAGAACTTTGTGTCTAACATAACATTCCTGTGATTACATGTACCCCAACGGTGGCGGTAGCAGGCCTTGACGGATGGCCAATAGGATCCGGGAGAATTACCACCAGAACACAAGAACTCACCTTAAGCACCAGCTCACTCCACTCGGAAAGGATACAATTTCACGTCATCCAATCACCCAACCACCCTGCCATCCTGGGCCTGCCATGGCTGGATCTTCACGATCCCACCATCTCCTGGAGACTACACCAAATCACCCGATGGTCATCGTACTGCCACTCTACCTGCCTCAATACAGCTACTTGCACCATACACAATATACAACTCACCGCTGAAGAATCCACAGTCACCTCTGTCCTGCCAGCACCCTACCATGAACCCAGGGTCGCCTTCAGCAAAGAAAAGGCCACACTACTACCACCACACCAGCCCACTGACTGTGCCATCAACTTACTGCCAGGAACCCCACCACCTAGAGGTAGGATCTTATGGCCTTCTCCACCACCAATTATAAATACTTGTTCATGCCCTTCGGATTGCCCAACGACGACATTCTGATCTACTTCAATGATTATGACTCCCACGTACGCCATGTCAGGTCAGTCCTTCAGAAACTCATCGACAGCCATTTATATGCCAAGATGTCTAAGTATGAATTCCACCAGACAAATGTGTCATTTCTGGGCTACATCATAAGGGCTGACGGGGTAGCTATGGATGAAAAGAAGGTCACGGTGGTAGTCAACTGGCCCAAACCACAGACTAAAAGAACTTCAGCGATTCCTGGGCTTTGCCAATTTTTACCAGAGGTTCATCGGTGACTTTAGCAAGGTGGCTGCACCTCTGACTTCCATGACCCATAAAGGAAGCAAGCGCCTACACTGAAACGACGAGAGTGAGGCCGCTGTCCATCAACTCAAGGATCGCTTCACCACGGCACCCATCCTGCGCCACCCAGACCCTGACCACCAATTCATTGTGGAAGTCGACGCCTCTAATACTGGCATTGGCGTCGTTCTATCCCAACACCAAGGAGACCCCGTAAAGCAGCATCCCTGTGCTTTCTTCTCCCGCAAACTGAGCCAGACAGAAAGAAATTACGATGTAGGAGACCGGGAGCTTTTGGCCCTAAAGGCAGCGTTGGAGGAGTGGCGTCATTGGCTTGAGGGGGCAAAAGAATCCCAACACAGTCTCCTGAGCAATTTTGACCTCAGCGTCGCCAGCCAACTCGCTTCAGGAGCCTCTCGCAGAGGAGGGGCTCTGTCACAAGCCGTGCCTCCGTGGCTCTCTCTGGTACTCAACAGCAGTAACCTTTGCTGGAGTTCTAAGGTTCCAATCCGGACACTTTATACCCACGTACCTTGACTGTTTGCTACCAAGCAAGCAACTCTGTTGTCTTTCTGGTTTACCTTTGGATTGTCTGTTTGGATTATTGATACTCGCTGCCTGCCCTGACCTATTGCCTGTTCTTCGACCACGATTACTGTCTGTCTCCTACACTGCTGTCTGCCTGTATATTGATCTCTGCCTGCCTGACTACTCTAATAAATACGCTGCTCATGGAATCCGACGACTCTTCTACTATGTCAGAACTAGCTGTTGTTGTTATTTTTTTTTAAGATATGGTATAAGTTTTTAAGTTCGGCATAAACATGTAATGTCACATTTGCGCCTTCATACATCACACATTTGTGATAATTTCTCACTACTTATGAATTAGTTTATTGTCTTTTTTTTTAGTTACAGATCTGTTTAAATGTAATACAATGAGTACTTTAAATAGATATTGCACCCACATATGCTGTATATATATATATATATATATATATATATTATTTTTATTTAGTTATTATGCTAGTGTGTTCATGACTCTATTGTTCATTTATGCAAGTGAGGATAACAAAATAAAGCAAACTGTCACATATTAAATATATATAAAAAATAAATAAAATTAAAACAATAAACTACCAGTAAAAACAGACACTTTGCCATAGTGTTACAAGCCGTGCTTTTGTGGCCCTCTCTGGAACACGGCAGCGGGAACCATCGCCAGAATTCTGAAGTTCCTACCCGGACTCTTTTAACCCACGCGCCTTGGCTTGATTCCGATCCAGCTGTTTCCTATTTGGACTAGTATTTAAACAATGACTTTCCCTTACACGGCTTGATTTGCCTTAGTCAGTCAATTTCTGTGTGTTTTCCTGGTTCTGTTTGAATTTGTATATTTCGACTTTGATTCTCGCTGCCTGCCCCGACTCTTCTGCCTGTTCATCGACCACGGTATTGTCTGTTCCCCTACACTCCTGTCTGCCTGTGATTTTGACCACTGCCTGTCTCACCTGTCTCTAATAAAGTGCTGCTCATCATCACGAGTCTGAGTAATCGTTACACATAGTTTCACAGACAAGGCTTAAGCCTAGTCCTTGACTTAAATGTAAATCTGAGCTGCTTCAACTGAACTAAACTTGAACTGACTGATCTTAAAACATATCAGTGCCTTCTTTTGTTTTAAGATGCACACCAATAAGACAGTAAGAAATACCAGCAAAAAATATATTTAAGTGTCCTAATTAAACTATGGCCTAATCCTGGTTTAAATTTAACAGCAGATACTTTTGGTTTGTTGTACATACCTTTCTAACAAGGCTATCTGACATTAACAAGATTAATTTTGTTCTGACAGTTCTTATTATATTTTATTACCTTTTTCTACACGAAAGCGAATAAACTGTGAAAATGTAATAAATGTTGAAGGTGTCTGAATAAATTTTGATTTGACAGTATATAGAACATATTGACTTTTCACTACGGTATGCCTCTTATGTAGTTTGTTGTAAAAAGTAAATATGTGAAGTCCTACCAACATATTTCGAATTTTCGACACAGTCATGTGATTATATGTCCTTTAGACAATGTAAAGGACATTTATACCCAGGACATATTTACATTTTTACTGCAAACCCTACCAGCTTTAAAAAAAATGGTTTGAGCGATGCAATGTGTTTCCACTTTGTACCTCATTTACACTTGTGTTTAGTGCAGTCCACTTGTGATCAGATCAGACAGATGTTAATTCCAGGTGTAAATGAGGTCCAAGAGTCTGACACCGTTTCACCCATAAAACCACACAGAAATCAGGCATTCATTAAAACAGCCTGTCAAATGCTAAAAGATTTCACATCCATGAACAAGTAGACACAGACAGCACATTTCTCTCTCTCACACATACACCAACACATGCAGACTGTAGGCAGATTGATGTGGGTGTTGATCAGTAAATCCATTCCTCCCTCACATGGATCCATACAGCTCTGCTCAGCACTATATGCAGTACGCCTGCTCAGTGGGGTCAAATGTCAGGCTGTCTGTCCGCCGTCCCCGTGGTAATCTCTCCCTCCCTGAGTGCTGCCACCACAACTATATTAAATCACATCTGACACACCTGAAGCTCCATCTCTTCATCCATATTTCATCTCTTTCCATTTTAATAGCACAGCACTTTTTATCTTGATGTATTTATTAACTGCTCTCTGCAAAAAAAAAAAAAAAAAAAAAAGCGAGGGGGTGAAATGAGGAAGGTTTGACAAGTTTATGGAGTAAGAACAATGCCTGTTCATTACATAGTGTGTGTGCAGCACTTGGTGTTAGTGTGGATCACTTCTGGTCGATATGTCCTGAGCCAACCCAGTCTCATACAAAAACGTACCCTGACTACGTTGGTCCAAAGCGCAAAACGTAGCGGTGTTACAATAATGGC
>JAUCNO010001758.1:6554300-6568370 GCA_032353835.1 Enteromius viviparus
TGCATTGTGAGCTGTAAGGTCTTATATAGACAGTTGTGTGGCTTTCCTAATCAAGTCCAATCAGTATAATCAAACACAGCTGGACTCAAATGAAGGTGTAGAAAAATCTCAAGGATGATCAGAAGAAATGGACAGCACCTGAGTTAAATATGAGTGTCATAGAATACTTAGAACCATTTGATATTTCAAGTTTTCTTTTTTAATAAATCTGCAAAAATGTCAACAGTTCTGTGTTTTTCTATCAATATGAGGTGCTGTGTGTACATTAATGAGGAAAAAATAAACTTAAATGGTTTTAGCAAATGGCTACAACATAACAAAAAGTGAAAAATTTAAGGGGGTCTGAATACATTCTGTACCCACTGTATATTTGAGTACAACACTACAACACTTTTTTGTGTGTGTATAAATATAGCTGGTTAAGTTTGTTACTGTGGCCATAATTGACTTTTTTTTTTCGCTCTAAATTAATTGTATTCATTTAAAGCCCCTTATTGTTTATTTGTGCTGCAAAAGCTGTACTTGTATAGCTCTTATTAAATTATGATCTACATCACTGAATAGTTGTATTTGTATCACGTTTATGAAATTAGCAGTGCATACAAAGACGGCAGCTGATGTAACACAGAAAAACTGTAATATGAACTCACAGAGACATACTAATATTTTATAAGTGTCTCATTTTGGACAGTAATGTGAGCATCTATGCGGCTGCCATCTCTCAGTTACTCAATTGCTGAAGATTTCAATTTTCCAACACTTTGGCAGAAGTAAATAAATCAGTTCTAATGCTTAATAAACAAGGCATTGATACATAAATACTTCAGATTAATGTAAATGTAAGTAGAACAGAAGCACCCTGCTGTATGTGTGTGTGTGCATACATGTCAGTCCCTCATTCTATGCGTCACGCTGTGAGGGTTTGTGGAATGCAGCCATATTTTTCTTCACACAGCTTTCAAGGCTTGATGAACTTTAAAAAAAAAGTTACAAATTTAATACAGTGACAGTTGGATAGAAAAATATATATTTTATAACACATTGTCTCCAAATTGAGAAGTAAGCTGGCTCTGTTGTGTAACATAATGTAATAAGTTTGACCGTTTATCTCGGTTGGTATCACTTCTTAATTTAAAAGAAAAACAAACAAATAATTGTAACTTAGGACAAAAAGTCAAACATTTTAAATAGAAGGTTATATATTGTACTTTTTGTCTCATAATTATGACCTGATATGCAAATGTCAAGTTTTATCTAATAATTATGACTTGCTTGGTCATTTTATCTTGATGTTAACTCATAATTTCAATTTATCTGATAATTTTATGCCATTATTTTGACATTAATCTCATAATTATGATTTAATTTCTCATAATTATTATTTTTTTAATGATTTTTTCATAAATAAATTAATTCATTCATTAATTCGTTCACTCATTCATTCATTCTTATGTGACAGAAAAGGGCTTCCATAAAGACATTTAGTTTTGGATAAATGCCTAAATTAATCAACAAAATAATAAAAAATCAAAAAAAAAAAAAAAATCTAAATGCATTCCAAAACAAGAAAGCAGGGAAATAAAAACTGAATATAAAGCTTAGACAAGAAAATGAAGTGGCAGTATTAACTCATATAAGAAAAACAGACCTGTGAAGTACGACTTGTGTTTTACGAGGCAGTTAATCATACGTTAGGCTTCCCCTTCATTGCTCATTACAGTTGGTTGCAAATCATCAGCTTTGTAAAGGCTTATTATTCTAATTACGGCCTTATATACCCTGTTATTGAAGACCTATATTACAGAAGACATACTGAGCTTTTATACATGACTCTTTATTTGTGCTAGAGCGTCCTCAGTATGTCAAGCAGCGATGCTCTACATTCCAGCTGCCAAACACAGTGGTACAGTGCTACTAATCTTTCCCGGAGCAAGCCATGAAATATAATCTGGTGTGTAACACTGGACTGGACTACACTCGGAAGGGTGTGTAGGTGTGTGTGTGAGTGTGTGTGCATGCAGGGGTTTCCTCGAAGACCCTGACGGCAGAAAGCATTACATCCCGACTAAATGGGATCTCTGTGTTCAGTAGAGACTGTTGAAAAAAGTAGGTAGAGCTGGGAATGGAACAAGGTGAAAGTGTGTGCACACAAATACTCATTTACGGTGTTCTCGCAAACACTTAAACACACATATATGCGGTCGATATGGTATGAGTCAATGGCTTTGGTCATTAGCTAATTGGAATTTTACTACTTACAATATTCAGGCACAGCGGGGCATCTCCCAAAGGAGAAGAATGTTTATTTTACAAACACAAGGGGAGAGAGAAAGTAAGAAGAGTGAGAAAGAAGTGTCTGAAGTGTTTCGGCTTTAAATGTGACTGAGAGGCTTGGAAAGTTTCTCTGCGCTATTAAAACAGGCCTGCATAGATAAAATGCCTGCACGCAGGTGCACTTTGTACTGTTTCCTCTTCGAGCGCCAGGGGCTCGGACCCTTAGCCCCTCGTTCTCCAGCCTTTGTGTCTCAGGACACCCCCCTCCACCAAAGGCATCTCTCTCTTTCACTCATCTTTTCTCTTGCTCTCTTCTTCTATGGCGAGTCTCATGAAAGAGAAGTGGTGTGTTGTCGGTTTGGTCGGCTCCCCCGGTGAGCAGGAGGAATGGCTGCAGTATTGATCGACCGGCTCCCCGGAGCTCCCCTTTGGGAGGGGTAAAGAGGTGGGGGGACAAAAGGCACTGCCACACGTGGCCACCCCTCAACACAAACACTGTCCCCACGGTAACACATACAGAGGACCATCTTTGTTCCACGCGTCATCAAGCATTGGCTTTTATTTACCTTCATCTTCTCTCTCTCTCTGGCTCTTCTCATGGAGTTCCAAAGATTGTTTTCATTCCTTTGTTTCTTTGAATTGCTGATGCAGAAGTGCAGCACTGATAGCCTGAAGCTTCAGCGGCGAAGGGGAGATAGGGATGGGGGGATGACGCAGAGACGGAGAGAAAGAGAGAGAAAGACAGAGGTTTTTCGGAGAGGGAAAAGACTCAGGCCTTTCTAGACCTGATGGAGACCATCTGGGTCATCTAAGTTCTCTGAGCCCCTCTCAATGGGGCAGCACTTGACCAATCGTGCAACGTGGGCATGGGACCTGCGACCTGTTGGGTTAGCAGAAGCTCTCAGACAGCTCTGTGCCCGCAGGCAGGCTGAGCATCTTACAGCCCGCCGCCAGAGCTGTTTAAACAGCCCGAATGATTTACATGCCAGCTTGGATGTGAGAAGCACTTCCATTGATTTCCATCTGCCTGCACCCCAGCGTGGAGATCACGGCAGCAGGCGTGATGTCATGCAGATGAAGCTCAGATAAACAGCAGCTGAAGGTCACGCTCTCACTTCTCTCGGGGAACCTGTGAGTGTCCGACAGACTGGGTGAGCTTTTAACTCTGCAGGGAAGCAGTGGAAGCACGCAGGGAGTTGGCTGACATGGCTTGGTGTCAAAACTCACCGTAGTGTATGTAGGGTCAGATGATGAATTTGAGTTCATTGAAGGGCCTTCCCATGACTTCCAAAACCTAATCTGCCCTCAGAGGCAGCATTTTAAGGCACTGTATGTCAGTGTTTGTGAGTAAGTAACTAAAAGTAGCAACCCTGCCAACTTAACTACATTAGCTTAAGAATAGTTCTGCTATTTTCAAATTAATGTATCTTCTCTATCATATATAGCATTCTTTCTTATAGAATCAGTGCGTCCTAAATAGCCTTTTTTCTCAGGAGTAGCTCTGAAAAGGAAAGTTCATTATAGTGAATGGGTTCATTAAGGCAACTCATGTAAATAAATAGTTTATGATAAAAATCTAAATATTTGACATATATATTTTTTTTAATTTTGGATACAATTTATATTTAAAATTGATACCATCACTCATTGATTTTGGATTAAAAAAAAATACCATCACACATTGAAATTTGACATAGTTCAAAAGAATTCCTAAGATTTTTTTATTTTAGTTTTACTACAAAAATCGTTAATTTCCATACAATTCCCACATCATAGCATAGTTACGTCTTTCTTGTGAGATCGTTTTGAAAAAAAGAAAAAAACAATTTTTAAATAAGGGGTAAATTATATTATATATTTAAAAAAAAAAACTATTAGTCACTAAAGTACTGTAGCTTTAATACAACTTCTTGTTTGAAATGTAATAGCTTTTTTCCCAAAACTGTAGTCAAAAATGTACTTTTACTACATTTTATGTAGCTTAGTAAACTACACTTTACACTTGAAGGCAAAGAGTTCTCTTAAAAGATCAGCAATGCTTGTTTAGATAAGATAAGAGATAAAAGATAAAATCATTACAGTAACAAAAAATAAATATAATGGATAATTATAACACATTTAGCTTAGCTTATCTTAAAAGTGTCTTTTTTTTTTTAAAGTAGTTTGGCAAGCAGAGTTGCTACTTTTATAGAGTTTTACAAATCAATGTTAGAATGCTGCCATAGAAGGTGACTACTTACAGTATGTAGGTTGGTGGCAAGGAAGTAGCTCTCTCTGTTTTAGAACAGTGCTGGCGACTTTAAAAGTTTTTAGCGAAAGATACTGTACATTTAGATAAAATCGTATCATGACATCAGAATTCAGTTGGCTTGCCTGCTTTGGCCTAAAGCAGAGTTCAGGCTGTGTTCCTGTCCAAAGATGGGCCTCACTTCTCAAATTCGTATCAGTGACTGAGCACAGGTTGATGAGAATGGTTTTAATTTGGGGTGGATCCTACAAAAAAAAAAGAGCATTTTGTAACCCAACTCATTTTTCTGGCTCGCAGGCCTCTCTCTAGTACATTGAGCATGTCTGTATGACCAAAACTAAAGTAAATGGCACATCTCACAGTGCTCTTCCAGCAGCCAAGGGGGTCAATCCCCTCTGCATACACAAGAGCAAAAGAAACCAGGGCAAATGAATTAATGAAAGTACTCACCCTGTTTTTTCTTGCCTTCTCTCTCTGCTCCCAGCAGCACAGGGAAGCTGGGAAAAATTAAAAAGACTAGGATGAAATGTTTGTGTTGAGGGGGGCAAGATGTTGAGGGAGAAGGTTGAGGAGGTGAGGGCAAAGGACTAAGAGAGTGGAGAAAATTGAAAGACTGCTGGAGATGCAAGGATGCAAATAGCCACAAAACCTGAGAGAGCATAGTGGTGGGGGCTGGGTGGCGTGTTTGCGAGCTAGAGGGTAAGACAGTAAAGGCTGTGAGGATGTTGAAGGGGGGAGGTTATTAATTTTCAGTGTGCAGTAGAATCCAGCTGGTAGCTGCGACTTGCTTTCTGGTGTAATGAAAATGGCCAGAGTGGAAGATAAATGGCTCGTAAAGAGGGACCATTTAAATGCAGTGGGGCCCAATCTGGATGGTGACTAATCTCAGTAACCCCCCTCTTTTTTTTTTTTTTTCTCCAACTCGTTTATGCATTGCCCCACCAATGGACTCTCTCTTCTATCTATCTCTCCTTTCTTTTCTTCCTATCCTCATTCCCTCCTTTCTTCTCTTCCGCCATGGCTACTGCTGCTGCTGACGTCCCCATGAATTGTGGTAAGGTCAGAGTTCAAGGCTTGCAGAGAATTAACTTGATTTATGCAGGCACAGGGCCGGTAGCAGAGCGAGCGTGCCGTCCGCCGCTGGGCCCTGCCGGGGCTGTGCGCCTGTTTTACGGCTCCCCAGCGGCAGGGCTGCGGCTGCTCTGTGCATGGCTGGAGAAATGGGCTGCCGCTGCACCTGCCGTTTTTCATCCTTTGCGGGTCGAAGGTGTATGATATATCTCTAAAGCGCCTAATAAGTTTCTGAAAAACGTGTTTTTAAAACAAATTGATTTTGATGCTTTATGAGGCCCAAGACCTGCTGCAGTTCTGTGAGAGTGACCGAGCGCGTCCATGCATGTGAAGGGGAGAGAGAGAGAAAGAAAGAGAGGGATTTTCTTCATAGCGTATTGGGTCGACTGACAGCAAAGAACACTATAGAGTACTTGCGGAATGACAGCCATTCACGAGCTGTGATATTTCAAACCACTTTAGTTTGACTTTTTCATGTACAGTATGCTTCCATACATACAAATAATAGCACATCCCATAGTGGCACCATGCTGGTTTGAGGGGCAATTGCCTTACACAACAGGGTGCTCCATTCAGAAATGATTTGGGAATGCTTTTGAAATTAAAGCACAGTTCCTGAATTTGAATTGAAAAAATAAAAGTGATGCAAACCTGCAAGTTGAATTTGAATGTTAGGTAGCAGAATGAAAATCTATTGAAATTTATATTACTGCAGTTTTATACTTTTTTTTAAATTAGCGATTTAAAGCTAGATAATATTGCAATGCAGGGCAATGAAAATTTATTTCATAGAATGCATTACATACAGTTTTTTATGTAAATTCAAGTTTAAGTGTTTGGCAATGATTAATCATGATTAATCTTAAATCTTTGTAACTTTTTTTGTATATATATAATATGTGTACTATGTATATTCATTAAGTGTATAAAGACATATGCATACTATATACTGTATGTGTGTGTGTGTTTGTGTGTCCTAATATTAATTTTCATATAGTAATTTAATAATATTAAATTTATTAAAATAGTATATTTAAAGTATAAACGTGGCATATACATATACAGTATACATAATAAATATACACAATACACACATATATTATGTACACAATACCATTTATTTTGTATGCAGTCAATCACAATTAATCATTGCTCAGCACTATTTAAAATAAATAGAAATACATTTTTAATGAATAATACTTTATTCCTGTGATTCCAAAATATAATTCCAGCAGCCATTACTCCAGTTTTTAATGTCACGTGATTCTTCATCCATTTTAAATATGCTGATTTGCTGCTCTAGAAATATGTTATATTTTTACCAATATTTAAAACAGTTGTGCTGCTTAATACGGTTGTGAAATTTTTTTTTTTTTTTTTTTTCTACAAATTGACAGTTGAAAAGAACAGCATTTATTAAACAGGAATAATATAATATAGAAATAATTTCATAAATGCATTATTTTGCACAGCAGTGTACATGTATGGAATTCTTTAAAGCCTTTCCGAATTAAATTCAGATTCTTGTGGGGCATAGCCAATTCGATTCAGGTTTATGAACTGAGATCCAGTTGTTCAAATTTGGAATTTTGCTCTACTAATATTCCCAGAAATGTTTCTTACTCACTGAGTCAGTACAGATTGTGTATATTTATTGTGGAGGATGGGGGTTGGGGGTTATGCAGTCCTATGCAAGCAGGTGTCAGCTGTCACTCAAAGTCTTTCCAGGGGGCTGGAACCCACAGGAGCAGATCATGATGATGAGCTCAGATGAAATCACTCTGTCTCTGAACAGAGAAGGAGGCCAAAACCCATCTCAACAACCACTTTATAATGCTACGATACGGTTCGAGTCTCGACTCCCACTGTGTTCCTCCATTACATTTCCCCTCGTGGCCATATATGACTGTGTTTATGTCACATGTAAAGATGAGAGTTCTCATGTCAGATTTATCATTCATAGAGCTCTCGGCGAGAGGCCCATTGCCGTTTATGAGTCCTGCAGCAACGTGCTGTCAGGGACGTCCAGAAACAGATGTGTGTTCTGGCCAATGTGGTGACAGCATGACATGAAAATGGATTTGTTCTGAGCTGTAGAAGTGCAGGCGAGGGGGGTCAGTCAGCCAGCTTTTGGTGTAAACGCTCCCAGAATGGGGTGCCTTCCCATAATGCCCCGTGCGCTTCTCATGTCTGTTCCACCCCTGCCTCCCCGGCCCACACAGCCAACCAGACGGCGGATGGGTCAGAGGTCGTGTTGTGCTGCGCGCTTCTTATTTTTTTCTCGCTCACTAGTTTTGACAGGAATCTGTTTACCTCTCCCTACGGCTGCACTTCCTGTCTGACACGTATGGGAGGAGAATAGCTGAAGAAAAGGGGAAAATAAAGACGAAGGCAGGTTGGGGAGAGAAAGAAAGAGAGCTCCCTGCTTCTATTTAGAAGTGTGTACGAACCTAAGACATCTGAGAACCTTATGAAGTGCGCTGTCTCTGTGCGAGAGCAATAACAGGCAGAGTGAATCATGCTGACTCAGCTACTGCGTTTGGATTTTCATTTCTTCTTCCTACTCGGCAAACACGTCAGCACCTCCCCTCTTCTGGCCGATACCAGCCCGCCTGCCTGAGCGAGCACAAGCCCCTGCCGAAATGAAGTTGCCTCTCCGCAAACCTAATTTTCCCTCCAGAAATTTATGAAAAGCATTACATTTTCCTCGCTGCATAAAATCCATGGGATGGGGTCTCTAAAGGAATCAGAGCCGGAAAACAAAAGACAAATTGGATTTGCGTATGTGGACTCTGACCTGGGGACGGGAGGGAGGGGAAAAAAGCCCTTCCATGCCTTCTAGTCCTCTTGCTTCCTATTGCCGGTGTTCTTTGGGGAGTGTTTGATACAATTGTACAAAGCTTGGTGGTCTCTCTGTTTCTCTCTCTCTCCTCCTTCTGTCTCCATGATCTACAGGACACAAAGGCAACGGATGACCATAAGTGGTCCACTGGCGAAGTCCAGAGCGGTGCAGCCCGAGACTTCAGTCCAATTACACAGTCCCGAAACAGGCTATTCATATCCAGGCTAAAACTACGATAAGGCTTTGTGTGATACAGTAGTTGGAGGCCAGTGATTGAATTACGGGGCATCCCCTGTGACTAAGCGGCTGTAATTAAACTGTAATTTAAGATTACATTATTAAACGGAGGCTTTATTACCAAGCATCCCCTGTAACCTCACCTCTACTGCTATATCCTTATCAAAACCAAAATGATTAAGAAAGTGAAAGCGTTCTCATTGTCCGGCTGTAACAGTCTGCTGGAATACGATCCCGACTAATGAGACATAATCTAATTGAGCTTTTATCTATTGTAACAGGCCGACGGAGGTGGTTATCGATGCCGATCATTCCCAGCGGCAGGTGGAATTCCGTTGGACTCAAACTGAAATTCCACAATACACTACATTATAATGCTGTTCAGCTAGATTTTGAACTTTTAAGCTCTACTATGTTTGTTAAAGGGATAGTTCACTTTAAAATATTAATTCTGAGTAACACTCCAGATTAGAATGTACTTGCTATTAACTAAACGTTTTTCCCTCTATAAACTCATAATTTCCTGCTTATTGATTGTAAGGTAGTTGTTGTAGTAATTATTTTTAGGTATGTAGAGTTAAAGGATCCAGAAAATGGTCATGCATTAATGGGATAGTTTACCTGAAGATACAATATTCTGTGATTAATTAGTCACTCTCATGTCATTGCTAACCCTTAAGACCTAATTTATCTTCAGAACATAAATTAGGATATTTTTGACTTTTGACCCTGCATAGACAGCAACACAGCTGACATGTTTCCATGCTCAGAAAGGTAGTAATGATGTCATTAAAATAGTCCATGTGACATCAGTGATCAGTGGTTCAACCTTAGTTTTCATAAATTTCATAAATATTTAACTATTTCTTCTCTTCCATGGAGTGCAGCTTTAAGCCCAATGTATATTACAGTTCTTATGCATACAAAGTGCTTGGCATATATTGCGATCAATACAGTAAGCAGATCAACCATAATAGATGGTTGTGTTGAGAAGAAGTCTGTGAAGCACTTGTGTGAGGAGGTGCCCAAAATTAATACGCAGGTTACACAGGTATGGTCCATCATAAAAATACTGCAGACACTGGACAAAGATGAAAATAAAGAGTACATGTGTCAACTGCCGGTACATAGCACTCTATCAAAATTGAGTATACATTGGAAGGATTTGTGTTCTGCTGTATAAGCATTAACGGCAAAATGAAAATATACCATGAGCTTTACACTTCAAAAACAAAAGCAACATAAAATGCTTCAATGCGTAAAAGACCTTTCAAATATGCTCCATTCCATTATAGCTTTGTGTGATGAACTAACCAAAATTGAAGTTATTCGGTTTAGAGGATGCTGTATAGTGGCGAGTGGATTTGTCAACAAATAATTTAGACCATTGAATAATAAATGTAATTTATTCCTGTGTTGGAATGATGCATTTGCAGTTTCGCATGACCCTGATTTGGTGCTCAATCAATATTTTAATTATATAATTACCATTGCTGAAACAATTTGGAAGAAACCATGGTGGATACAACTTTTATTATGATCTCAGCACAAAGCTTTTGTAAGGTTCCACAATATCTGACATACAGAGCATAAATTGTGTGTACATTTTATGATATGTTTTGGCATTTTAGACTTTGACAGCGGCAGTACTCATTCACTGTCATCCCGTTGAAAATAATGGCCAGGATATTCTTCAGCAATTCACAAAAAAGTTTGTGCTCCACAGACTAGGAGCTTGGAACTGTATGAATGTGTGTAAATAAGGATTTTTTGGGGGAAACTATTCCTGTAGACATGTTGCAGCCACAATCTCAGAAGTAATATAGTGTATGTCTGTGTAAACTGTTTGTTCAGTGACTCTTTGGCATCGTGGGTAGTTGGTGCTAGCTCATAAATGGCTCTGTTGAACCTATTTAAGCATCTCCAGTGAAACAAGGAGGAAGACTCAGTGCACTGTTATGCAATTAGCAATTACACGTCCACACGTTATTGTTTTTTCGCCATATGGTTTTATTTATAAATGCCAGCCTCTCCTCCCACAGTCCCCTGCTGAGAGATAGGGAGAGAGGCAGAGAGGCAGTGGCACATGGCCAGGGGAGGATGTATGCGGTATCGCTGTCTATATCTCTTAGTTTGTCTGTCTCGATCTCTCTTCCTTTCCACCTTTCCTCTCTCCATTCTCCGTCTCCACTGTTTCTCTATTTTTCTCCCAGATAAAACTTTGATAAATTGGCAAAACATTTATGCTTGCAGCATGGCTCAGAGGAAGCAGTAAGAAAAAAAAATCAATATTGCTCCACTGAGCATGTGTAATACCTCAAATGAAAGAATTCCTGAGTTCTCTTTCATAGATGGAGCACAGTCACTGCCCCGGGCCTGGGTTATCATCAGCTGCAGGACTGTGCCCAGCTGTCTCTGCGCTTTACACTTGTGGGTCAGTGTTTGGCGAGAGCTCATCGGTATAGAGAGTGCAGCCTCTTTCAGGGCAGATAGGCTAAAGATCACATTCGTGACCTCTGACATTTGCCTCTCAAATCATCCTTCTGACCTAAACCTCTGAAACAAGAAAGGCGGAAGGAGGTGCGTGTTGGAAAAAGATCAGGAGAGGACGAGAGTCGGTCACCCGTGTTATGTCAATAGCGCTCTGGTGGCGGAGTTGTGTAAATTGATCTTTTACAGTTTGTGGAGGTGACGGTGCCTGTAGGAAGGCAGATAAATCAGGCAACCTGGGGCTTAGAACATTGATTGGTAGGACCTGTGACAGAGTGAAGGAGAAAGACAGAGTCAGAGAGAAAAAAAGAGGCTTCCAGCTCAGGCCCTGTGGGACGGTGGGTTTGAACGGGAGCTTACATGCTATACGTCAGCGGGGGAAAGATGAACTCATAGACCTGCTCAAGCATTAAACAGGAGCCAGTCCTGGTTTATTTTTGTTTATGTTAATTTGTTGTGTGTGCTGAATAGGCAAGGGTGTTTTTTTTCTTTTTTTTTCTCCTAAAGTGTAATTGTACTGGTTTGGTGTTAAAAGAAGCAAGGAGCATGAATTCAAACAAAACCTTGTTTACCTTAAAAGTACTTCTGTATTATATTTGATGAGCAATTTTTTTAAGTAACACACTATTTTTTTTATACAGAGACATTTTTCAACTCCAGTTAAACAGTTGAGTTTTATCGGGTTTTTTTATCCATTCATCCAATCTCCAGGTCTAGTGATAGCACTTTAACTGCAGCTTAGCATAGATCATTGAATCTTATTAAACTATAAGCATCACGTGAAGTAAAAAAAAAAAAAAAGGGGGGGGGGGGGGGGGGGTGATATTTTCCCCAATAAACTCTTCTGTAATTGCAAAGTTAAAAAGCGATTTTCTAGGTTGAAATGTATACTGAAATGAACTATACTCTCATTCCGGGTCGGTGTAATAATCAAGAGCTTTGGTGCTGTAGCATGGGTACAGCAGACGCAATGTTATTTTGCAGTGCCTAAAAATAGTTCCCAGAATTTTCCTGTGTAATATCATTGTGTAGGTCTTAGGTGTAACTACAGAGAAGTCAAGTTTTAAATAGGGAAATTATCTAAATGATTTATTTTCTAATGATTTAAGATACTAGTGGTCTAATTAGATTCAGTGATCGATGCTAAGCTGCACCTACAGACCCATAGATCAGCTGAATGAAGTTAAAAACTGTCAAATTTAACTGTTGAACTCTCAAGTTGGAAAATGAGACTTTTGAGATTTTCAAAAATAGTGGAGTGTACCTTTGAAAGGTAGTTCACCCAAAAATTTAAATTCTTTCATTAATTACTGTCACGTTTTATGTCTGTTTAGTTTGGTTTATATCTGTGTTTTTGTATTCTTGGTTTAGTTTCGTTTTCATGTGTTCCTGTTTGGTTTCGTTTTCCCCATCTAAGTTCCTGTTTGCCCATATTTGGTATTTCCTGTCATGATGTCATTATTAGTCTCCCCAGCTGTCGTCCCTTAACTCATTAGTTTGTTGTGTATAAGTACGGTGTCTTTTGAGTTCTTGTTTGTCGGTCAATGATTGTTACGTGTGAATGTCTTATGTTGGATTTCTCCGTGTGATGTACTAAGGATTATTAAAAGACTTTGTTATTTAAAGTTCATGCCTCCTGCGCACTCCATCATCGAGCACAGAGCGTGACAGTTTGTTAGCAAATCCGTATGAATTTATGCACAGCAAAAATTGGAGAGTTGAAATTTCGGTGTTAAACCTTTCCGAGTTGATTTTAACACCCAAAGAGTAATTTTAACACATTCAGAGTAAAATGGCATTTGGTGTTGAAGTTATTTCACAGAGTTGATCATCAAATGTTAAAACAACTCCATAGAGATGTAATTAGACTCCGCCCCCCGCCGCGTCACTGCCACTGCTGAACTCACGAGGACGCCGCCATTATCTTCCAGTGCTTTTGAAAGGTAAGTTACATTAAATCATACTTAAGCATTCAATTTGGTGCTAGTTTAATAGCAAAATATTACGTGCTGTGGAGGGAACGCACCCACAGCCTGTTATTAATGCACATCGTGGTCGCAGTTTAAGATAATATCGCTCGTTTCGATCTAACGTTAAGTTTAAATCTAATTATTAAAGCGTATCCTATTTTTAATTAATAAATGGACCGAATTAATAAATCGAATGACATTTTTGTTTTACAAAGTGTTTTACTTGTTTATTGCCAAGAGAAAAATAGTTGACGACCTGATTAACCTAACGTAGCTAACGTTATCTAGTTAGCTACTGAAACTGTGTTGAACTTTTATAAACGTTATATAGAGAGAGACCATTAAAAAATGTGTTAACCTGATGTTGTTACATGTGGTTATGTAATCTTTAAGACTTTTTTTATGTGCAATATTCACCTTGCAGATGTAACAGTAAACTGCACAGTACTTTTTCCCATTGCTAAATATGAAAAATTTATATGAAATCTTTTTCTTAATAAAAAGCATGTGGATAAATAATGTTAATCGGCACTGGTAATAAATCGACAGTCGACTGCAGCGTGAATAACGCTGTCTGTATATTGTAATATTACTGCGTGAACGATGTGACGTACATCATCCAGTACAGTGTTCCTCATTTACACCAGTTTACAATGTCAAACGCTTTGCATTTTCCAGGTGAAATATTGGTCCAGATCAAGTACAACGAACAGCAGAAGTACGTGAAGCTGGATTGCGCTGAAGGTAGGTTTGACTTAATGCAATTTCACCTAAAATTATTTTTTGTTGTTTTTTACTCTAATAAAATTACTTAGAATATGACTTAAATTTGAGAAATTATGGCTCGGTTTCACAAACGAGGCTTAGTTTAAGCCATGACTAGGCATTAGTTAAATTAAGATATTTAAGCAACTTTTACAAAATGCCTTAACACAGAA
>JAUCNO010001758.1:6599741-6623993 GCA_032353835.1 Enteromius viviparus
ATACTACATAGATAGATTAATGTTAAAGTGTGCTATATTATGCGTGGTAATATAGCTGTAACCCCGCTAAACACTGAGTTGTTTTCACTTACCGTAAGATTCCACGATAACTGGAAAAATGTCTCAAATACTGCATTGTTCGTCCATCAGTGACCGACTCTCTCCCTCCGTTTTGGTCCTTCCTAAGATTTTCTTCCCTCTGACTCAACTGAGCGGAGCTCTCCTCTGCACCGCTATTATTTTCACTAAAATATATGAAAATTTATGCAAATGAAAATCAGCACTAACTGTTCGTCTCTTGTTATACTTGGGGATTTTTCCCTCTCTACTTGCACAGAAAACAAATGATCTCCCCAGCAGGGAACATGGGGACCTTGTTACATAAACAAATAAATAATAAACAGCCTACTTTTCAGATAAAAAAAACATTAAACTTCAAAAGTTGAAGGCTTGAACATTTGAAATTGCTTTGAATCCTCGGAGTGTGTGAATCCCTTTCCTCACACTGGCTATCGCGTTTCTTATATGGCCGCACGAGATTTTCTTTGAAAGGGAGCAGTATGAAATACATAGCAGTAATTTAGACCAAAATCTGCTGGAAATTAATGAATAGACAGCCCCGTGGCGGTGGCCCTACTTTGCCATTCAATGTAAACAAATCCACGAGGTTCTTCTCGGTTTTTGAGTCTGATCCAAATGAAATCTTCTGGGAAGGGGAGAGCGTATAGTGCTCTCTTGGGTTTTCTACAAAACCTGATTCGGTGTTTTTATACCCAATACACCAATACTAAATTTAATCTAAAATTGGCTTTTCTGTCACAATAGCTTTTGGAGTGATTATTCTTGTTAAATGATGCATTGGTTTACGTAGGCTATGATTTGCCTGTCTTTAGGCTAATATTCTAGTAGTAGTTCATAAGCGTCATAAGTGTCACAGCTCTCTTGTATAGCCTACTGAAGCTGGGGGACCGTATGTCAATCAACCCAAAATTTCTTTGGACTTGCACTTTTATTTATACCACTGGGTGATTCCATATGTTGCAGGGGTCTGATGGTAAAGTCTAAACAATTCAGCGCGAAATTTGAAAAGGAATGTCGTATTTGCCCTATCGACAGTCGATCTTGCTTGGTAAATTAAAAGTCGTTTCTTGCAAACCCCCAAAGGACTGCTCAGTTTGCCTTAGTTTTGGTTGCCACTTTCTTCCCATGCCTTTCTTGTGTCGAGTTGCCTTGCACTCTCTGTTTCCGCTTGGAAGCATCGCACAGTGATCTCGTTAACTCTTGAGAGGCCAGGGGGAAAAAATAGTAGGCTAGCAGTCAATAGTAGTGACGCAATTACGATAGTTACTGCGTCGATATTTTTATATTATTGTGTTTAAAATTGCAACAGACAAGCTGGAAGAGAAACTATATTTTTGACATCATAAGAGGAAATTGGATGTAAACAGGGAGCCCACGCAGTGGAGGTTAAAAAAAACTATTTCGCAATTTCAATTAGGCCTAAAAGAAAATCTGTTGTGTTTGTTAGAGGTCACTGTTCATCACTCTTAAATAAATTCAACAGAAGGCTGAGTGATAGAACTATGTGTTGTTATTTTATTATGGCCCCGAGAAAAAGCCCACTGACAGTCACAATGTCTTGTCAATGATTCACCAAAATAATTCACCAAAACTGTGGGAAATTGTACTTAAATTGGTATTTATTCATATATTTCCACATTTTTTAGAGTTTTCGGTCATTTATCTTGATTTATTTATTTAAATTCAAAAGCAGCCAATTGGAATAGCCGGAAGGGGGTCTAAGTGCCTAAAGCGAGTTCTCTAGACCTGTCAATCTCCCCCGTGCTATCCAATCAACGAGAGCCGTACACCCGACTTCCTTGCATTTGGGGACAAGACGTGGACGATGTACGCAGCGCAGGGTAAACACTCGTGTGTCCTCGAGCTCTGAGGGAGGGACGGAGCTAACTGTCAGCGAGAGAGAGAGAGAGAGAGAGAAAGAGAGGGAGGGAGAGTGAGCGAGGGAGAGGAGAGAGAACAAGCGAATGAGAAAGAAGGCATGCAACACTGCTTTGCACTGTAATACTGGATTGTACTTCAACTGGAGCGGTTTGGCAGGTTTAAACACATCAAAACAGAACAAAGAGACAGACTTTACAGCACCATAAAAGAATCTGCAAAAGAAAAGAAATAAAGGGACGGAGCAAGTGAAATCGCTGCGGCTAAATCACAAAAGAATTGAGGAAGAACCACGTTTAATATTTTTCCACTCGGTAACGGAACATACGTTTGGACTTATTATTTTTAAGGGCATATTACAACTTCTTCAAGCGCCAGAAGTTTCTTGCGGGACAAAGTTTTGAAACATTTTTTTTTTAATTCTTTCATTTGTTTTGTTTTTTCCTTGTGCTTAGACTATTTAAACAGAAAATATATCGAAGGACTGTTTGACTTCCGAGGGCTTTTCAACGCTGACATAAAAGTGGAATTTATCGTTTCAGTCATTCATATGTTCGAAATATATGAATGCACAAATTATTCAAGAGACGGATTTCGTCCTCTCGCCTACAATATCTTTCTCTTTGCTTTTTGTTGATGGTGTTTGCCAAAACACAAGCCAGACTTTTAAAGTTTGAATAATTCATGAGATATAATTTGCTTGCATTAAAAAAGTTTCTGCAAAAGGGAGGGGGTGATCAGCAAACATATTCATAAGGTTAGCGGAATGGCCACAGCGGCTTCCAACCCTTATCTACCCAGCAGTAGTATATTATCCGGCTCGATCGTGCACTCGGACTCCGGAGGTGGGATGCAGCAGGGCAGTGCTGCGGTAACCTCAGTGTCCGGTGGGTACAGAGGAGACCCAACGGTTAAAATGGTACAAAGCGATTTCATGCAGGGCGCGATGGCAGCGAGCAACGGGGGACATATGCTGAGCCACGCTCACCAGTGGGTGACGTCCTTGCCTCACGCTGCAGCGGCGGCTGCAGCTGCCGCAGTGGCCGCAGCTGAAGCCGGATCGCCTTGGTCGTCTA
The DNA here is from genome assembly GCA_032353835.1 of Enteromius viviparus. Classification (NCBI taxonomy): domain Eukaryota; kingdom Metazoa; phylum Chordata; class Actinopteri; order Cypriniformes; family Cyprinidae; genus Enteromius; species Enteromius viviparus. Next base: position 6,602,777 of record JAUCNO010001758.1, read on the forward strand.
GTCCCGTTGGAATGACAGGCAGCCCGCAGCAGGACGTGAAAAATAACTCTGGGAGAGACGATTTGCACTCTGGGACTGCGCTGCATCACAGGCCCCCACATTTAGGTCCCCACCAGACTCACGCGGGTGCCTGGGGTAGCACAACTGCTGCCCACATCCCTTCTCTAACCGGGAGCCAACAGCAGCAGCAGTCCCTCATATACTCGCAGCCTGGAGGCTTCACGGTGAACGGCATGCTCAGTCCGCCGGGCAGTCAGAGCCTAGTACACCCGGGTCTGGTTCGTGGCGACACGCCGGAGCTCGATCACAGCAGCCACCACCACCACCATCACCACCAGCATCAACATCACCAGCAAGCACACATCGGAGTGAACAGCCACGACCCGCACTCCGACGAGGACACGCCAACGTCGGACGACTTAGAGCACTTTGCCAAGCAGTTTAAACAGCGCCGGATCAAACTGGGCTTCACGCAAGCGGACGTGGGCTTGGCGTTGGGCACTCTGTACGGGAACGTCTTCTCGCAGACCACAATCTGTCGCTTCGAAGCGCTCCAGCTCAGCTTTAAGAACATGTGCAAGCTGAAGCCGCTGCTTAACAAATGGCTGGAGGAGGCAGACTCCTCCACGGGCAGCCCCACCAGCATCGACAAGATAGCGGCACAGGGCAGAAAGCGCAAGAAGCGCACCTCCATCGAAGTGAGCGTCAAAGGTGCGTTGGAGAGTCACTTCTTGAAATGTCCCAAGCCTTCGGCCCAAGAGATAACCTCTCTGGCGGACAACCTGCAGCTGGAGAAGGAGGTGGTGAGAGTTTGGTTTTGCAATCGGAGACAGAAAGAGAAAAGGATGACGCCCCCAGGAGTGCCGCAGACGCCGGAGGATGTATATTCTCAGGTCGGCAATGTGAGTGCAGATACACCGCCCCCCTCCATGGACTGCAAACGAATGTTCAGTGAGACATAGAACAGCATACAAGACTAAAATATTTTATATATGACTAATCTGATAAAACACAGACTATCATCAAGATAGCAAAACATTTTGATACTGTGATTGTGAGGGAATATTGAGACTGCAGATGTGTTACTATATATTTTTTTCACAAGAAAAAAAAAAATCACCCCTCTTCCTTCCCAACCCTAAACCGCCCGCTAATCTTCTTCCAGGCCCTTAAATGTCTTAACCTAAAAGGTTGTGTCTGCTCTTTCTTTCAGGGACATTTTTTAGTAGATTACTTAAAAGATGCAAGTTTAACTGGGCCGAGCGAACCGGGCGACCAGAGGGTGACAACTACAAGTTCGTTCCACCAGGTAATATTGGCGCATTAACTTCAACTGAAAAAAATAACAGAAATTAGCAATGAACAACAAAATCTTTGCCCCCCCTACCCTGTTGTACCAATGTCTTGTTTGAGAGGCAAAAGACGCAGGCAATTGTGTGTGTTGTTATGGGACATTAAACCTCAAACAAAGGGATGAAATTCAACTGAAACAATGCGAAGAACAGTGGCATCCACGAAGCTTCCATCCAACTTGGCAGAGAAGACTGCATGGTTTGATATTATCCAAAAATATGGAATGGATTTTTTTTTTCTGTCCTTCCAATCCTTACAAAACAACAAAAGACTGCCCTCAGTTTCTGATCTCCAAGATCACATCTTTTGATTTTTTTTTTTATGTAAAGAACTGAATCTTACGTGGATTTTTGAGGACAAATTTAAATCAAAGATGACTTTTGAAAAGACTGAATATTCCGCAGCTGCACCTCTTTGAAAATCTTCTGTGCGAACATCCGTTGCCAAGTGGGCCAGAGCTGGTGCTGTGGATGTTTTCATGTGCTGCCATTTCCAAGCAGTATTCTTTGGTAGGTTTTATTAAACAAGACTATGTAAAGCCGGCAATATAGATTCATTAGATCAGATGCTGATCGGAATTATTTACTTAATATTTTTCATTAAAATGCTTTGTTTTAATATTTTATTCGGGATACATACGAACTATTCCAAACAGTTATTATTTATTTCCCCCAGACTTGTGTACAATGTTTTTTTCCCTGTTTTCGTTGTTGACCTTATTTGTTTTGTTTAATTTTGTATTCTCATTTTTAAAAGAGCACAAATCTACACGAGCTGACTTTGACAGTAGGTAATAAGGGTATATTTTGATGTGATGATTTGATTGTAATTTAATTTCAGTAGTGATTCCGTAAGAGATGATCGAGAACAATAAATTTGTTAGAATGAAACAAAAGTGTGTGTTGTGCCTAAGATCGTAGCTGCTTTTAATTTGAGCAATATTTAGTCAAAATGCATTTTAAAATGATGTCTGCTGAATATTAATAGCCTAATGTTATGACACGCAGTATAGAAATAACGCTCGAAATCCAAACCTTTCTATTATTATGCCAACAATATAGAGATGTTTGATTAGAAATACAGCCGTCATATAAACATTTCACACATTGAGTTTTTCTAAAATAAATAAATAAAATTAGATCAGTGCTACGTGGCAATCGTTTAGGCCTCAACAGAAAGCACTAACGCGAGTTTTGCATTTCTAGAACTTCCAGAAATTACATTAAGCTAACTCACCTCTTTGACAAAGCAGCAAAAGTGTCACCGCTGTAAATCACTTCAGTGTAAAACCATTTTGTTAGCAGGATGAAATAAGGCTTTGTGACAAGTAATAGAGATAGCAACGTTCAGTAAATCTCACGAGAGAAAGCACAGAAAAGTTGATCGCTTGTGGAGGTGGAGTGTTTACAGTGTCACGCGCTTTTGCTTTTGTGTAGGCTACCTGTATTATATAGCGTTCACGCCAACTGTCAATTCCATATGCATTCTATAAACCCGACCATCATGTTTTGTTTTGTTTTTAATCAGTGTTAAACTGGTCTGCTTTTTGCAAACATCTTATATCTATCTATTTATATATCGTCTAAAATATTGCTTAATAATCACTTTTTAAATAAGTACATACAACTGGAAACTAAAACACGTGTTTACACACATTTTGAATATGCATGCTTTTTATTGCATTTGGCATTCGATCAGTCCAGGTGTTTAACAATAGCAAAATATTGTAACTAGCCTATAGTTTATATTTTTCTCAACAGACGGAATTTCTCAGTTTTCCGTGATGACCTAAATATTAAATTATTTGTATTATTTAATTTTATATTTTATTTATTTATTTTAGTTAAATCCACATTTTATGCCAATTTTCATTATAATTAACCAGATTACATAATCTCACCAATGCCCTCAGGAATAAACAGGCGTGTATATAATTCAAACTGTAAACTTTAGACGGTATAAACATGTCATAAAATTATTTCATTTTTTATTCCTAGCATTATTCATGTATAAGCTTAATTATGTTGGGGATTAAATTATTCTGAGCTAGACCTCATAAATGAAACGGACGAAGTGTTTTGTAAGCGGGCGAAAACGGCAGTGTGATCGCTTCAACTTTTTCTTGGGATGACTATTCAGCAAAACGCGCAATTCCCTCTCACTACGATTTAAATTTCGCGGATGGATTCCCATACACTAGTTGCTTAGCAACTAAATTCAATCAATGTTATAGAAGTATGCATCCCTACTCTTTGTCCCCAATAATAAGAGTGCCAGTCTGACATTCAGACTGATTTTGTGCGACCCGAGTTAAAGAAATGCTGTCATTGAGAAGTAGGCTAAATTAATTCATAATTAAAATGTAAAACATTTTGAGGGGTGAAATCAGCTAATGTGAGATATTTAAGCCAATGTGTATGATTGCTTCACGAAAAATCAGATTGCGCGTTGTTTACTAGTATTATTTATTTAAAAACATTTTAGGTTTAGAGCAAAATGTCTGGACAAAAGTCTTCAGAATAATTTTCCAGTGACCCTGTTTTTCTTTCGGGAATTAGATTAACTTAGTGAACATATAAAAATAGTATTTTAATTTACTGATTTACTTACATTTAGCTTTCTGTAGTTTGCAAGGAGGCCTGGAATATGTTAAGCAAGCTGCCAAACTGCAATAAACTCCATAGTGCTGTCACATGACTTTCGACCCACGTGCTCAGATGTATCCACTGCTGATAAAATATAGCGAAGAACTACTACGATTAGAAAAAATCCGAGTTTCTTTCTTCCTTTCCTTTTTTTTTGTATGTTTTCCTTCCTTTCTTTAAATTATTTTTTTAACTCAATGTTCTACAAAGAATTTTTTTTTTTTTAACTTTACGTATTTTTATAAGCAACTCAAATTATTATTAACGTTTTGTAAGTATGATAGTCATTCATAAATAATCGTGCCGTCACATTCATATTTTTCCTACCACCGCGTTTGGCCCAAATTAAATGTATTTTATTCCATTTATCCTTTCGTGCCAAACCTTCTTATTAAACAAGCTTACAATTATGTCACGGTTAAATAATCTAGCAAACAGAGTGTTAACACTACACCTGAAGTACATAACTCTAATATGTGTATAGGCTATTTGTAACAATAATATAGCTAACGTTACACATGTGCTTTTGGAAAGACGTTTCAACTTGAGCTGTGAAGTAATAACATTTTAATAATAATTATAATAACAACACAAATAAATAACATCGCGCTGGCAATCCATCTATCGTGAAATGCATTTGATACAGGCCTTCTTAAATTTCCTAAATATTATTATTAAAAAGTTTGCTGGTTTGAGGCCAAAATTACTTGTTACTAGATTTTTAACCAGTATTTTTAAACATTAAATCAGACTAGGACACTCACTAATTTAGGGCATTTATGTGGTATAAGCAATTTTTAATGTGCAACGAAATTCTACTTTGAACATCGCACTTAATGTCACAATAACTAACAAGAGATTTTATTCTGAATGAATAACGTGGTCTCTTAACTGAACAAACGAACACAAACTCGTGTTTTGATCAGTGTCAAAAAAGGTAGGCTGGAGTTAATGTAATCGATGAGGTTTCCACACTTGATTGTTTACAATCTATATTTAGACGAACAGAAATAGGCCAGGCTCCTCACGGTTTTTTTTTTCTTTCTTTTTTGTCTCTTAGCCCCTCGTGCTGTGCACATACATAATGCTCTTACATGGGACATTTCTCAGTAGGCAGACGTCCTCCAGACCGCCTTTGTTAATCCATGTTCTATTGTTATTATGTTGGTAATAAGCAGTAAGTAGAAATGGTTCTAACCTTTAAACATCTTTATTGTTTTAACTCAAAAAACCTGCATTTTTGTATTCTTGTCAGAATGCTTGGTTTTTATATTCGTCATTCGTGACAATTTATAAAAAAGGTTCAAATGTGTCAAATGATAAAATAATTAGGCTATTTGACAGTGAAATATTTTACTACTTATATAGAGCTATGTGATTTAGCCCTTTAAATATATCCATTTAGTTATTAAAAAGTTTTTGTTTTGTAAAATAATCGACTACTTAACTCGGGGAAAAAGTTAGTAATGCGCACATTGTGTTATAGATATGTGAATTCTGTATAGTAATTATAATTGTTGTAATTTACATATATACCATTTTTCATAGTCAGTAAACATATATTAAATAAAGTTACATAAATATTTAATTTATAATGAAAAACTATAATAATAATAATAATAATAATAATAATAATATGCCACTTTATTATTAAGTGATAAAAGTATCAATTTTGCGGTAGGCCTGTTTGTTTAAACTATTCAAGTAAAATCATCAAAGAATCAAAAACAGATTCCAGAGCACGCAGACTCTGTCACTGTACTGCCGCAGCGTGTCATAAGTAAGGGCCCTCAGAACTCCATGGAAGTCCCTAGTTGTGCTGTCTGGAGGACCAGCCACTCCCAGTCGCTCTATCCCTCTGGAGACACACTGTAAACGCCCGTTCATGTTCAGCGGGCGCAGGTGCTACTCCCCTCTGTAAACCAGAGATTACATTTCCATCACATGCCTCCTGAAGTCATGTGAAACAATAACCACACACATTTACGCAATTCTCAAAGCCATTGGCCATGTATGTGGTGTCTTTATTGTTAAGTCACAGCACTATTAACAAAATATTAGCCTAACTTAATTTGCCTATTTTATCATCCTGTTATTTTTTATATTGTTGTTTATCTGTGTATTAGATCAGTTTAGTATTATGCACGTTTCCCTCTTCGTTGTACAATTTGCATTACTGCATGGTGTCTCTCATTGAGATCCCAGCCTCTTTAGACAGAGAATTGTGCAGACTTAGCTGCTGTCACTTGGGTCCCTGGTGGTATCTAATGAGTTCTTATGTGCTGAGTGCGACTACCGTAAAAGGAGTGTACAGTTTTATTCCCTAAACAAATACGTAAATAAATAAGTAGCTTTTATACAGAACTAACACAGCAACATTCAAAATTTGTAGTAAGACTGGACCATTCGGACCACTGGTGAAACTGATCGCTCCGGATCATATGCCCAAACGGTATGCAGTGCGCGCTGGGCACCGCGTGCCCTCCGCCGCTCTTGAGCGCGAGAATAGAACTTAATGAAATATGTATGCAGAGTGACGTGACGTGTGAGGTTTCCTTTCTATAGAATGAGAAGTTCAAGTCTCTGTGCTTTGAGAGACAGACAAGGAGACGGACAGGTGAGGGAAAGGGCCACCGAACTAGGGTTGAGTGTATTTAAATTAACTAAAATAAACTTAAACCACTTCATAATATTTTCGGTGGCATATAAAACTATAAAACTAGTAGGTTAGTCATACATTAAAAATATATAGGGATAACAAAAAGAGTCTTTATTGTAACCCGTTTGTTTGTTTTAATTCTAATTTAATGCATTTATAAAGATATCTAGTTCGTTGCTTTGTGAACTAAATTTTATATACTTAGTACAGGAAATTTTATTTAATTAGCAGTTGGCCACCATTTGTTTCCTCGACAGTAAATTACAATTACAATCTTACAATTACCTATAATTGTGAGTTCAAATTATTTGTAAGCTACCTATTTTTTTAAGTAAAAGTAACGTAAAAGTAGTAAAAGTTTTTAAGTAAAAGTAGAATTTGTATATTTGTAGCAGTAGCAATAAAATAATACACGTCATTAAATTATATGTTAACTTATTATACAAAGCACACGGCTTTTTTGTTGTCTGTCCCGTGATTTAGGCCTGCTTATAGGCTATTAATAGCCCACATTTGAGACAAAAACTATCTAACGATTTTTATGGGTTGAGTATTAAGACGAAGGAATTCCCGTCTTTTTCAAGTCACTGCATCCTTCTAAGCTCAACAACACACTTACAGCTCTACAGTCTTCTACGCAACTGGAGCGAATACTTCCATGGCCCAACAGCGCCATCTGCCGCTTTGCACGGAGGTGTTGTATCACTGTTATTCACAAAGATGAACCAGTTGTTTTTTACACATGTAGCCTAAGTTATACATAAAGATTTATATACTGATTTTGTTAGTAAAATTGCATTTATTTGATTAGGCGGATGATATAGATAATGGATACATTTTCATATTAGGCCTAATATGTTGCCATGTTCCCCCAAAGTTTTTCAAGTTCAATTTACTTCAAATTCAACACTTCACATAAAGATCCCACCAAAGAATGTGTAGGCTACTACAATTGTTTACGCTCTAAATCAAAGTCAAGGGACCTATACTTTTCTATTTGATCAGCTTATAACCTATGGAAGATTCCATTGATCACGGCTGGTTTACCAAAACAGGACTTTAGTAAAGCTTAAATGGTCCTTGATTTGTAAGGCACGTTTCCTAAAATTACAGTTATTTTAACAGATTTCTTTAATAGGTGCTCTTTCTGCTTGCCTTCATAGTTTATTGAAAAGAAATATAGTGCATTCATGTTAATCCATTTGTATTTTACAACGCGTCTAAACATTTTAACAGTGAACGAATGAATGAGTGAATGGGAAAATGCAAAATCTCCTTTAGCAACGTGCATGCCACGTGACATTATTATGGGTGCATAACTTCAGACATGCCTACCTCGAAGGTCGCTGCACAGTGAAACCCACAGAAAGGAAGACAGAACAAGAACTTTGGTAAACCCTTTGTAGGAGATGAACACACAATACTCAGCAGTTAGGCTAATGCACACAAACTGCTTTTAAAGTCGAAACAAGAGGGTTAATGAGGGTTTGGAGCTGATCAATTGTCATGGGAACTAACAAGGGGGCAGAGACTGAACAGGGTAACACTGAAACAGTGGGGAACACACTTCATAATAGGAGTCTTTATGTACAATGCAGAAACACAGACAGAGGTAACACACAGGATGTGTGGTGGAGTGCCCTCTGGTGGAGCTCGAGGGCACTTTGGCCGGTAATCGTAACAGAGCCTCTCCCCAAGGAGCAGCTTCCAGACGCTCAAAATACAGTCCATAAGGGAAGTGGAACCGGACCTGAAGCATAGAGCCAAGGTGGGCGTGGACCGTGGAGCAAAGATAGTGGCAGACGGGACCATGGCAGTGCGGGCAGAGTTCTATAGCATCCGTGGCTATGACTAGGCATGACAGGGATTCAGAGGTGGCCTCTATAGCCGTGACAGGGACAAATAAAAGTTTGTTGGCTTCCAGGAGGCCTGTGGGCCTGTGTGCAGCCACTGGTGAAACCTCTGAAGAATCTCCAGCCTGAGCCAACACCTCTGGAGGTAGTGCAGCCACCGGCAGAACCTCCGGGTGATCTAAGGCACAAGCCGACACCTCTAGCGGTTCTTGGACTGCAGTGGACTCTGAGGGTTCCCAGACTGGAGCAGACTCTAAGGATTCTTGGACTGGATCTGGCTCTAGATCGGGGCTCAGAGGATTCTTGGACTGGATCTGGCTCTGGAGCGCAGTGTGCAGTACACACACTCAAAAGAGCCACCGCCATGATGGGTAGCACAAAGGATAGAGGGACAGTCTCTAATATGGCCTGTGCAGTAACACTGGAGATGCCCGCTGCACACACAGACATTAGCAGTGGGTCCTCCAAACTGGACACCAGCCTCCCACGTCATTAGGTAGCCCAGGTATCTTCATTTGCAACATCCATGATGCTCAGGAGCAAGGAGACATCTGAGGTGAAGACTGTGGCTTGATATCCGTAAAGTTTCAGTGCAATTTCTGTTGTGATGGCCATCTCGTGCTGCAACTCTGGGTTGGCGGCCGTCTTGGGCTGTGGCTCTGGCTTTGCGGTCATCTTGTGCAGCAGCTGTGGCTCTGGCTTGGCGGCCATATTGTGCCAAGACTCTGGATGATCAGAAGCAATATTAGCTTGACTAGGCTGGTGCAGGTCACAACGTGAATTAAATCATGGAAATCCATCAAAAGTTTACTTAACTTATGGTGGTCTGTTGCAGGTTGACTTGGCTTCTGATCCTCAATGGTGGATTGGTTTGATGTGTGACATTCAACAGTAGCTTGACTGAACTCATGATTGGCAGCTGTGTCATAATGGGGCGCTACGGTGCACGCGATCTTGTACTCTGGGGCATGGACCAACTCCGTATTAAACACTGTGCCGCGATCCTCATCTGCAACACCCACAGTAAATTCAGAGCCAACAGTTTACAGAGCATAGTCAATGAAATGAGCTAGAGATGAATGTGGACCCTCGCATGTAAGTGGTGAGCGCAGGGGTCGATTAAAAATATCTGAACAGGACAATGTCTGGGAGATCTGAATTACAGTATATGCAATGACTAGGAAGTCTTGAATAGGTACCCATACCTGGCCAGTGTTTTTCACAAAAACTGCTGAATCCTGGTTGGGTGAATATTCTGTAATGATGGAAACGGGGGCGTGTGAATCTGATGGAGCACTTTGGCCGGCGATCATAACAAATATTAATTTCATGCAACATTTTGTAGACTAGCATAAATAATTAAGTATTCACTTAACTTCTTATCTTCTTCTTATCAATATAAGGTAACACTTTATTTTAAGATGTTACATGTACTTGCTATTATAATAACAATAAATTATACCCAAGTAATCCTAAGCCAAACTGTAAAAAGGACACCTTAAAATCTAACCATACATTTTAAAGAAAACAAACATCATCAAGAAACTCTGTCTCCCACATCACCTTGCCAGAACATAATCTTGTAATTTTAAGCTATTGGTGGATGCAGATATTTAGAGAACTGTATATTCATATATAACTGCAAGAACGATGTTGATCTAAACTATTATTTCTTATAGCACATAAAACAGCTGTGAGATATATAAACATGGTAAAATAATAATGTAAATTTTGGTGAAAAATCTTTGGTGGATTTTGGGAAAGTTATTTATAATGTATTTTGATTATCTTCCTATACATGTTTAATACTGACATTTAACTAATATTCACCTTGAAATGGGTGAGCATATTTCAACAAGCAACTCAGAATTAGCATCATCAGGATTTTGTACAATCATTATAATTATGGCCTTTATTATGTATATATTATTTGCTTGCACAATGCACAAAAATTGCTTGCTTTTAACAAGAGAGTAATTTACTAATATTAACAATATGAGACCTTACGGGAAATGTTGTTAGTTTATTGCAGTTTTCAGTGGTAAAGTGCTTTTCAATTACACAAGGTAACTTTGTATTTGTTCCCAAATCTCTCAGGTTTTGAGGATCTCTGTACTTTGCAGTCCCCTCCCAGACAAAAGATAATTGGAGTTCTATTAATCACTCAAATCCATGGCTTCCACATGCTGTCTGATCCCAAATGTTAAGTTGCCATGCTCTTGTTTGAGAGGAATAAATTTAGCCTGGATCAGGATGGATGGTGGTGGAGATGTTGGGGGGATCAATGGTCCTCAGGGGTCTGGTGACATCTCCAGCCACACGCCTGCCTTTGCGTCATGGCGTTCCGCCAACTGAGGTCAGCTATCCCAGCAGGCCATTCTCTTCAGCAGCAGTTACCAAGGTGACAGCATGTCAGAGATTTGGCTGCTTGGAGCGGGCTTGTAGAGAGCTGATGCATCACCTCCTTGATGGATTTGCCAATAGTGCTTAGACCAGGAGGAGCAGCAGGCTGCATGACACACACTGTCCCAACACACGGATGCAAGTGCCATCCCATCCAGAGATCACCTCTTGGTTCGAATAGGCACATGCTTTCCTATACATCCACTGATTAAGCAAAGTATCAGTGGCTCTTGGACAAGAAGGAAAATGGAATTACAGTATCTTCAGAGGCCCTAGAAGGGGAACAGCAGAGCAGAAAGAGGGGCTGTTGGGTTCAATGTCTCATTAACCAGGTAGGGATTTAGAGCATAGAGCATCTGAGCCTTCTTTAGCTCAGAGAGTTGCAATGTAACCATTTATAGGTTTCAGGGTTTAATAGATTACTAATAACTGGACCCACATATCCTAGGTTAGGTATTACTGCCTGAAGCCAATAAATAGATCACTGTGAATAGATGCCACAGCACTTTTGCACCACTGGAAAATCTTTTTTCTAGATAAGAAGAGAGAGTAAATGAGTGAGTGAAAGTTGGTTTGTATGCAAGTGCAGCAGGTTCACTGGGTTTCTACAATAACACAGAAGATGCTATAATTGACTGCTTCTATCTCAAGACAAAACTTGTCGTGTCTTGTTGTGAAAAAAAGTTGTACATAGCCTAAATGGATTCAGTAACTCTTTTGAGAAGGAGAGATGAGGATAAAAGGCTCAAAGGTGCTCTACAGCAGCCCTCATTAGGACAACTCCAGGTGTGGGAGAGTTAACACCTGGTCACTCATTCACCAACCCCGGGCGGCAGAGATTTAACTAATTCGCTCACCGTTGGGCAGACGGGTGATGTAAACTCACTCACAGAGGTTTTGATATGAGCGTGATTAACCTTAAACATTAAAGGTGACCCGACAGAAGCACAGGCAGATGAAGAGAAGAAATGCAGAAAACTTAGTTAGACATCTGTAGTGCACTCGCAAGCGTTGTATGTGCAGATTCTTAAATCATTAAAGGCTTTACTCCCAGAAATAATAGTAATTAATTTGGTGTAATACACAAAGGACATAATTATCTTTTTTTTGTACTGGCACATATTTAATTACCCGTAATTGTTCCCTGAGCCTCGTTCAAAAGGGGTGTAGACTAGACAATCATAATGCATTATGCTGTAATCCTATATTTGTTTTTGCAAAGAGGATATCACTATATCAAAGAATACATATACAGCAACTACTTCACAATGCTTGAACAAAAACATCTCGGAACTCGTTCTCAGGTCAGGTTTACATCATCAGTAGTCTTATGTGAAGAGCATTATATATGTTAATAACTGCCAGATTTATCCCTTTTCTCTCACAGACCAAAGAACAAAACTACTGATTAACGCGAATTCTTGTGAAGTGTGGAGAGTGTTGGGAGCTAAATTTGCCCCCTGTGCCGAGGGCTGAGGGCAGCCACGCGGCTCCTTGAACACAAGATGGAGTTTAATAAGTAAACAGAACAGCGAGAGGACAGAGACTCTGATCATGGGCCCGTTCGACCACCCCGGCCCCCTGCAAGCCAGGCGAGCTGATTAGCTCTGCCGATTGTACCTAGTAATTGCAGTGCCATGACCCCCTCCAGGCAAATATTAGATTTTAGTGGTTTAACCTTTGCAGTCTACAGTGGGTTTAAATTGCCTGTGCAGATGTTGGGGAACCCAGCGGTAGCCGGAGAGCCGGTGTCCTCTCATCAGCAGAGGGAGATGTCTCAAGACTCCCGGTCCTTATTATCCTTGTCTCATTTAGAGCAACTCTTTATGTCTGATTGGTAGCACAGAGACTTTCACTGATATCATCGCTGGAATCAACTTTGTTATTTAAAGTGTTTATAATTGTGTGCGCAAATGCTGCTGTGCGCAAGCAATTAAAAGACAGAGTGCAAACAACTCGAAAAGATCCACAAAATGAATATGTTGGTTCAAAGAGGGATATTATGCTTGGAATGTGGTTAAAGGTAGCAGGATGAGAGGGTGCCCCTTGCAGGGCAAGTCCATTAGAAGGAAATGTTCATGAGATGAAGCGGTAGGAAGTTTTTCTAAGGTCAGTCTCAGCTACTCCGGAGAGTCAGATTACTCCCGTCTTGTCTGGGGTCTTGAACCTCTTCCTCCCAAGCGTCAGGCAGCTGCATCCCACGGCCTCTTTCACCGCACTGTGTAGTAATGGCTTCCTTCCTGTAGTCGCCATCGGGACCCTACCTCAGACGCTTACCTGGGGAAAAAATACAGACGCAAGATGAAGGAGGGGTAGAGAGGGGGAAGACACTGGTCTTTTCATCCATGGGAAGCAGGGAAGGAACCCTTCAACTTGTCTCAGACTGGAAACCCAATACAGCCATTCCAACTGGTTTGTGTGTGTTTGGGGCGGGGGGCCTACAAAGTGGTTCCATCTGAGAATGAAAGACACTCACACGGGATACAGCCTTCACACACATCGCAAAGTGTTCTGATCTATCATTACCGCCTGTGTAACAAATATTGCACCAATGAACCGAGGTGTGCAACATGAGATGAACAAGATACATTGAGAAAAACTGTGCAATTGCTGGCTCTAGCCCCATGACCACATAAGCCTGCAAAGGAGGCATTAGCAGAGCTGGCAGAGGCAAAGCACTTCACTGATCTAAATCGCCCCATTCTTCCTTATCAGCACTGTGTGGGGAGCAATACTCAGGTAGCCCCCCACAGGCCCATCGCTAAAAGCCCTAATATCTATGGACGTCCGTGGCCACGGCCCAATCTGCTGCGGCGGTCGATTTGTTTCACGCACTGCCAGAAGTGCTTTGTAATTAGGCTGATATTGATGAGGCCTGATTCCAGCAGGTAATCACTGGCAGTTCAGCTTCTCTCCGCTCCTCAGCAAAACGTCTCTATTTATTACCAAGCTTTTGCTATCAATTAAAGGCCACTCCACGCACGGCTCTCTGATAATCAGTCGGATGATTTCCGTGGCTGTCGGAGGGCAGATATGAAATCTGGATAAGCATTCTCCACGGATGCCTCAGGAGCATTACGTTCTAACAATACTGGTGGATTCGGCATTAGAAAGGCGTTGCTTGAAGGACTGTTCATTAAAAGTCCATTTCCTAAATAACCCCGTTCTGGAAAAACAATGCAAATAAAACAGTGATTTCCTAAGAGTTGGCTCTGCCAGCGTTCTGCTGGATCTCTCGCTTTCGCTCCTGCATACTTACTATTTAGTTGATTGTGTGTGCACTTACATCTGTGTGCATCGTGTCCCTGGGCCGTGCGTGTTCTGTGTGGATTACGGCTCTCTTGGATTCTGTCTGTGTCTCTGAGGAAAGGAAACCATTTGGGTCCCACTCGTATCCTCCGGCTGCCTTTTCCAATCACTGCCTCTCTACCTCTTCTTTCTCCCTACAGATAAGCAGCCAATCAGTGCAGGTGCTAGTTCATGCAGGGTAGGGGCACGGGGCGGGTTCCACGGCCCCGGGGCATGAAAGGAGCACTGGCACCCATGACAAAGACACACACTCAGACACTCACACATTTGCACCCCAACGCAAGTGTGTGTTCAAGGGGAAAAGAGAAATCTGTTGTTTTTCTTTCGCTCTTTCACCACCCTTACTCCCCTCCAGCTGTTATGTCTTAGTATCGATCAATGGTGCTCTCTGCATCGGCGAACTATTCATATTTGATTCATTATTGTAATACGGGCCTGTGTTGTGCTTTCCTAAATTGTGGCTTACGCTCTGTTATAAGCTAACGAGTTATGAGTATGAGTGAACTTGTATGCTAGACGTTTAAATAATAGCCATTGCTATTGAAATAGCCACTTTGCATCATATTATGCAAACTCGTAAGAACGCATTTGTAGTGTTTGTCACATACACAATATTTCCTTTTCTTGAAATAAAGCCCGTTTCAAAAATCTCTGGACAGTTGCCATTTACTTTGGCACTGGCCCCGAGTAAACAAAATCATTAGACCACGTCTTAACAGAAAGCATGTGCTGTTTGTTACCACTAAGATGTTTTCACATAAATCCCTCATGAATGGAATGAGAGATACAGCGTGCAAAATACCAGCGAAAAAGCAGTTTTAAGCAGACTGCCCCTATGGCTGATTGTGTCAGCCACAATGGACGCTGTAAGCAGTGTGAAAGCTTTAAGGTGAAAACCACACATGCTGTGAGATGTGCTTATCCCATCACGAGCCAGTAAGGATATTAGGAAAAGCATGATGGAAATTATGACTGGAATAAGCTTGCATCTTACCACTAAAGCTTAAAGAATCCAGTCCCAGCTCTCTCTATCCATTTTCCCTTACTTTTCTTGCCCTCTCATGCCATGCCACTTCTAACCCTTTTTTCCCCTGCAGTGTAAATCTGTATTTCCCAAAAAGACACAATTTCCACATTTCAGACTGTGGAATTTGCTATTTCTTTCTCGTTCTCTAAAACCACACAGCTCTTTCAAGGAACTTACTTTCTGGACTACAGCCACTTTCCAAGATTCCAGGAAAGGAGGAGAACATTTATTAAATTTTTGAAAAGACAACAAAATCATCTACCGATTTTGAAGTCACAACGCCTTGCTTTACAGTTAAGCATGATAAAGCAGTCACGCTTTGTTATTCTTGCAATAATTTTGACATGTTCCAGGTTCAGTAGATGCTAGGATCAACACCATTAGCGGTACAATTGCACTAAAACAAAAAGGATTTCAACTTTACAGCTTTTGAGGATTCTAAAGACAAAACATTATTTTTTCATGCATCTTTCAATTATGATATTTTGGGTTTTTTGGCAGTACTTTTTTTCAGACTAGTGGAAAGAAAACATCCAAAATGCACTTTATGTGTTTCTTATCTGTTTGTATATGTAAAATTCAATTACAGTACATATCTTCAAAGACCATTTTCTCAAAATGAGATTCTTCTCCTGTACTGAGCCAAGAATTTACACTCCAGCAGCACTTACACACACCAAACACACTTTTTTTACAGAGTTTTTTTTCCCTCACATATCTGTTATCTGATTTTACTGTATTCAATATTTTATTCCTGAAATTATTTTTAAAAATGTATTTTTTTTATTATATAAAATTAAAATACAATTTATGGAGTGATAAAAAAACCCCTACAAAATTCTATCTGTACATCAGACTCTAACATGTCGACAAAATAAAATAGTATTTTTGAACCTAGCTTCATCCAATGAAATGTATGCAATGTATTGTATATTTAATTTGATTCATTTACCATATTTAAAAAAAAATTCTGAAAATGTGCAATACACTACATTATTTATATCCCTAATGTAATAAACTGTATGGTAATTTCTATTATTTATTTATTATTATTATTATTTTTACTCTATTACCTGGGGTGTTATGGCTTAAAAGCAGAAAGTGTATAATTTTATAATTTTACTTGTATTATTATGTTAAAACTTTATTGTATTATATTTGTTATATTGCTTGTTATGTTGTCATTGCAATTAACATGTGAATGTAACTTTAAACCAAACTAGTAGGCTAGTAAGGCCTTTTTGTGCTAATCAACATTATACCATAAGTTCTGTAGATTGATCCGAGTTGTACTAAATGTGGATTATTCGTTTTATTTATATTTTAGGTAACTGATATGAGAAGTCATTTAGAAGTGTCAAAAATTGTCTAAATAGAGAGAGTGTTAAAAGTGTTTACATCTTAAAAACCAAAATTAAATTTAATAGAATTCTTCAACCTTATGCTGTACAGCTTTGTGACAGTTGATATTTGTCATATTTGTGAGGATGGCTTACAGAAACACCTCCAGCAAGCGCCTTGAGTTAGCTGAGTTAGGTCAGAACTAGCATGTGATTAATGTGAAGCTCACTAACCCCCATGGTGAATTGGAGACCAGGGGTCGAGTCTATTTTTCTTTGTGAACGCTTGTGGCTAAACCTGAGCGCAAACGTTGTTCATCATTGCGCCACATTAGCTCGCCAGAGCATTGACTGGCACAAACCAGAAGCGTGTGCCCCTTCACTTTGATTAATGTTCACAAACACTCACTCCAACTTCATCATGAGTGAAGACCTGGCATCAATTAGGAGCGGTGCACACATACATATAACCCCTGGAATAAACATTGGCCTGTGGCTCTGAACTCTCCACTTCACGTGTTCATACATAGTACTTAGGCCTATTTAACCACATCTGCCTACTTCCAGACTATTTAGTATGCAAAAAATAGTTTTTGCTAGTGATCCTCTGATGAACATTTTACGCCCCTCACTAGGCCATACAGTTTGCTGTGGCAGAGAACAGTAATTTGGCTGACATTTTAGATCACATGACCAATCTGAATTGTTGGATGATGCATGTTTAGATGTGTATACTCCACATATTTGAAGAACATATTTTTAGCAGTACAAAGGCTACTTTTTAATGATCACAATTGTAGCAAGGATGTTGGTATTAAAACCCATCAGCCTTTAGCCATAAGCCAATTCTTAAAGGTAATGCATATTGTATAATAATCAGGCCAAGAAAATCATTACATTTTATTAAGGAACAGGCATGAAAAGAGATTCAAAGTGATCACAAATTTGTTTAATTGCAACTGCCACAAATTCTGGATACCTTTTAAAGATTCTACTTAATTGGAAAGACCACCATTATACAGTAAGCACATTTCGGGCCTATGTGCTAACTAGTTAGTCTCTCTGTTTTCTTTCTTTCTCTTTTTCTTTTTATACGCTCAATCTCCATTGTATGTGTGCTGAAAAGTTCCTTAGTGCAATTTGGCAGTTTTAATTACACAAATGTGTGTACTGTATCAAATTAATATAATTTATTTAAAATATAAACAAACAAATAATTTCTGCTAGAAACATCAATATCATTCTGTTCACAAGGGGAGTGTATGGACAGTAAAAATGATATTGGTGTTCATACACTACCCCTGTTCTCAATCAAATAAATAAATGAATAAAGAGATAAAAACAGATTATAGATTTGATTAAGTACACTATTTTTAAATGTTGAACAAAGACAAAAACTTTACATTATTACAGTATTAGCCTACTTACAACGGTACCTTCAAAAAGAAAGGTTAGAATAGAAAGTTAATTTAAGTACTAATAAAGGTTATGTCTTTCAAATTATTTAAAATGATCTAAGAACAGATTACAGTGTATCTGGAAAAATATTTTATAATCAGATTTTGTATTTCATTTTGTATCCTAATATTTTAAGGTAACTTTGATGTTTTCTTTCTTTTAAATAATGCTCAAAACAACATAGGCTAAAGACAATAACACATAGCCTAATTAATGATAAACAACGTGGAGTTTTGCGTATCACTACAATGTGCCAAAGGTATTTTTGTGAGTGATGAACGATCTTGCCTGCTTCCAGGATGTGATGCAGTCTTCACTTCCTGTACAGGCGCGAGCCGTCCAGCAAACATGGCTGCCTCCGGTTGCAGAGGCGTGAGGTCGATTTTATGGAAGTATGGGAGCTGCGGGAAGAATTTATGTGTGTCCCGATCAAAGACGGTTCCGCAGGTGAAATGCGTTCTTATTTTTGCTCCGGAACAGGGCTGTTTTTGCGGCTAGTCGGTCGTGATCGGTTCTGATGCTGCTGACAGTATCATGTCCTTGTAACACTACAGTGCTTTTGGAGTCTGTATAAAGCGTGTAGATTGATAGGATGGAATGCTGTCTTTCCGTTTCATTGCAACACACGTTTCGTTAATAACCTGTAGTGTTTGATCGGTTTTTATTTTGTATTTTATGCAGACAATATGAATTGGCATGACGTCCTTTGCGCATGCCAGCTAACTTTAATGGATAAATACAGATGCAGTTTTAAATAATAAATTAAAACAAAATTATAATAATGTAGACTGACTGACTTTTATTTATAGTAATGTTGTTTATAATAAATAATTTATTTCATTATTTCACGAGCTTGATCACTAAGGCTGCTTGTATCTTTTTTCTTTGTAGCATTGACTGGTTCTTATTTGTTGTTCTTATTTTTTTTTATTTATTCCAGCTGCCAGTCAGACAATTTTGTGTGTCATCTTCTTTATGGAGGAAGAACTTGGCAGCAGCAGGCCCTCAGAAATTCACACAGGAGTTTATCGACAAACAGGTGGAGGAATTTGAAATTGGCAAGCGACATTTGGCAAACATGATGGGGGAAGACCCAGAGACATTCACACGAGAGGATATTGATGTGAGTCACTATTCTTTTCTTTTCTGTTTTATTCCATGTTCAGTCTATTTCTATCAATTCTGTTCTTTTATTTACATTTATGGCCATATTTTATTTTACAAGAACCATCAGTGTTATCTTCAACAAATAAAATATATGTAATAACAGCGTTGATACAGCAGTACATCTGAATGTTTGATTTATTATTATTACACAGACACACACACACACATGTTGGTTTATGCGGATTCCCCTTAAGTATAATGGTTTTTATACTATACTAGCTGTATTGTCTATCACCTTACACCAACACTAAACCTACCCCTCAAAGAAAACCTTCTGCATCTTTAGATTAAAAAACCAAAACCTTTTAAGCCTTTTGAATTATGGGGACATCAAAAGGTCCTTATTAATTACCTTCACATTGTAATACCTATAATATTAAATAATAGAAGTTGTCTTATAAACCTGAGAATGAACGAAGTATACCACCTTCTGCTTCAGCTGATGTATCATTTGTTTATTTTCAAAAAGATCGTTTACAATATATAGGTTATACCTTTGTTGGTATTTATAAGTACTGTGTATCTATGAGTGGTGTTAGAATTATGTCATTTTACAGCAGCTTAGTAAATTAGATATCTTGATTTTTATGAATAGTTTTTGCCAGTGGAACTGCAGAAGTATATATATATATATATATATATATATATATATATATATATATTCTAAAATCTTTTTTTATTATCAGTGTTGGAAACAGTTGTGCTGCTTAATAGTTTTTTTAGGAGTTTTTGATCATTTAAAATATTAATAAGAGAAGCGTTTATTTAAAATGGATAATTATGTTCAAAACTACCGTTACAGTAGTTTACTGTTTCACTACTGTTCAAGTTTGGGATCAGTCCATTTTTATTCTTTCTTCTTTAAAAATAAATTTATATTTTAATTAACAAAGGATCTATTAAATTAACAAAAAAGGCACAGCATAAATTTACATTTTAGAAATGTTTTATATTTGGTCAAAAAATATGTTGCCTTTTGCTTGTTATTCATTAAAGAAAGAAAAGAAAAAAAAAATCACTGGTTCCAAAAAATATATTTGTCTGCACAACTGTTTCCAACATTGACAATTCTAGTAATAAATAAGCAGATTAGAATGATTTCTAAAAAAGGTTCATGTGACACTGGAGTAATGATGCTTCGTATCAGAGGAATAAATTACATTTTAAAATATGTTCACACAGAAAACAGTGTTTTTAAATTGAAGTAATATTTCACAATATTAGAGTTTTTTTCTGGATTTTTAATCTAATATCTGCAGCCTTGATGAGCAGAAGAAACATCTTTAAAAACCATTAAATATCTTACTAACCCCAAATTTTTGAACGCTAGTGTATAAATTATTTGATAACACTAATGATAGGAATATTGCAGTACGAGTTATTTCTAAACACTATTTTGCCTTAAGATTTTATTCTATTACTATTTTTATCTTGTCTGTATCTTCCATAATAACATGTAGAATTTGATATATCTAGAGTAGTGTTTTTCAATCTTTTTTATTCCAAGTCATCCCATTGTCAATATTCAAAAGCCAACTTGTCAAAACTTTCAAAACTCATAGTTTCTGTTAATGAAAAAATCAATAATTACAAATAATTACATTTCAGGGTTCCAAAAGTTTTAATGTTCATAATATTAATTTCTCTTTTCTTTTTAAGCAATTAATTTGCATAACAACAATTATTAATTTGTGATTTACTAGATAAGATAACTTCTATATATAGGCCAATGCTTATTCCTTGAAAATAATATTAATTGCTTATTCCCATGAAGATTTAAGATTTTCCTCATTTAAATCCAGGTATAAAAACCCCACCCTTTTTTATACTCTGAGCGTCTTCAACTTATTCTCCTTGTAAATTAAAAGAAAAAGAAAATAAATTGATGCCTCTCTTTCAGTTTCCTTACAAGTAGGAAGGAATCTTCCTTAAAGGAGAAGTTCACTTTCAAAAAAACTTTTGCTGAAAATTTACTCACCACCATGTCATCCAAGATGTCCATG
>JAUCNO010001758.1:6635585-6650163 GCA_032353835.1 Enteromius viviparus
GCTTGCTGTTTCCCCACTTGTACGTCGCTTTGGATAAAAGCGTCTGCTAAATGAATAAATGTAAATGTAAATGTAAAGTAAAAATGTATAAAATTGTAGAATTGATAAAATTACATTAATAAATCAATAATGTAAAATCTGCTTTGTTATATACAATGTTTAAAACTATATTGAGTTTTATAAAGCTTTATTTTCGGCTTCAGGTAAATTAAAACAAAGTCTGACTTACTAAATTTATCTGAATCAGCCGTAATTTTAAATGAGTTGAACGGATTTGGGTAGAGATCCTGCTTTGTCTGGTCTTTGATTGAAGGACAGGAGTGGCACAGACAGAGGGTAGGTGGGGGCACATCTCAGAGAGGAGGGGTGCAGACGGAGAGCTGGGAAGAGAAGCTGTGACTCGGGTCTCTGATCTTAACAGGGCCTGGATGGGGTGATGGGGGAACAGCCCTTCTGCTCCGAGACAGGCTTTGTTTGACATTTTACCTTTAGTGTGCTAAATCAAACGAAATATAACGGGCAATGTTAAAACAAAGCAGCATAAACAGGAGATCGGAATGATTAAGGAAAATGCAAATGGGAGGTTTAGATTTGTGAAAAGTAGAGGAATGAGAGTTAGGAAGATGAGTGTGACTGAGCTCTTTCTCCTTCTTAAATCCCATTTACAACAGGGAGCATCACACACTTCAGTAGGCACGCCAGGGCTTTGTGATATTAGGTGTGCGTGTGAGTGTGTATGCGTGCACACGTGCTGTTTTTCTGTGTGTAGGTGTGTGCGCACATCAGCTTCAGGGGTTTTACTGCGATGGGAAGAACCCCAGAGAGCCTCCTGCGTTAACCGCCTCTTTGTCACCACAGCTAATTCTTTTTCAAAGTTTGTTTGTTTTAGCTTATTTTTCCCTTCTCTACCATTCATCTATGGACTCGACCTTGGGCTAAGACATCTCTCAGTAGCAGTAAGGAGTTTGTGTGTGTGTGCACGAGTTGACTAATGCGCCATTGTCCTCGGTGCGCCCAAGCCCCTCATCCTCCCCTTTGCCCTGCAGTGGCTGGGACCCCTGCTGCTAATTTAAATAGGTATGTCAAATCTGCCTGCGTGCAATGGCTCTCTCATCCAGCTTCGAATCGCACAGAGGTGCTCCGCGTTCAGAAACCCTGCAGTGTGCAGAAAATAATGTACAACTCTCTTTCCTGCAGAGAGGAATATTTTTTCTAGCATGAGCTAAAGGAAGCAAAACAGGCTGTGTATATGGACATTTAACTTAGTCAAATTTCAGAACGTTACACAGCAATCAATGTAACCCACTTGCACATTCAAGTAATCATGTATTCCAGCACAGCAATAATCAGTTATTTAAAAAAAAAAACATTGTGTGACCTTTTTTATTTTATTAAACTAAATCTCCCACCAAAGTTCTGTATCAACTGTATATTCCAAAATTGGCATTTTTTGATGATGTGTTGTGTTTTGGGTGATATATTGTGGTCTAGTAAAAGGTGGGATGGCGTTTGCTCAATACTGTGTAACTGGAAAAAAACAAACAAACATTGCAGTTGTTGTTTAAAATAATTTTATTCAGCAAGGAGGCATCAAAAGTGACAGTAAACACTGTTCTTTATAGACGTTTCAACAAACGTATTAAACAATGTTTTAAACAAGCACTTTATTCTATAAGAAATTAATAAGAAATTTTACTTTTAGAATTAAGTAAAATGAAAATCGGCACTAAATCTACATATTAGAATAATTTCTAAGGGGTCATGTGACACTGAATACTGGAATAATGGCAGCTGAAAACTATTAAGATTTAATTAAATTTATTTAAAAAATTAAATCTAAATTTGGAAACATTTTGTAGAATTTTTATCAAATTTGTATTTAAAGAAATGCAATTAGAAAAATCCTAGCAAGCACACATTATTGAATGGTAGTGCATATTTATAAATATTATGGTTCAAACTTTATATATATAAATATATATAGAATTAAACATTTGACATACCCAGATCATTCTCAGAACTTCAAGAAAAACTTAGCTAGATAATGTTACATTGGTGATTTGAATTTGACAGAACTCAGAACAGAATTCAAACAATACAATTTTTTTTGCAAGGCCTACCATTATGTGATCTACTTTTTAGTCACTGTGCAGAATTAGCCGGTTGCATAATTTGATCTAAAAAAGTATACTTTGACACAGTGATTGTCAGTATTACAGTTTCCCCATTATCTGCCCAATGCCCATGTGCATAGGCTGGACAGAAAATTTATACTTAGACCAACAATTATTTACTTTATTAAAGTCATAAAAGCACTGGCTCATGAGTACTTCCTACTTTTATCTGCAGGCCCTTCAACTCTGATCTTAACTTGTGTTGATTATACTTTATTTAACCTTCGAAGAAAATCCTGTGTGCGGTTTGGGAGGAGCGAGTCTGTACAATTTACCCATGATTTGTTGAGTACAAGTAGCCTCGGCCAACCAAAAGGCTACATTGAAAGTTCACATTAAAAGCTCAGACGACGAGGAGCCTCTCTCCCCTCCTAAAGGCATTTGAATTTCTCTGGATTCGTTATGGCGCTGTGATCACGAACGTGTAACGTGCATTCCCCCGCTTTTTTTCTCCCTCCCCCCTTTCTTTTCTATTACTCCTCCTTTTTTGTGCTGAAAATTGGTTTTTGCCCGATGTTTGCTTTTTTGGCGAGTAGCGGTGGATTATACGCACTCTATCAGGACCGAATTAAACAAACAGCTGTGGGATAATTGAGGGGGAAATGAATTCTCGCACAGGCGTGAGGAAGGTGCCGACGTGAGCTGCATGCCAGCGTCGGGGCCCCGCGTCAGACCCCTGCTCCGCACCGCTCCAGCACCACCACGCCTGACGGGCACTCCAGGATCACGGGCGCGATGCCAATTTAGACAAGTGTGCCCGAGGATGCCATCCTGCTCCGCATGGCAGATTCTCCTGTCAGGAGGACGTGCTACTGTGTGTGTGTGTTAGAAAAGAGAGGCAAAGTGCGGGGGGTTACGGCCCAAGTGCTCCCCAATTCAATTTTACCTCCATACACACACACACACACACACAATTAAATTCTGCCAGAACTGAAGAGAGAGAGAGAGAGATGAGATCTGCCTTCATAATGGAGACTGTGTGTGCGTGTGTGAGAGAGCGTGTGTGTCGGGGGGATTTTCAAATCCCTGCTTTTGCTTCACTGCATCTTTTCTTTTGAGGGATTCCTGAATATCTATGAAGAATACCTCGTCCTTCATTCTGTGTATTCATTGACTTATTAGTCAACAGAGACCATGCTTAGAGGATTCTTTTTCTTTTTTAGCATTAATTCTGCGTTTGGTATTGAAACTGACCACTTTCTATTTCTCTTTTCTGTTATTATAGGAGGTCTATGAGAAGGTTCTGGCAATAGAAAGACACCAGGACAAGATGAGAAATAAAGGCCTTTTCACGTCAGAAACCAAACAAATGTGAGCGCTTCAGAACTTCATTCAAAAGCACTTTGTGGCAGAGGCCAATGTATTTGTCATGTATAGTGCTTGGTGAATAGTAAATTAGGAATCCGTGCAGTAGAGAATGTTTTTACATTGCTGATTTTCCCTGAAAGCGATGATTTTGATGGTGTGACTGTGTTTAATTCCTCACAGATTGCTGAGTGGGAGCAGGTGGATGTTAAAAGAGGAAATCGAGGAGTATCTGGTGGAGAACGTTACAGATCTTGATGTAAGAACTTTTCCAGAGTGTAATGGGGGATGTAAACACTAGAGGGTGCTGTGGGCAAACTAAGAGTTTTTTTTTTCTTGTTTCGTGCAGTATATGCGGTTGATCCAGCTGATGGAGAAGTTGTCGTCTATGCCCTACTGCTCTCTGGAGGAGGAGTTCATACTGAGGTTTCGCAAGCAGCTGGAAGTTCAGTCCAATAAACATGAGATTCCTGCCCTGCAGTATGACCCACAGGGAGTAGCTTTCAGCACTGCAGATGGTAAGGAAATAAATAGACTGTTTAAATACGTTATTGGCATTAACACACTCTTAGTTTTTCCAACTTTTCCACACTGTATAGTCTGTAGGTTAATAATTCTGAATCTGATTTGATTATTTTTAATAACTGTGTTTATTGTGAACTTTAAATTCCAATGATTGCCATCCAAATGAGGAAATTTATGAGAAAGTAGAAAGCCATTTCCCCAAAGTTCCCCAAAATTGAGAGACAAGAAAAATTTAGAAAGTTTTGAATGAAAACATATTGCTGTTGTAAATTAATTACGGACTAGATATACCTTACTAAATTAATGTAATATTCTTGTGGGCTTGATACTAAAAAACATTGTGAACTGAAAGTTTCATATATTAGTTTTAATATTATTCTTGTCTGTCAAACCCATTTTTCACAATTATCAGTTGATTTGTTTGAATATTATTATATATTACAGTATTTATTAATATTATCAATTTGCTTTATTTTTATTTTTAGTTGTGCGCTTTTGTCATTTTTAGATTTTTTTTTTTAATTCAAATAACTAAAATTCTTTTTTTTTAATAATTAGTTGATTTTTATTTATATTTGACAACTATAGATGAAAGATTTTCAAGGCCTCTAATTCTAATCTGTCCCTCACAACATGAGAAAAATGTAATAATATAATATTTGGGTGTGCTATTCTTTTAATTCTCATGTTCCTGTAAGTAAGATCTGAGAGGTAAAACGTTTATTCTGCAAGCTTTCCATCTCGTCTTCCTCTTCTTCCCTAAAAGAGTTTTTCTTCTGTACACACTGACTTAATTCCCACATCACTCCAACTTCCCCCTTCTTCCCACAGGCAGAAGGAAGACCGCCAAAGCCAGCATCACCCTCAGAGACAGTGGCTCTGGAAACATCACAATCAACGGCAGGAGCTATCTCCACTACTTTCCAATACTACAAGACAGGTGTGTACGAGGGCCATCTTTGTGGAAAGATCCTTTTAGCATATCAAGAGCTTGGATATTTGTTTTTACTCTAGTTAGTATGCCAAAAACGAGAGCCACACCAAAAATGTTCAAATCCAGCATTTGTGGTCCAGTGTGCATGGTGAGTGTGTTGGGTTTTTCTAATGTGGTTGAAAAGTTAATTACACAGATGAGTGAGCCGGAGACTTGGCGCTGTCAGCGTGCGGCCCGCTGCCCGCCCTTATCACTCCGTCCGCTTCACACAGGCCTAATTGGAGCAGAAGGGAAGTGTTGCTCTGTGTCAGCACTGTGGGCCCTCCCCGCCAGCGCACACACACACACACGTCCTCTCAACAGTTTTTTCGGTGGCGGGATTATCACTTTGTCTAAATATGATGGGGGATTTGCACGAGTGTCATTCACACAGATGTCGAAAGCCTGAGTAGTCCAGCGAAGAGAAACATGTTCTTCATTTGTCCTCACACTAAATAACAAATGCTTTCTGTTTGTTAGGGAGCAGCTGATGTTTCCTCTGCACTTTGTGGGCATGCTGGGTCGGTTTGATGTGGAGGGCAGCGTGGAGGGCGGTGGTCACTCTGCTCAGGCTGGAGCTCTGCGATTGGCCATCTCGCGGGCGCTGCTCAGCTTTGTGTCTGAGGGAGAAGTTGAAAAGATTAGACAAGGTGTGTGACAAGAAGCATTGTACTCATGTGTCTATCCAAATGTATTAGTGCTGTCAAATGATTAATCACATCCAAAATAAATGTATATATAAATGTGTATGTGTTTATATATGTGTGTGTGTGTGTGTGTGTGTGTATATATATATATATGTCTGCGTGTGTGTATATATATGTATGTACGTATGTATATATTGATTTTTAAAATTAACCGTTTTTAAGTCATTATTTTTTAATGTATGTGAATTTTCTGTGGCAGAACATATCATAGATGCTGTTCATCTGTCATTATCTGTTTTCTCTGATTACCTGAACAGCTGGGCTGCTGACCGCTGACCCCAGGATTAGAGAGAGGAAGAAACCAGGGCAGGAGGGAGCACGGAGGAAGTTCACTTGGAAAAAGCGCTGAACAGGAAAGGATCAATATAGCACAGGAACACCGAGAAAGGACAAAACTCATCTCTCTATCACTGTATTATTGTGTTATTCTTTAGATAACCATACTTTGCTGATCACAAACAGAAACCAGCCCTACTTCTTAAACTCGCCTGTGACAGTTAAAATACACAAAATAAAGCCTCTTGGCTGACGGCTTCTGGGAGCTGAAAGATCTTTTTTTTTTCTGTGATTTAACTGTGTATATTAAAGCTGTGTTGAAAATGTTAATATAAACATCTTTCAATAAAAAATGTTTTCATATGTGACTATTTTTATTTCTATATATATTTTTCTATTTTTTTTTTTTTCAATAGCTGGAATATAGTGAGATTGGGTAGGTTGTAATGCTCTTAAATAACACAAGATGGCGACAATACTCTGTTTTTGAAATTAATTTATTTCAATTTACGTTGTTGGAATTAAGTAAGCTGAGTTTAGAGTCTAATTATTTTGGGTGTCGATTTTTGTTTAGTTATTAGTTATAGTTATATTTAATAACTATAACTATGCTGGCTTGGCCTGACGTAACACCTGATAAATGTATGTAGTGCACATATGGTTACATAACGTCCAGGGACGTCTTTTGGACGTCCAGTACCAAAACTGGACGTCCAAAAGACGTCATAAAAACTTTCATTCTGGCTGTCAGGGGATTTCATTTCAACGTCTGACAAAGACGATTGTTCAGTGGGAAATTACTCTCTGCTCTTTTCTATTAGAATGAAGTAACGTTACATCCCAAACCGTGCGTTCCATTCATGTAAGCATAGTTTTATTAAAATGGACGTCTTTACATTCTGTACATTTCACCCACACTGGCATCGATTTACAAAGCAACAAACAGTTATTAATACAGTATGTACACACCAGTATCTATGGATATTTTTATGTATAAAATGCTTTTAAGTGGATAAAGAGATGTCGCAACATAGAGGATTTCATTTCCATTGATAACTGCTCAAGCTGAAAAAGTTTAGTCTCTCTTTTTTTGACAGTAAAGGAAGAGAACGTTGGGTTGCACGCATGACGAAGCTTATATCCAGGAAAACGCCATCAGCAAATCGAAGAGAAAAAAATTAAAAAACAAGCTCACATACATTTTACTACACAGGCATTGTGTACGATACCCAAAAAAATTATGTATTTAACGGTGGGACAAGTTTACATTTTTTAATAGAATTTACCATTATATAGCCATAATTATATAGAACTCGTTAAAACATTTCTGTAAAAATCTATCAAGGCAATTATCATCCTACCTTTTCTCTTGTCTTAGCCGAGGTCATTTTACGCATTTATTAAATGGGCAGTGTTTATTCTGTGCTTTGTCCCAATCTTTCACACTTAACTTACTCCACTTAAAGACAAAACATTTTTCGAACACTTATTCAGCCACGAGGTTCTACATCATTCAATACCTCGCGCAGCCGTTTGCTACCGTGCGTCCCTAAACATCACATGTAATTTAACATGTTAAAATATTTTTGATCACAGCTTAGCATTCTTAAGACATAAAGATTCATGTCCATATCACCACACATGCATATGAGAAACAAACAGTTGGATGTAATATTTGCATTTTAGTCATAACGTTCACAAACACAGCTCGGCCTGAGTCCATTCATTGGTTTGATTTGGCTACAATTTGACTAAATATCACTTAAACTTGACTTCCTTCTGAAGTGGAAAGAAGAGAGAGAGACACACACAATATCTTTCTTGGGTTGTGCTCATTAATCAGAATTCCATTGAAGAATCTTACATAAACTATGACGTAACTTTGAATTTTTTTCTAGTTCAGACTGTAAATTAACATGGAAAATAGTCTCTTTCTATCAGTTTGAAATAGCTATGACTACAAACCATACTCAATGAAATTGTGGAGGGAAAAGAATGCATTGCTCCCTTACACTAAATGAATCATGATGTAATCACTTAAGGCTATAACTTGTCACTCTCTGAGAACAGAGCAAGTAACTTCGGTGTTTTGTTTGTTTAATGAAAACTGTTGACCAGCTTAATCACATAGGCTCATTTTTGATAATTCTGCTCACAGAGAACAGACAGCCAAGAAGACACCAGTATCTAGACCCCAAGCAGTTTGCAAACAATAGTTATTATGGACACAATCCATTTAAAAGCAAAGATAGCCACTGGACCAGTCATCATAAGGCGAGGCTAAAAAGGATCAACCAAAAGACAATGTCAGGTTTTCTTTAGAGTTTTTGTTTGACGTTCATTAAAATATTCTCATATTCATTGTAAGTGTTGTGTATGCACACAGAGGAATAAATAATATTTTCAGACATCCACGCACTCATTTGCAGGTCCTGGTCACACCAAGTGCTCTGACGCGGGCACTGAACACCTGCCCTGTGCACTCAGAGTTCTTCTTGTGTGTGTGCGGTACAGGTGTGACGCCTTCATGTTTCGACTGCCCCACAGTACTTGTCAGCTTCATGTGTGGTTGCTGCGGTGGGCGTTTTCATGTTGTCGCTCTACTGGTAAGTTCAGGGCTTTCTTGGCCACACAGTGAATGTGGACGGGCGTTCCGCCAGGCAAGCAGGCGCAGTCTGGCTCGCTAAAGGTATTGTGGCACAGCTGGCATCCTTTCTTTTCAGACACTAATATTGGACCCCCTCGATACTTCAGCTACACAACACAGAAAGAAGTGGTTAGTGCATCATTGAATTTTCCTAAAGGTATGCTCAATTATAAAAGGAAAGTAACACTATTAAAAAGAGATTTTGGTTTAAAAAACAACACAAAAAAAATAGTCAAAAGGTTGAGGTAAGTAAGTTAAAATAGTAATAATACTTTTATGAGCAAGGATGCATTCAATTGGTCAGAAGTAAATGGTAAATATAAAAACTTTTCTTTTTCAAATTAACACTGTTTTTTTTTACTTTCTATTAATCAATCAATAAATAAATAATAATACAATAGTTTTCCACAAAAATATAACTTAACTGTTTTCATCATTGTTAATAGTAAGAAAGTAAGGAAAGGTTTTTCCGTGCACAAAATCAACATATTTGAATGATTTCTGAAGGATCATGTGACACTAAAGAACGGAATAATGGCTGCTGAACACTCAGCTTTGAATCACACAATAAATCACATATTAATTTCTAAACATAATATACTTTCTTAAAAAAATAAATAAAAATCTTTATGAACCCATAAACTTTCATGAACTTTCAAAAGCTAGTTAATAATAAAATGTACACATCACAATAATTTTCGTTTAAGGTCAAGCTTTAATTTTGTATTATTATTATTTTTTAAATCAACTTGTACATCCATATGACTTTTTCATGCAAAAGTTTTTCCAAATATTAATTAATAGTCAAGTAGCTTTGTAGGTTTATTTCTCTAAGAAATAATAACACAAGAAAAAAACTTAAGAATTAAGTATTCTTTTCAAGAATCCTCCCCTCATTATGATATCTGGACAGTTGTATCCTCCGAAATACATTAACATACATTTATATGTTCTATTATATTCTGATTTTAATTAATTGAAAAGTTTTAGCACCATGTGATTTAACTCTGATATTGACAATAAAAAGTAAAAAGTCATCAGAACTCACCCTGTCATGCTGAAGCTGGAGATTTTGTGCTCTGGCCAGCCCCATTGCAACCTGGGAAGTGCACCGTGCATGAACACTTGCCCTCAGCGCCCCGCACAAAAAAGGACGGAGTAACGACAGAGACCACTCCTCTGGGAGGAGCTTTAACACACGCACTGCATCAAAATCATCAGCGTTCCGGTTAAGCAAGTCAACGGCAGCTACTGTTTGTGCCCCTCCCGGTACATCCGGGTCTAAGTAAACACTTAAGAGTTGGTGGAAAAGGTTCTGACGGTAGGATGGGTCATGAGATGCAGAGGCCCAAGAGCAGTATTCCTCAGCTGCAGCTGAGTCTTTGAGCTGGTGCACGAGAATGTGCAAGGCCTTGTCGTGCTCCTCCAACTTCCCATGTAGTGTAGCTCGCTCAAGCAGAAGCAGCTCAGAGTCCTGAATTTTACCTACAAGCAGATGACACTAAAATCATATTCCAGCTTTTTACAACTCCAGCCATTACACTTATCAGGTACTTCTTGTCACTTCAGCTTCTCTTTAAACCCTTAAGATTGCTGTGTGTGAAAATCCTAGCAGATCAGTACATTCTGAAATACTTAGATATGTCTGTGTGGCACCAACAACCATAACACATTTAAAACCAATGACCTGTAAATGACCTGTATGGTTTCTTAGGATAGGACAATACTCGCCCAATATTTGCAACTATTTATTACTATTATCAGTGGCGTACCGGACACCCCCGCAGCCCCCGCGGTGCGTGGGGGCCCCGCCCAGGCCCTTGTAAAAGGCTTTCACACACCACATAGGTTATAACGTGTTTTTGCTTTGAAAAACTCAAGACGCAGCAAATTAATTTGAGATTAATTTAAAATGCCATGTCATGCTGGAGAAATGGCATTCAAAGCGTGAAGGTAGTGCAATGATTGAAAAAGTACGTGAAAAACTCTTAATAATGCTAAATAATTTCTAAAACAGCAATCGGAAATTCAATTTTCTCTTACATTTGACTTGTCATTAACACTATAGCCTACAAATACAATGTGTTTGAAGAGCAAATTTTACGCTTAACTGGCTATGATCATAGGCGGAGTGTGAACCAACTCCAGGGTAAGGCTAAAAGAGCCAAATGTTAAACATCGTATACCCGTCTTTTTAGGCAAGAACCAAACTTGTCATATAGGCTCATGTTTAATGGGACAGAATTTGTATTGAACATAATTACAATTTAATTAAGAAAATAATAAAAATAATAATTATAAATAGATTTTTCTATTCCTTTCCATGGTTATTCAAACAGCGAATTAATTATATATAGAATGTGATATTATCACTAACTTAGATCTATCATGAAAACTCTCAAAAATGAATAAATAAATACAAATAAATAACAGAGCTAATGATGATAACATAAAAAAAAATGTGTTCGATTGCGCTGTTACGGGTATAACCAACAATTGAAGCTTCACCGATTATTAACCCTTAACCAAAATAATTTTAAATTAGAAAGGAGAAGATAAAATTACTAATATGTTTTTCATGGACTCATTTTACAAAAACTAGCAAACAACAGGATTCACAAGATCTTATATCACATTACATCACCTGCAGCGCTTCTGCGAGCGGAGAAGAAAGAAAAAAAAAAGAATAAATATATACTTTGATATCTCGCCACCTGCCCTGACCTATTGCTTGGATTATCGTTTCTGTCTTTGCATTGCCCTGTTTGTGTACGTTTGCCTGTGTATTGACCCACGCCTGTCTGACTACGTGTTTGCAAATAAAGCCTGCAAATGGATCCCACCGACTCTGATGATATTTCACAGAAAACTTCGCCGCCATCGGATCCAGCGGCTTTATACCAGATGATGAGCGAGATGGGCCGACAAGCCTCGATGTTGTCAACACATCAAGCCCAGCTGGAGAAGCTTACAGGGCTTACTGACGAGCTTGTGCGCTCCATCCAGGCCTAGACTACTGCAATTGCGGCCTTAACTCAAGCCGCGGCCCCCGCGCCCAGCGCCCCGGCTGCTCAACTCGCTTCCCCGGCCGACCCGACATCCAGCGGTCCCGTTCGAATCTCACTGCCAGAGAAGTATGACGGAGCGGCAGGCAAGTGTGAAGGTTTTGTGACATTTATATAACACAATATCCACAAAGCTTCACTTCTGATGAAATTCCGAGAAGTCTTCGACCATACCGTTGATGGTCGGGACGCTAAAGATGAACTCATGTCACTCAAACAAGGCAATTCATCAGCAGCAGATTACACTCGGAGGCGATATCATTGCACGTAATCCACTCACTTGATCATCCACTGATCCTGGGAATCCCTTGGTTACAACTACATAATCCCACTATCTGCTGGCATTCCCTTCAGATCACTCAACGGTCTGAGTTCTGTCATCAACACCGTCTCCGTCACACCACCTGCCAGACGAGGCCTACAAATTCATTCAACACAGAGGATATCGACATCTCCGACCTACCTCCTGACTATCATGATCTGCGCATCGCCTTCAGTCAGACTCGGGCTTCCCACCTGCCGCCACACAGACCCACTGACTGCGGCATCAACTTGATTACCGGCAGCCAACCCACTCGAGGCAGAGTCTTCCCTCTCTCACTCAACTTGAATCAGCCAGCATGGAGCAATATATCAAGTAGGTCAAGGGCTTCATCCGCCCCTCGACCTCACCAGCGTCGGCCAGTTTCTTCTTCGTGAAAAAGAAGGATGGTTGTCTACGGCCCTGCATCGATTATCGGTCACTAAACAAAATAGCCATTAAATATCGGTATCCTCTGCCCCGGGTACCTGCAGCTCTGGAACAACTCCGGTCAGCCCGGTTATTCACTAAGCTGGACCTCCACAGTGCCTATAATCTTGTCCGCATCAGGGAAGGAGATGAATGGAAGACGGCTTTCTCTACCACCAATGGGCACTAAAAAAATCCTGGTTATGCCCTTTGGTCTGTCCAACAGTCCAGCCATGTTTCAAGCCTTAGTGAATGAGATCTTCAGGAAGATGCTCAACAAATTCGTCATAGTGTACATCGATGACATCCTAATCTACTCCAATGATCTTGCAAGCCACGTACAGCACGTCAGGAAGGTACTGAGGACTCTTATTAAACATCAGCTCTACGCCAAAATATCCAAGTGCCAGTTCCACTAGACTAAAATGTCATTCCTGGGTTATATCATAAGTCCAGAGGGAGTGGCTATGGATTAACAGAAAGTCTCCAACTTAAACCAATTGGCCTCAACCACAAAAACTTAAAGAACTACAGCGCCTCCTGGGCTTTGTGAACTTTTAGCGGCGGTTCAACCGGAACTTTAGCAAGGTCGCTGGTTCTGGTGGTCTACTCTCAACACCGATGTCACTGCCTACGTACGTGCCTGTCCCACCTATCAAATCTCCAAATCCTCCAGACAATGCCCTGCCGGTCTCCTCTGTCCACTCCCTATACCTCAAAGACTTTCGTCCCATCTCGTAGTCGACTTCATCACCAACATGCCACCCTCCAACCGCTTCACCACAATCCTCACCGTTATCGACCGGTATCGGCTCTTCCTGTTTATCCTGAAACCGCCGCACTATAATGACATAAGCGTGCTCCGGCACGCTTGCAGAAATCATAATGTGAGTACAGGCCAGCGGGGGAGTGCGGAGGGGGGACAATCGCACTCTGGCCCGGTTCACGGCAACTATGCCTAGTGTGAGTACACTCTTAATGTCCCCACGTTCAGACTAATTATTTATTCCAGCGGATACTTCTTAGTAAAAAGCAATATCAAAACCAGACAGTATGCATATTTCTAATGTTATTCAATAATAACATAAAATGCACGAATGCAATGCTAATTTTCACATTCATTACTGTTAAATCAGTTCTGTAAATGGAGAAGATGGACTCAATAGTATACTGCAGCAGATGCGCCATAAAATTTTAATTTGTGGGGGGGGCCTCAGAGATGTGCTGTACGCCACTGTGTGTGCCTAATAATAAATTGTTGCAAATTGAAAAACTACTTGTTGTGTATGCAAGATAAAAACTTCCGAAATAACCCGAAATGTACAGTTCCGTCTTTCTTATCCTTGCGCTTACACGTCTGGCACGATTCTCTCACTCGAGTTTTGCAAGCGCAAGGGGGAAGGCGGGGTTACCTTAATTTCCTAGCCAATCAATGAGGTTTCCAGACTGTCGACGTACCCTTATCTGATTGCTTCATTTAACGTGCTGGGCACCAGAAGACATCTGTATCTTCATTTGACTCCAAGTACACCTGTCTAAAAATTAAATGTATGAATGATAATTCATAATAATTAATAGTTATTTTTTTATTTTTTGATAGAGGTTAGTGTTCTGTTCGTTTGTTATACAATTTTTTTTTGTCTTCTATGAATTATAATGGAAGCTTTGTGAAACTGCACAGCGTTTTGAGTTTTTTAAACAACATAATCTGTTTGTATGTTTGCTTATGATAGACACATGCAGAACTGCTCCAGATTCAGTCAGACAGGTCCTCATCTTAGGCTCAGCATCGTATTTAGAGCAATGGAACTCTTACTGCACACTACATATAAATATTATATAAAAGCATTTTATTTCCAAATGGTTAGGTTTACATTTTAGGAACACTGTTGTTTGCTCTATTTCTCCAATAAAAGTTAAAAAGCAAAGTCAGAGTTGATCTGCTGCAAATCTACCGCTGTTTCGTTTATGAATGAATCTTTGCTTGTCAAGTCAAGTCACTTTTATTTATATAGTGCTTTTAGCAATATAGATTGTAGCAAAGCACTGAACATTATCAAATAGAACAACAGAGTCATGTTTATGTATATTGACGAGAATTAAACTTTATTTATCAAATGCAGAGACGTCTCTGTAGTCAAGATGACGGAAATCACTGGAAATCAGGTGTCCCCAA
>JAUCNO010001758.1:6650263-6678170 GCA_032353835.1 Enteromius viviparus
CGCCTACTGAATTTCGACTGCTACGAATTCGGACATACTACTCGCCTCGCATGCTGTTTTTCGCCTACTATATAGTAAGGTAGTAGGCGATTTCGGACGCAGCAAAAGAAATCAAAAGCTAAAGTGAGGGCAGGTGTAAAAAACAGGTGAAACAAACGAACTAATTAGGGAGAGACCAAACAGGACAGGACTAAACCAAAATACACAAAGACACGGGGGGGACAAGACAGACAGGTTCAGAATGTCACAGAAGGCATATCTATAAACAGGTGCCGAGGTCAGGGATATGACGGTGCAAGTGTAATGAGTGGAGCATATACTGGAGTTCAGAAACGCATTCTTGCAAAGGAACCCCAAGCAATTTACATCCACTGCACCTCCCACAACTTGAATCTGGTTCTTAACGACGCCTGCCAGAATGTGGCAGAGGTGCGTGAATATTATGACACCATACAGAAACTTTATGTCTTCTTTAGTGGGAGCATAAAGAGGTGGGAACTGTTAGAGGGACATCTCTCTGGTTCATCTGGCCAGCGCACTTTGAAGCGACTATGTCCCACGCGTTGGGCATCCAGAAATGACGCAATCGAATCCTTGCGATTTCGCTATGTGGATGTTTTACAAGCGTTCAGTAAAATTATTCTTCTCTCCAAGAAACATGAAGAGCGCGCAGAAGCTCTAGGTTTGAAGAAAGCAATGGAAAGTTTCGAATTTGTCCTAATGACAGTAATGCAGGGCAAAATTTTGGAGACCGTAAACTTTGCCTCGCGTGCGCTCCAAGACAAAAACATTGACATAATGCTGGCCAGCAAACTCCTAGGGAATGCACTAGACACTCTCACCAAACTAAGGGGAGTTTGAGAGCCTGCAAGCCACAGCAGAAGCTTTGGCAGAATCATGGGGCATTAGGTCTTCATTTACTCACAAGCGCGCAAGGTGCATTAAGACACACTTTGATGAATTATGTGAAGACCAGCGTCTGCAAAACGCCAAGGAGTACTTCAGGGTGTCAGTTTTTTGCGCAACGATTGACACATGTATAGGACCACTGCAACGCAGGTTCTGTGGAATGAATAAAGTGGCAATGCGTTTTGGGTTTTTGAACCCTGGTCCGCTGCTGCGCTTCTCTGACAACAACCTGTTTCAAATGTCAAATGCTTTAGCGGTTCAGTACACTGACGACCTGTCACCAGACTTTGCCATGCAATTGTTATCGTTCAGAAATGCGCTAAAGCCCGAAATACAGGAGATCGAGCGTGGCTCCAATGCAGATCTTGCGCAGCTGTTGTTTATTAAACACCACTCTATTCTGCCCAGTGTCCCCGATGTAGCAACAGCTCTCAAGTTGTTCCTGACTTTAACTGTAACGGTTGCAACTGCTGAAAGATCGTTCTCGAAGTTGAAATTGATCAAGACATTCATCCGGAGCACAATGTCACAAGAAAGACTGTCAAGTTTAGCTCTCTTGAGTATTGAGAATGCCCGTGCTCGCAACATTGACATTAAAGATGCAGTGAAAGACTTTGCGCACCAAAACCCGCGGAGAGCACAAAGAATTCGCTAGATGTTTTGTTTGCCAGTTGATCATCAGAATTTGGTATGCGAATTTCATTAAATGTAGCATATATCGTAAAATGTAGAGTCATTCTTTGTTTCTTTTACTGTTCATTTTTTTACTACAGAATAATTTATTTTCTACACTTTCTACACTTACACTACGCATACTTGTGTAGGCCAGCTTAGACTTGTTCTGCACCTTTTATTGATCCTATTCTGTTAAATACTGTTTTATACTGTTAAATAAAATACGTAGACCGGGGCCATTGTGTGTTATTATTATTAATATTATTATTAGCCTATTGAATGATCCTCATGCTATATGCTGCAACTAAATAAAAAGATGTCTATTGGAGAGCAGACACAGGCACACAGGTACTGGGTACCTACCTAGTAGTAAGTGAACCCTGTACAGATTAGATTCTTTGAGTAACCGTTGTAGTTTCTGGCGAGCAGAAGACAGCTGGTCATCCGTGGCTGACGGTCGCGAGATCAGGACCAGCACTCTGTCTGCATACAGCACAGCTAGATGTGTGTGATACTTCTCTTTCTTTAACAGACAAAAAACACACACAAAGCATAAGTACAGAACTGGACTAAAGAATTAAAAATGCTTTAGCACAGTGCTGATTTACCTGCAGTCTCTTCTCTAGAACAAGATGTTCCAGGTAGAGCAGAAGGGCTTGACTGTGCTTCTGCAAATACGTGATCACGTCATCTGGGTTTAACTGCCCTGTCTTCTCCTCTGAGGTAAATCGTTTAGTGAAGATCTGCACACCAATCTGTATTTAAAAGATAAAGAAAATTACTTAGCGACATCCCAAAGACTATTCTGTGGGTAAACGATAATATACAATATAAAAAGTCCAAACCTTCTGATCCTTCTGTAGTGCCCAGTCTGCATGCCGCCACACAAGATCAAGGTTGGAGCAAAAACTAAGAAAATCCACAACATATTCAAACAGATCTGGCCGCGTTGAGTCCTGGAGATCGCCATTGACGATCTTTACCCACAACTGTAACAGAACAGGACCAAAAAATGCTCTTAGGCATCCATTACCAGAATAAAATATTAAAATAAGATGACATCTTGCGTAAAATTAATATTTAATGTTAAATACACCTTATGCATTTACTGATAGCATCTTAAGTAATATTCCTTGTACTTCCCCCACTGTGAAAGTAAATGGAACCACTTTTATTAAAACTACTTTTTAGCTGGTAACAGTGCTAAACGCAAATTAATTTTAATAAACAAAGCATAAAAATTATTTAAAAAAGTGAAAGTTATTTATTCTATTATTAAATTAATAAAATAACACATTTAGTGAAGAGGCATTCAATTGATCAAAGGCGACAGTAAAAACATTTATAATGTTAAAAAAAGATTTTAAATAAGCTACAATAATATTTTTTTCTGTAGTAATTGGGGATGCTCATTTCGGTTATTTCTCATAACCGACAACCGACGCTCGTTAACCGATTATTAACCGGTTAACTGACAACATTATTTTAAATGAGAATTGAATTCAAAGGATAGCGCCTGTGACCCTTTAAAAATAGTAATATTAATATCAAAGATGGCAACGTCCCCAAAACTTCTGACATGACAGGCGCGAGTTCTTTTATTAAACCTTCATTAACCGACAGCAGCTTTGCGCGGAAAGCGGAGCATATGAATCGCGTGCAGAACACAAAACTGACGAAAGCTGCGGAAAACTGACGAGATCTAATCAAACTTTCAGATGACACGCAGCTAATTTTCTCA
This sequence comes from Enteromius viviparus, assembly GCA_032353835.1. Taxonomy (NCBI): domain Eukaryota; kingdom Metazoa; phylum Chordata; class Actinopteri; order Cypriniformes; family Cyprinidae; genus Enteromius; species Enteromius viviparus. The sequence goes on from JAUCNO010001758.1 coordinate 6,653,589, forward strand.
TCACTATAAGTTACCCAAAACACATTAAAACACGTAACACCCGCTAGAAGTGGATTTGTGCAGCAGAGCGGCTCTCGCGTTTGTTCCGTGAACACTCCCTGTACTCAATGACTGTTCTGCTGCTGTGTGAATGTGGCCAATAAAATGCCACATATGATGTCATGTCATTAAATGTCTAGAGTAAATATTACGGGTGTAACGATTCACAAAAATCACAGTTTGGTTCGATACGATACAGCAAAAATAAATTAAAAAAAAAAAGAATTTATTTTATTTTATTTTTTTTCCCATTTTTATTTATTTAAGCTAACGAAGTATGCCTTGGAAAAGTAAGTCTTGGATGGTATTTATTAATTAATTAAAACTTAATAAAATGTAGATTTGAGCAGTTTCAAATCGTAAACGCTGAGAGTCCTGAGTTCGTAGACCGTGCGCGCCATTCACTTACCGTTTCTTCATGCGTGACAATCCGAGTGGGAGAAGACCACAGGGGAGAGATCCACAATTTAATTTTGTGGTGTTTGTGTCACCAAAGGTTTAGGGGCCATTCACATGCATGTTCACATTCACATCTTTATGTTCAACAAAGCCGCGCAGTTTAAAATCCAAAGCAGAAATGTTTTTATAACTGACAGCGACTTCATGGTTGCCTAGTAACAACAGACGCTACAGAAGCGTGAGCGCTCGGTGGAGGAAGTGACACGCCTCGCGTTTTTCACGCGTTTTTAGACGTACCCTTAAGAGAGTAAGTTACATTTAATGCCAAAGTATCGTTAACGCTAATACAAACAATACAAATGTGTGCGTTTCTATTTTTCATCTGTTTGGGGGTGGGAGGGGCAGGGGCAGACAACGAATTGCCTGTCCCGTCGTTTGCGCTGTCTTGTTGAGTGTAATACTGAAAACATTATATTTTACACAATTTGTTTCGGAATCGTTCGGTTTGGTAATTCGTAAAGCCTAGTACCGAATGGTTCGATACGAATACGCGTATCATTACACCCCTTTTAATTATTTAAAGGAACAGACCACTTTTTGGAAAAGAGGCTAATTTTCCATATCCCCTGGAGTTAAACAGTTGAGTTTTACCATGTTTGAATCAATTCAGTCAAACTCTGACGGTAGCACTTTTAGCTTAGCTTAGCATAGATCATTGAATCTGATTAGACCATCAGCATCTTGCTTTAAAAATGATCAAGGGGTTTTGATCATTTTCCTGTTTAAAGCTTGACTCTTCTGTAGCTACATCGTGTACTAAGACCGACGAAAAAAATAAAAATTCCTAGGCCAATATGGCTAGGATCTATACTGTCATTCCGGCGTAATAATCAAGGAACTTTGTGTCAGCCGCAGTAATATCACACAGTGCCTGAAAATGTTGGGGACTGTTCTCAGGTGCTGCGTAATATCATTGTGCCTGCTGCACTGATGGTTGACTATTATGCCAACCATGATTATTATCCCAGAATGAGAGTTTAGTTCCTAGCCAAATAGGCCTAGGAAATAACAACTTTTTATTTTCTTTCAGTCTTAGTAAACAATGTGTAGAGAAAAAATGTGTAGTATGCAAAAGAGTCTTTAAATAGGAAAACTAATGGTCTAATCAGATTCAATGATCTATGCTAAGCCACAGCTAAAAGATTAAAAGTGTTCCTTTAAAAGGCATGAAAATTTGAATTCTGTCATTGGATATTCACCCTTATGACGTTCCAAACCTGTAAGACCTTTATTTATCTTTAGAACACAAATTAAGATAGTATTTTATGAAACGATAGCAATGCAATTTCCATATTCAAGGCCCAGAAATGTAGTCAAATAGTTCATGTGACATTAGTGGTTCAAACACATTTTAATTGATTTTTATTAAGTTTAATATACAAGAATAACAATGCACATAAAAAAGAAAGTAGTATTGATGAAGAAAAAATGTAGAATAAGTAAAATGAGGAGAGATATTAAACATACACTTTAAGAAATAAAGTTACAAAAGCTCTCACTGGGGAGGTACCTTTGCAAAAAGTACACGTTTGTACCTGAAGGGTACATTTTGGTACATACTAGTACCTAAAGTGTACATATCAGAAACCAATTAACAAAAATAATAATAACTACTACTTCTCTTCTATGGCAGTCTTCCTACACGCATTCACAAGAGTACCATGGTGTATGTATGAGGCTGCTGAAGCAGGAGCCAGCATTCTGATGTAGAACTTCTACCTGGTAAGTCACCCTCTATATAAATCTGTCTAAATATTCAGCAAGCGTCGTGGAACATGCAGCAGAGACTTACACAGTAGAGAAGAAATTGTTGAATAAAGAGTCTTTTCTCTACAGCTGAACCACTGATGACACATGGACTACTTTTATGATGTACTTACTACCTTGACCTTGAATGTGATAGTTGTGTTGCTGTCTGTGCAGGGTCAAAAAGCTCTCAAATTCCCTCAAAAATATCTCTGTTCTAAAGATGAACAAAGGTCTAACAGGTTTGGAAGGACATGAGAGTGAGTAATAATTAATTTCTTTTCACACTGGCAGCAAACTTAGACTAAGCTGTGACCACAATCAAACAGCACATGAGCCATCAGATCTCACCTGTAAAGCAGCAGAATCTTGATCATTGTAGTGATACAGGAGTCCAAGAGCAAAATACCTGAACAGAGAGAAAAAACAATAACAGTCAAATAAAAACATGAAGAATTGTAGCAAATGTTATCCAAGCATTGTCAAACAAATGACATTTAAAGCATTAATTCATGCGCTGCCATGGCAACTGCAGTGAAATAAGGCACACAGGGCATGGATGATTAATGCATCATGACGGTTTAGGACCGTTAGCGACCAAAATGCTACAAAACATGATGCCCAGCAAAGGCATCGCAAACGTCATTTTTAGTTTTCTTGAAAACATAAACTGTATAGAATCTTCTGATCGATAGCTACTCAAAGGAAAAATAAAAGCGAGTACCCACTTGTGATGCTTCTCCAGCCAGGGTGCACTGTCTGTCAGGATACAGGCATTATCGGAGGCCAGCAGGTCCAGGAGACTCTCGTGGCCAGTCTCTGCGTAGAGCTTCAGCAATGCTGTATCTACATCTTCCCGGAAACCGTTAGCGCTGTCGCTGCTACGCACCTCGTGCAGGTAGCTAATGAGGAAATGTTTGAAGCACTGTACCTTCTTTTGGTCTCCTTGCGTCAGGTGGTTCAAGTCAGCAAATTCATGAAGTGGAGGATGGCAACGTGCGAAAGAGGAAGAGGCAGGAAGGAGCAGTGGATAAAGAGAGATCAGCTCCCGTACATCCAGCTGTCCTTTCCTAAAATGGTACATTAGAAAAACGAATAAAATTTTATATATATATATATATATATATATATACATATAATATATACATACATACATACATACATATATATATTATATGTATATATATATATATATATATATATATACTGTATATATATAATTTAAAAGAAAACTTGTGTTATTGGCTCAGAAAGCTCTCAAATTCAATAAAAAATATCTTAATTTGTGTTCTGACGATGAATGAAGGTCTTGGAGCAACATGAGGGTGAGTAATTAAGGACAGAATTTTCATTTTTGAGTGAATTAACCCTTTAAAATTTTAGAAATTAAATTGTAGTACTGCAAGTAGTACAAAAGCTATTACAAAAAAGAACTAAATAAATAAAACTGACAAAAGCATAAAAATACTAAAATGAAAAACTTTGTCAATACCAATTTATAAACACCACTTGATGCTACTATAATAACATTGATGGAAACTGTCCATTTGCTCAATTCTATTCTAAGCTTTATTAAAGGCCATGTTTTTATATATTAAATCAATATAGATGCACCTTCCCAATGCAATCTAAATGGAATATAATGGTAGTATAAGCAATCAAATATTTAAATAGATTACTAGTTCTTGCTGTACATGCAGAATTCAACATGGTAGATCCACTGATATTTATGTCGGCCATTTATTCAGCTGTTAGACAAGTCACTGTTCTCCAACCATTAGCATACAGTGATTAGGGTCAGGTGCACAGAGGGATAAGAAGCAATTAGCAAAGAAGTTAATTAACTTCATTCAGTCAGCCTCTGAAACATCTGGGTCTGAGCGGCAATTAACAGTATTAATTACATGACAAAATTATACACTTCACCTAAAATGCTCTTTTGCTTCTAAAAACTGAAGCTGGCCAAATTGGATGAATCCTGCTTGTTGGAGAATTCTTTTGTGCAATATCTACAACAAGAAAAGAGAAAATTGTCAATTAAAATCCTTTCCCAATAGAGACACTCCGGTTTGCCGAATCAGTTTGGTGTACCTGATATTTTTCTTTGGGAATGTTTCTCTGTGCCGCCTCGGTGAGGGTCAAGGCCTCTTCGACTCGATGGCTTGCCAACAGGTCTTGGATCTGAAGCTCCAGAGGAAGAGGAACCAGAATATACACCACTTTTGAAGAGGCCAGCACTACCTTACCTGAAAGAGGGCATCAGAAATAAGAATGTAGACATTCTTTATAAAGTAGACAAACAGACATTGGTTAGCTGATTATGATCAGAACTCTAAGCACTGCATTACTTGAATGCTGTAGCTGATATACCTACAGTCCAAAGCACTGTTAAACATTGAGGAATATGAAGGGTATTCACTACAGGTCACTTTTATGAAAATACGGCACATTGAAAAGACATGAGAATGCGCGAGTGCCAGTGATTTATAATCAAGCTTGTGATCGGCATAGTAATGAGTTTTTTTACGCGAGACGTATGGCGACTGACCTGATCTGAGCTTGACATAACACCATCACATCAGGAGCTCCTGAGTAAATTGCCTTCACTACATTCTTTGCACTGTTTGCTTTATTAAATGTGAACGAGTCTGGTTTTCTTCATCCTGATTCATGCTTTATCAAGACTTGAGGCTTAAACTTAATCCACTAGCAATCTGAAGGAATACTAACTATAACACCTGAGCTCTTAATATATATATATATATATTTTTTTTTTTTATATATATATTATTTTTTTTTTTTTTTATATTTTCTACTAAAACTCTTTTGGATAGGTTAACTACATACAGAATTATCATATGAACAATCAGTGTTTTACATTTCACTGTAACATTCCAAATTTGCACCTTTAAATCATAAGACCATGAAAACCAAATTCAAGGTCTTTGCTTTTTGAATTGAAAATTTTTTTGATTTAATGCACGCACACAGTTATAAACCTTCACTTATTATTTTACCTTTTTTGTTCAGCATTTTGACACATTTTTTTTTTTATCTTAAAAGGTACCGTATGTAAGAAATGTATTATAATAATCATAAAATGTCTCTGTTATGTTTAAAAGGCATTAAGAAAACCTGTTAATTAAAAGTACTCATATAGCCAACAGCCTGGATATTCTCGTTTAAAAAGCGCAGTTGCAGCCCTCAACAAATGTTTATGTTGTCATGTTTCGTTTTGGTCTGAAGCGCCACCCTCCATCTATCTCCCAATCACGAAGTCAGTAGAGTTTCGGCATCCATGTTGCCTGATCTGCAAAAAACACAGCGCATTTCATCGTCATTACGCTCATTCTATTTGCTGTCTTCAATTTGGCAACCAGCGTGCGTCAAGTCTGAGTAGGAGGGGCCGGGTAAAAAAAACAACATTTCCAATATTTTGAATTTGAACTGCAATACCTAGTTCAACCACTCTGTGTCAATCCTACGTACGGTACCTTTAAATCACAACCTGCAATTCGGCAGGTGAGTTGATCATATGAGCTGCTTCAGTTTAGAAATTAGTTATCAAACAATCAATGCAATGACACATGGGATTGAGAATTTTGCAAATAATTTTAACAGATGCAATAAAAACTAAAACATATGAACAAAGAAAAAGAACTTTAATGATAATGAGCTTAAGGTTTTGCTTTTAGAGGTGGAAAACAATTAACTGCATTCACTGGCGTAAACGGAAGGACATTTGTCACTCTGTCACACGTTCTTTCATTAAGCTTGTGTTGCAATGTCTTCAATCAGTACCAAGTGTGCCACGCCTCCATACACAAGGTGGTGAGACAGTAATCCCTGTTTATATAAGGACAGATCAGGTGGTTGTTGTTTGGACCTCTATTCTATCTATTTGTATAATTAGACCTTTAATTATACTGTATTATCAATTTTTAAATGCCTAGTTACTTTTCACCCACCCTGTAAATAATGTATCTAATTACATGTTAGGTTCTTTATACATCCTTATAATGCCCCGTGTGTACATGATTATTGCGTACATGTGGTATAAGATGCTCTTGAATTTTTTTCGTACATTTAGAACACATTATAGTACGAAAGCTTTTGATGAATCATGATTTATTCGCACCTTTAACATTTCAAATCTTGTGTGTACGCATGTTTAGTGAATGAGACCCATTGTTTGTTGTGTTTTTGTTTTGTTTTTTTTTCTTCAGTGAAGCTAAATTAATTTTTTAGGAACAGTGCATTTGTGTGAACCTTTATTTTGTTTTGCGGAATACGCTTAGTTAAAGATGCAGTATGTATGTGCGAATTCCCAGTTTGTTAGTTCTGACAGCTTGTGGCAATAACTAATGAGCAACATTATTCACACAATGTACCTTTCAACCATCCGGGAATCTGACGTTAAAACAAAGAAACCTGATTTAGAAAAGAGGTAACATAAAAAAAAAAAAAATCATACACCCTGTTAAACTATTTGTATGTTATATGATACAATGGCTTTTTTATGATGGTGAGAACAAAGGATTAAAATCATAAGTAAACAGCCTTTCTATTGCAAGATATCTAACCATCATGTTACATTTCAGATATTGGTTTTAAATTTTTAAGGTAGTGATTACTTGTAACGATGGGTAGGAACTTTCCTGAAGCATATTTTTCCAAACTGAAAAGTTAAAGCTCAACTCACAGACTAAACAAATAATTGGAGAGGTTCTGTATACATCATCAGAGAGAAGTTATAGTTTTCACCTCAATGAATGTGACCTGCTTTACTGTGAATGTAAATATGCTATAAATATAGCCCCACATAAAGAGCCCCACATATTACTTGAATTAATTAATTGAAAAGACAGTCTATCAATACCCTGTCCTGCCTTATGTTTGTACTGTAGCTCCAGTCTAACTGTCATTTAATCTTTTCTGACTCTGGAATGCTGGGAAGACATATTTACTTGACTGACAACATGCCAAATAGGTACACCGTGCCTAAATGTCACTAATTAAACCAGTGGGATAAAATAGGATAAAGGATAAAGTAAATGGTAAATGTATGGGAGAGCACTCTTACCTTCAAAATCCTGTAAAAGGTGTCCATCCCTGAATGACAGCGTCTGTTTGAGCTGCTGGTCCAACATGCTGTGAACCGTCACAAAGCCTTCATCCAAAGCGACAACATATGGGAAACACACAGCCGCTGCAATCACGCTCTCGGACCAGCTCACCGGAGCACGCTGAGATATGCCCTCCGCGTTAGCAAACATCCCTGAGAGATAAAGATACAGAGATGCATGACTCATCACGAGCGATTGCCATGACGGCAATCATAGCAGAGAAGACAGATTCATATCTCAGGTGGGGTGCAGCTAAAGTTTGCAAAAATGACAAACAAATAAAAGCATTCGGCATAGAATACAATTCATGAGTCCTCAGGCATTTCCTTCTGAAATGAACTAGTGCGAATATAAAGGGATTCTCACAGAGAATTTGTACCACAAGCACTATCTTCCTAAATCCAGAAGGGGAAAAAATTCAATTGGCTTGCATCTCTCGCAGGGGTGACATGTTTTTGTAAACCACAAACACTTCATATATGTGGTTCCATTATTCTCAAATCAATGGGGTTTTAAATATGTTTTTGGTTAAAAGCCTGAAATAAGGTTTGTGGTTAAAATAAGCACAATATATTTATGTGTTTATATTCTTCAACATTAAATCCAGTACTTGTCTTGAAAAATACGGTTGCTAACAAGTGGCCAAGTCTGGGACATTTAAAAATTTTTAAACATTAAAAAAAAAAAAACCCTCATCCATTTACTAATCTTATTCCAGAAAACAATTCTAACCATCCATTTAAAAAAAAAAAATAGAGACTGAGGGATTTGTCTGAGGGTTAACAGTGGTGATCCAATCGTGGCATTGTTTGTTTATAGCTTACATGTAGTTTTTTTATACCTCAGGTGATTATTTTTAGGTTTAAAAATAAAAGTTGTGCCTTTTTTAATCTGTAAAGATTATCATGATGAACAAAACTGGTAAGAATCATAAACTTAATTTCCAACAGTAAAAGTTACCACTGCCAATCTATTTTTTTTTTACCATTTAACGTTATATTGATTAATATTTTAATTTACATGAATGTCTACTAAACCAGAGTTGTTCAAACTCAGTCCTGGGGCCTGTTACATAAAACAAGTTTACCAAATAATCCAGGCTTGTTTTGAACCAAATCAACTGACAATAAGTCAGGTTAACTGAAATAAACCTGCTATATTTGGTAAACTGGTTTTATGGAACAGGCCCCTGGAGGGCCGGTGTCCTTCAGAGATTAGCTGCAACTTACCTCAACACACCTGCATTGAAGTAAGAGCTTTATTAACTTCAGGTGCGTTTAATTAGGGTTAAACTAATAAGTACTAAGTTTAGACATCCCTGTCTTAAATCATAAAAGTTATGACACAGATATGATGGAATCAGATCCTCTACATATCATTGTTGACTAAAATGTTTCACAAGTAATAGAAAAGCCTTGCGTGGACACAAGGTAATATTAAAATGTGAATAGAAGGTCATACCGATTAATGTCATTTTCGGTCATTTAACTCACCAAGCCCGCCTGGAGCAGCCAGGAGAAACTCTTCCCGGCCAATCCTCTTCACAATGGGTTTCCTTTCTTCACAGTCGTAAGGGAACAGGTCCTGAGAGGCTCCTGTGCTGTAGTTGAGAATCATATACTGCGTGGACAGGGCTAGACAAATATTGTATCCGTCCAGGCTCAGGGCACAGGGCTGCTCTGGTGTGGTCACTTCCTTTAACATCTGAACTCTGTCCTCGTGGACCCTACAGATCTGGACGGCCCGTCTGCGTGCCAAAACCACCGCCAATTCCACACAGAACGCATCCCCCGTTACTGGATTCTCATTGATACAAAACGCAGTCACACCCTTGAGCTTTGTGCCCCCGGTGGGCACAGGCTCCAGAGTAACCATGTCCACAACAGTGATGGCAGAGTCACATAGGACGATGAGACGCTCCAGCGCAGAGGCAGCCTTCAGCTCTGCCACGGGCTTTTTCAAGCCCAGGTATTTGTGGAGGAGCTTCTGGGCATTATAGGCCAGCTTACCTTTTCCTGTAGTGTGCTCCTCTAGTAAAAAGTGATGGATGAAGCAGTCATTAGTGCCAAGGTACAGGTGTTTGCCGCAGCACTCGATGCATTCGATGTTTATCCGCACTTTTTCGCCCATCACTTGCTCCCGCTCCACGGCGGGAACCAGCTCAAAAGCTTTCACGCTCATGATGCCACCCACATCTACAAAGAGAGAAAACAGAAACAAAATCTGAGTTGAAACAAAGTAAATGTCTAAATTTAGACTTACGGCAGATTTTAAAGGAAAAATAAATTGTATCATTAATTATTATAATAATAATAATAGTAATACAATATATATATGTATGTCTTGCTGTACAAGCCTAAACTAATAGTTTATAATAATATATATATAGTAATAAATAAATAAGCATATTATAAATCAAATCAAAATAACATATTATAGACATTAAAAAGAATTAAAACAATATAACGCACATTTCCTTTCTCAGTCTTGCTGTACTAGAATAAACTAAACATTTTGCAATTATTATTGCAGCTTTTGTTATAAATAGAATGTCTTTATAATATACTTTATATAGTTGTTGTCAATGCAAGTCTAAACTAAAAGATGTTATGCTTTTCTCTTTTGATAAGATGTGGCAGGAAAGAGAAAACCTTCAGTTTAGACATTCACTGACAACAAATACGAACAATATTGTAAACCAAAACGCAACATTGCTTATTAGTGTCACTTACTGGTATAATTTAGCATATTCTAATACAATAAATCACAGCTCTGCCAAGCAGGCATGAAAACAGGTGCCTGTCAACCACCCAGGTTCATTACAGACCTGTCCCGTTCCTCTACAAAACGCTAAAGGTATTTAATTTTATTGTATGCTATATACACTTCTGTGAAACCAGGCTACGCTAGCAAAACCATATCAAGAAGAATCAACACTTAATTCCTCTTTTACGCACCAGCACCAGCTTCACATCAAAACCAAGTCCAGCATAAGCATTTAACGTTATATGAACGACAGACAGAAGTGACTTGATAACGGGCGATCATGGGAGGCTGTGACTTTGCTGAACCTATTGAGATGCCCATCTAAAAATAATAATTTTTTGAATAAGTGCCTATTATGCCAATAAAGCTGTGCTGGTAGACTGTTCGCTAGGTTTAACACACAGCCTACGTGTCCGGTCGTGTGTACGTCTGTGTGTAGCGGCATGCAGAGAGCGCAAGTGATGTTAAAGAAAGCCGAGCGCAAATCGTACCCCAGCCGTGGCCAGAGCGGTCCTGATTTGAGAGATGGTAGCGTTTTCACGGCCTGCCCGTTTCATTCAAGCGCCCCACTCACTCCACCTACCTCTCTCTCCCTGCGGTAACGCTTCCTGTTTCTCCGCCGAAATACATCCGGCCACGTGATGAGGGTGGGCTCTGGCTTTTTTTTTATTTGAAATAAGTCAAGAGTTCAGATGCAAAATCCTCTAAGCACGTCTGGTTTCTTTAAAATTAGCATTTCTTTCTGGCCACTTTGAATAGGTTTCTATCCAAGTACTTCTGAATGGCTTTAGGCTGACATTTTGCGCATTTGAACTGAAGTAGCCTACTTGATAAACATATCCAATGTATCGAAAGCATTTACTAAGTATCAATATCTCCTTTTTGACCAAAACTTCAATATAATTTTGAACCCGAGAAAGCGTTGCGCAATAAATTTAGGTTTAACAATAACGTCGTTAAAACAGAAAGCAAGTTCTTTAAATATTCATTAAATTATTATTATTATTTCCATTATTATTATTTTATCTTATTAAAATATTTATTATATTTATAATTGGACATTTTTTAGCATTTAACAAATGGGAATTTATTTTTAAAAAATTACCACAAGAGGGAGCCATAAGCCAATTTCTTCTCTAATAATGTAGTTGTATACTTCCTATATTGCTTTTGCCTCTTTGGGACTAATTGCTTGCTGTTTTCCCCACCTGTACGTCGCTTTGGATAAAAGCGTCTGCTAAATGAATAAATGTTAATGTAAATGTAAATGTATATAAAATACAGATCCAACGTCTGACAGACAACCATCGTAAAATTATAATATATTCCTTGGTAAGGGGGTTAAAATATCTTAATAATTTCACTATATAATCTTGTAGCCTGCCAGAATAATCTTATTATTCATGAAATAGTTCAGAATAGGCATTAGTACTAGCAGGGTCTTTGAAACAAACATACATTATAATAATATTACTTCTTAATATTTTTTTATTTTTTCCATATTTCCAAATTCAAACCCAGTGGGATCTGACTAATAAACATGCATTGCTTTTAATAAACTACACAGACAGATGCATGATGAATCAGACCTTTGGGTTCTGTTTTGGGTTTCACTGAAAGATAAGAAACAACAGCTGAGGCATATTTAGACTAAATGAATTGAATGCGAGTCATTTTTTATTATAGCGATCTCCTGTAAGCAGTACTGAGCCTTACATGAATGCCTTTCCAAGAAGTTTATTAGCTCCAGCAAATTTTTCACACGTGCTATAAATGATATATATTGGCTGATGAGTCAAAAGCAAGTGTTAGTCACAAAATGGTAAAATTCTACAAAAGGCAATTCTACTAAAAATAGATAACATTCCTTCTTCTTTATGTCTCTATATCTAAAGTAAAAATAATTTTCACACTGCATATGTTTCTTTTGGTTTGGCTAATGACCACAAATTTATGACACAATATTATAATAATAGGCCTTGGCATGCACAGGCCCCTTTAAAGTGAATTATCTAAAGAGAACGTTTTTAGACATATATTACCTTTGATAAAAGCTTTGCTATCGACCTCTAAGAATAAAAGCTATTCAATAAAATAATAAATTGTTAGTAACTGGAGTGCTGTGCTGTCTGATCAGATGTCTTTGCCACAGTCAGGGCACAGGATGTCATCTCTCTCTGTCAGGAAGCCACGGCCCACTAGGGACATCAAACACTTCTTGCAGTTGAAGCAGTCATTGTGCCACTGTCTCTCTTCAAAGGAGATGTATTTGCTGCCTCCCAGACCTGCAGAGGATATGACAGTAACAAAAAATAAAGCTTCTGATAGCAATAATATCATGGGAAATATGACTGTTGTTTGCTAAAGTCAAAGGACAAAAAGATTGCTGTGAGACGTATACAGGTCAGAAAGGCATGATTTCAAAACCAAAATAATTCTATCATTATTTACTCAACCTTAACCTGTAGTTTACACAAAAGGTGAATATTAGGAAAAATATCTTTTATCTTTTTTTTTTATAGAAGAAACATTAGAATTACTATTAGAATGCGAGGCTGTCAAAATTACAAAAAGCACAATAAAATATATGAAAGCGATCAGTGTTGGGGGTAAAGCATTACAAGTAACACGAGTTATGTAATAATATCACTTTTTCCAAGTAACTAGTAAAGTAACGCATTACTTTTTAATTTTAGAGTAATATAACTGAGTTACTTTTTCAAAAAAGTAATGCCAGTTACTTTGTTTTCTTACTTATTGACTGAAAAGTCTCCTGACCCCATGTTGGTAGAAATACAGAGCATTGTGTGCGGTGTGTGAATACTAGGGGTGGGCATAGATAATTTTTTTTTTTTAATCTAGATTAATCTACTTTGATATTAATCAGAATATGTGTGCTACCTAAATAATGACTAAAAGTAAAGTCCTATTCGGACGGGACTAGTTTTACAGAGGGTCGTTAGAGAATGCTTTGTTTCACAGACGTACTTGGTGATTTTAATCCCATCCGAATCTACCATGTCTGTGTGCTTCTCTCACAACCTCTGTGATAATTCTAGAGTCAGAATGTGATTTCTGATATTTTCACTACACGTTTCCTTGTGTGTTTTAGCCAACACGATATGCTGTAGATCATCTTACCGCACACACGTTCAATACATTTTGATATATAAAATAAATAAATAAATAAATACAAATAAAGAGCCAGATCACGGTTATAGACTGGCTATTGTAATATCAGTATCAGGTAAGATTACGCACGTTCATTCCTGCACTCGGTTACACGTGTTTTAATTATCGAAATTAAACATGAGTTTAATACAAATAAAAACATAATATTTGAACTAAAGTAACCAAACATTAACATGGTTTTACTGCACTAGCCATTAAGCTTCACCACGGTATTTGTGATTATACTAATTGTAATCGATCTGAATGACTATAGCAATGCATCTCTGTGACGCCCAGTGGTACATAAAAATCGTGGACGTCAGGTGATAAGAATCCAAGTAGTTTAAAAAACTAGTTCCGTCCGAATAGGACTACAGTGTAAATCGGCTAGCTAAACATCTGCACAAAATTATTAAGTCATCATAGTTTGCGTAGTATATACCAAGCTCCCAACCCAACTTTGTGAATAGATTAACGGCGATATTTTGTTTATGGCGTGATAAGAGTCTCACGTTAACGCAGCACGTTAACACTGATAACGGCCCACCACAAGTGAATACAGAGTAGTTCTAGACTAAATGTGAATGTGCATTAAATCATCTCACTCTCAAAAAATGGATTTAGTATTCATCAAAATGAATTAAAATAAACTCGCAAACCTGCAATAATTAAAATACACAAATGTATCTCATTTTATTAACCAATATCTTTGCTGCTGTGCTGACCTTTGATGATCCAGTTCAACCATACAAGAAAAAATGACTTTTGAAAAAACTAACTATTGTGCTTCATGGGTTTTTCTATTGCTGAAGAGTATTGAACTTTCTCCTGTATTCTATTTTATAGATGCAAATTTACTTTTTCTTCAGCCTGAGGTTTATTGGTGAAACTTTTGGTGTGCTTTTACATTTGCTATAAATAGAACTTCGTATTATATATTAAAAACGAACACTCAAGCTTAAAAATTAACGCAAAAATTATCTAACGCATTACTTTCCATAAAAAGTAACTAAATAATGTAATTAGTTACTTTTTGGGAGTAACGCAATATTGTAATGTATTACTTTTAAAAGTAACTTTCCCCAACACTGAAAGCGATAGAAGTGATAGACAGTTTTGTATCAGCTTCAAAACACCAGACATATAGCATTTTCAAAAATACTTCTTTTATAATATCTTTATGGTGCTTTCTGTCAATTTTGAGTTTTATCGCACCCATTCCTAATTTCATTTCACTGAAAAAGTGATTATGTCATACTCATTTCTTCTATGTCTCCTACCGCTAATAGGGGTGGTGCAGGCAGCACACTTCTTAGCATACAAATTGCAGAAGCAGTTGAGGCAATAGGGAAAGTCATCACGAGAGGTGAAGCGCTGGCCAGACAGCTGCTGCTTACAGCCGGTACACAAAAAGCAGTCCTTATGCCATGGCTGGTCATGGTAGGTCACTCCCCCAGTGGTGATTGGCTGAGAGGAAATAATAAAGGTGTGATGTCAAATATAATACTTTTTATTCAGTGCAAAATGTTGCATTCTAGTGGTTCTTACCTTCTTGCATTGCACACACTGTAGTGCAAATTGTTTCTCATAGCAGGGCACACAGAAGTTACTGTTGTCCTTAGGAATGAAGCTCTTGGTTCCAATAGGCTGCTGACAGCGCTGGCAGGTGAAGCAGGTCTCATGCCAGCTATTCCCCTTATTCTCCATCTTCCTGGAGCCTGGTGAAATATAAAAAAATGCAGACAAGCAAGCAAGTATTACATAGCTGGATAATAGTGAGGGTGGATTATATAACCTATGTATTAAATGATCAGTTTACCAAAAAAAATAAGGAAAATTGTGTACTCATTTAGTTATGGTGCATTCATGTACTGGGAAAGTTCGTATTCAGCATTTATGCATAAAATTCAATAGTTTTCTGCAAAATGATGCACAAAGAATATGCATTAGTTATGATTTTGCTATTGTTTTTTTTAGTTTGAATTATGAATTTGCTGTAAATAATTATGCATTTTATCTTATAGTACAATACTACGCTATTTTGTACAAGCAACAAAAAAACAAAAAAAACAAAAAAAAAATATATATATACATAAATATATACTGTACGTATATATAAATGTATTATTAATTCAGACAAGGCATCTATTGTGTCTGACATGCTTTCTTACTAATATGCCCCATGTGCCGCAATTGAAAGTCCATTCCACCAAGACTTTAATACATAAAAAGTTAATAAAGACATTGTGAAAGAAATCCAACTGAATGTTTGAATCATGCAAGGATGCATTAGCCTCTCCAAGAACCAAGGTTTGTTATTATGTTAAGTCCAAAAGTTGAGCTGCCATTGGCCATACAGTATGTTTGCCTGGATGACAAAACCTATGGTGGCCGAGAGAGCTCAACACGCTGCAAACTTCAGAAAACACATGCAAACAGAAAAAAACACATTAAGAAAACATCTTCATCAGTTTGACAACACAGGCCCTGCAAACAGAGAAACACACTGCAAACAGCATGGACCACAACGGAAATGTTTTAGGTTGATGATCAGGTTGTTAAAATAAATACAAAAAAAATCACCTATAAGTTCAGCAACAACACCTCTCCTCTGGCCAAAAGCCACAGGAAAAAATAATCAGGTCCCAGATAGGTTCATCACTTTTTGAGGTCCCCCTGAAACATTTCCTTTGTCGTCCATGCTTTCTGCCGCGTTTCTGTTTGCAACTAATTTTTGTGTTTGTAGCGCGTTCGTGTGTTTGCAGCACCTCTCTGTGTTTGCTTGTGTTGTGAGAATTTGCAACTTGCATGTGTTTTTTTCTGTTTGCATGTGTTTTCTTAAGTTTGCAGCGTGTTGAGCTCTCTCGGCCACCATAAAAACCAGTTATAAGGGTCAGTTTATAAAAAATGAGATGTAAATATCATCTGAAAGCTTAATAAATAATTTGTCCATTAATGTATGTTTTTTTAGGATGGGGACAATATTGGGCTGAGTTACAATCAGAAAATTTGGAATCTAAGGGAGTAAAATTTTGAAAAAATAGCTTTTGAAGTTGTCCAAATGAAGTTCTTATTAATTGTTATTACTAATCAAACAAAAAAAGTGTTGATATATTTACCATAGGAAATTTACAAAATATATTAATGGAACATGATCTTTTCTTAATATCCTAATGATTTATGGCATTAAACAAAATAGAATTTTGTCCCTTACAATGTATTTGCTTTACACTGCCTACACTGTATGAATTTTCGAAGTGAGTTTTGGTTTAACTCTGGTGGAAGATGAATAAAAATCTTGTGGGTTTGGAATGACATAAGATTAAAAAACTGATCACATAAGTGATTAAATAGCTTTTTTTGATTTATTGATTTATTCAATTGTCCAGTGCTCCAATTGTAAAGTTAATTATTGCTATCTCATTAGCTCTTCAACACAACAAATGTTTCAATGCAATGAATTTGAATGTATCATTCAGGTGTAAAGAACAAATCAAGCACGTTTCACTTACCTGGCATGATTGTCTTCTTGCACTCAAAACATTTGGAGGAATACTCATTGGAGTAACACTCAGTACACAGTAGCTGCTCGTCCTTGGTGGAGAACGGCTTGTCCACCAAAGAACGGTGACATTTGAAGCAGTGGAAGCAGTCATCATGCCAATGACGATCCTTGTAAGACAGATCCTGAGGACAAACGCATACAGGTAAGGACAAATTGGACCTGCATTATCTCACAAGCATTAAACTTGGGTTTAAAAGTTAACTGTGCTTGGCCTCAGTGCTCTTTTTCAGCCTTTGAACAGCTAATTAAGGAGAGCGGGAGGGTAAAGTGTTTCTCAATGTCAGCTTCACAGCAGGTCACTCGCCAATGAGAGCTGCAGGTGCTGGTGTCTGCGACCAATCGCAGTGTGATCTGCCAATTGGAGTACGTTTGTGAAAGTCTGTCCCAGGCTGTGAACACACACCGCCTCAGGATGATGATACCAGTGCTTTAATTATCCACCAATTTAAAGAGAGAGAGTGTGCGCTTGCTAAATCGCTGGCTCAAGGTGCTATGAGGTCACTCTGAGTGCCTGTGACTAGAGGGGAGGTAGGGGGTTAGCAGCTAACTGGGCCAAGGACGGGCCACACAGATGTGGCTCCACCCCAGGCCTGTCCTCCAGTCCGGTGACAAGCCTCCTTATCAGAACTAATGACCATGTAATGTGACACTAATGACAGAAAGTCCCAGAAGCCTAGATAGAAGAGCACTATACGTCTGTAGAAACACAAGGGATGGGAATGTACTTCTAAAGTGGTCCTTATCTGTAACATTTACTAGAATACACTAATTGATGTATTTTTTTATTTAGTACATTGGCTAAAGTGTTGTTAATATGTTTCTTATTTCGATCCCCCTCATTTAATGCAAGTGAGTGGGGTTTTTCACCTGTTTTATTGTCTTTAAAGAAAAAAAAAAAGAAAAATCTGAAATTCTTTTTCTGAACAAACTGAATTTGTAGCATCTCTATAGCTCAGGTCCATAGCATAGATTTTAATGATAGTTTAGCCCAAAATGACAATTATTTCACCATTATTTCCTCACATGCCTGAGTTTACTTTTTCTCCAAAAATGTAGATTCCACACACACTTACATCTGTGTTCATCCATTGAAAGTCTACGCAACGAACGTAACCCTTCACAAAGTACAAAAATACATAACACCTTCAGAGAAAAGGCACAAAAGCTGTCACTGGGGTGGTAACTTTTTAAAAGTACACATTTGTACCTTATTTAACTCTAAAGGGGGACATTTGTATCTTTTTTGTCTGATAGTATATGAATATGAGTTAATCAACTTTAATTTATAAATATTAAATACACAAATGTTTTTTAATACATTTTACAGCGTGACAATTTTGGTTTAATTTGGTTGGACTTTCAGTATGATTTTAAAATATCCTAATTATTGTTCCCAGAGGAAAATGGAACGTGTGCAATGACTTAAGTCTTATTGGGTAAATGATGACAGTTTATATAGTTCGATAGTAATAGTGATGCTTGCCTTTACCTTGCACACAAAGAAACTTAAGAGTGTGGTTTTAAAATCGAACAGCGGTAACAGCTACATATTAAAAAAATATATTGAAATGGTTTTATCTGAAATACAAAAAAACTTGTCTTTGAAATGGCAATGGATGTCTCTGTTTCCTTCACAAATGTGAATCTGGTCTCTTTATTTGGAGTTTATTTTGGACTCCAGAACTGACTTCCTGCTGGCTTCAGTCCAAAGTGCATGAGCTGGCATTCATTCTTCATGACTCCCCAACGCTCTCCTGATCTCTCAGCTTTCAGAGCTCAGTCACACAAAGCTCCAAATCACTGTGTTGCTAAATAAAAATGGTCAAATATTCTGCACTCAGACCTCTCGCTCAGGGGACTGAATACTGAGTAATACAGAACTATCATTCTAACAGAAGTGATGGAAAGTTGCATATTTCTGAATAATTTCTACTATTTAAGTTGGAGCACTCTTGAAAAAGAAGTGCATTTAATTATATTGAATGTGCATTTGTTGTGTATTTAAAATCTTAAAAGTAGGCTATATTTAAGAAAAACTATACGAGCTTATAATAAAATATAAATTGAATAAAATGGCACTTGATTTAAAGAGAGTAGACTTTCATTAGATTTGACACACTTAAGTACACTTTTAAAAAGTGTAAAAGCCCCGCTAGAGGGCACTCCAGCCCGGACTATGTTCTTTGTTTGTCTATTCCTCCATTCTGTGTTAAGGACTTTTATTATGAACAGTTGTCTCCACCCACCGTGTCTGTCGCTATGGCCACCCATTAGTTTCTCCGCATCCTTGTCTTGTTTGAAATTGGAACTTAATTGTACATTTGTGTTTTGCAAAGTGCAGTTCATTGTGTGGATTTTCCCTCTTTGCTGCCTTCCATGTCTCCTGTGTTCCCTGAGATTCTGTTTCAGATTATCGTTCTCGACCTAGACTGCCACCGGACTCTCGCTCTTGCCTTTTCCCCCTTGGATACCGTTAGCCTATCACCGGAGCCCTTTACTACCGAACTGAATTATTCTTGTGTCTCTGCCTTTGATGTCACTGTCTGCCAGTAATTGACTCCTGTTCCTACCCTGTGTGTTCGCTCAATAAAGTAGTTTGCAGATGAATCCGCACGCCTCCTGTCTCCCTTGTTACACTTATTTTGATGTTAACTAACATACTAATGCACATGTAAAGCACTTGATTATAATTTTAAATAATAGTGTTATTCAATATTACATTTAAAATGAATAGATTTTAATTGTTCCAAATTGTAACTTTACCTTTAAATACTAAACATATTATAAAATGTATTTCTTTGTCACAAGGACAGCTCCAGCTGTTGAGTATTTGCATTTTGCACTGTTTGTGAATGTAGAAAATATGAAGGTTAACATACCCTGCTGTTGCAGCCTATGGGTTTCTTGCACTCCTCACAGGTGTTGGAGTATAGGCTCTCATAGCACTTCACACAATATGGATTTTCATCACGCAGAACATACTTCTTCCCAAACAAAGACTCCTTGCAGTAGTGGCAGTCATAGCGTTCTGCCATCTTGAATTCAAACAATTCCTAAAAGATAAACGTGTTTTAAATGGTGTGGACAGGTTGAGGAGGTCATTGAAAATGGTGTTGTTAAGCATGAAATGTAACTTGTAGGCCTATAATACCAGTACTTAACATCTGCAAGATAAAGGCTAATACATGACGCAAACTTTCTAAAGAAAGAGAGGAAGGCGTGCCAATGTATTAGTCCCAGCTGTTGTGTCTCCCTCAGTAAAGCCCTGCTAATAGTCCTGCTGTATCCCTCAGAACTGTGTCCAGACTGACTTTTGTGCACTGCACACAATGCTTACAAACTCTGAGCTAAATGGCAAATGTATTTTCCAGGGAGTCACGGTCAAACAAAAAAAGTTTCTATAAATCTTATCTTGCAGAGTCACTTCAGTAAATGACAGGAAGGGTTGGTTTTGGTGTAGACCATATTTCATATGCTCACAATAGAGCATTAACTTTTGGCTAATATCCCTGGATATCTGGATTCTTAACATTCGCAATAAGTACTTGAAGCAATGTAAAAAAAACACAGCAATATGTACATATATCAATGTAATAAAAGTGTGCCAGGGTTACCATTTTGAAGCACCACTCATTAAACATTTCACGTGCTGTGAGGTACGTAAAAATGGTGTTGGACAAAAATTCCACAGGAAAATCCTTAGTTTCTCAAGTACTTATTGAAAGATTATATGTATCTTTAGTCAGATGCATTTATATCGTTACTGTGTCCCAGATGCAATCAACAGGAACTATCTGTAATGTTGTGACCCCACATTTAGAATAACAAAAGAACAGTACTACTCTGTAACTTACTGCTGATTTCAGGGTCTCCAGCTGATAGTACCTCTATTGTTTCAAGCTATTTATCTTTAGGTATTAAGCTCTGTCTCACACACAGAACTCTGGGAAGAAGCTTTGAAAGACTTTTAGAGAAGCTATGGAAAAATTAGAACCCTTACAAGGGTTAAGATTGTTTGAAGGAGACATGCTAACATCGCTGCTGAAGAACTGCTGCCTTCAACAAATTCTTCTCCCCACAAGAACCTTGGTCAAACTTATTAGCAAGCCACCCAAAGTGCTACTCAGTCAAATACAGCAAAATCTAACAATTTCTTTAGTATAAATGTTTATTTTGTTGGCTGTTTACTGTACAAATCTGTGAAATTAAATATTCAGTGAGTGACTAACATACCACCTATACTAAAGTCTACCCTAAATCTAATCAATGATGTTAACAAAATCATCATGCTTAAAACACACGTGCTCTTTTAGATTGCTTTTATAAGTCTTTGAGCTTTTTGTGTTGTGATTTGCTTCACACCCCAAGTTCAAAACTGTAGGCCTATCAGGTGAGCTACAAAGCAAGTTTACAATGTCAGAAATGTAGTCCATACAGATAGTTATGTGATGTAAACCTGATTAATGTTGTTTATCTTTTTATATATTGTGCACTGCAGTAAACATGTTTTGAAGTCATTGTGACCTTCATAATAACGTCATAGACTCCTTTATGTACTGCATGCCTCCCACAGAAAATTAAGAGTCAGCTAAATCTGCACTGTGAACATTTGTCAGATCACACTGTTGTATCTGAATGGATTCTTTGATGTGTCTGCCTGGCTGGCTGGCACCAACACTGGGCACCAGATCAAGACAAGTCTCAGTGGTTCCAGCTGTCCACAGTGAGTCCCATACTATCAGTAAAGAGACATATCTCCCTCATTCCTCTTAGTCTCAAACAAAAGGATATACTCATGAAGTAATTAAATAAACTCAAGACTCAAACAGGAGCTTAGCTGAAGAATCTTTTGAGTCATGTGAATTACTTCTGAACCTTAATGAAGCCTAAAACCAACCCATTCATTTCCAATTAAACAAAGAGTGATAAAGTGAAATGTGTAGCTAATTAAAGACTACAAGAAGGCCATAACTGGATAAAGGAATGACAGGTGGCTGTGATGCCTGACAAATTTATTTATCCTCATACCAACTTGTAACCAAAAAAAGGCAAGTAAACTTTTCTTTCCATGATTAAAACACTGTTTATAAAAGACAAACCTAGAGGATGAAGACCACATCCATTTAAAATACAAACAAAATACTATTTAAAATGTTTTCAACAGCAAATCTTTGGTCTAATGGACTATTAGTCTCTAATGTGTTGTAGTTTAATACAGTATAACTATAAGCTAAAAATGTGGTGCAGAGAAACGTATTTCACTTGTAAGCATTGTAATTATCTCAAAATTGTCTAAACGTAAACAATTTTTACATGGATAGTCAATATAATTCAAAATTCTTCTGAATAGAAAATATATATATTTCAGTGTATAAGATTATAATAGATTCTTTGAAAGAATAAAAGAGTCACAAATTCAGTAACATATATAATATACAGCTGAATGGGGAAAAAAGATGATGGATTAAATCTGAAGAGAAGAGAACAGAACAGAACAGAACAGAACAGAACAGAAGAGAAGAGAAGAGAAGAGAAGAGAAGAGAAGAGAAGAGAAGAGAAGAGAAGAGAAGAGAAGAGAAGAGAAGAGAAGCCTGACTTGCCTGTCCTGTGAAATGTTGTGCTGTCTTTGGTTCTTGAAAGAGAGATGGAGGATGACTCCTGTGCTCCTCTTTATTGGATTACTCCCCCTTTGGAAGGGGCAATGGGGTGATTGAAATGGGTTGGACAGTTTATCAGGAACTATAAATACATAGGAACTTCTAGCCAGTACTTCAGTCTGTACTCATATGTAACAGTAAATATTTGTCTCCGCTCAATCCATAGTGAAGCCATGCATGCATGCATTTTCTCAAACTGATGGAAATCTAATCATTACAGCATACAGGCCACTCACAGTCTCACCTTAAAGTTGTCTTTTAAACTGTTAAGACCATCTTTAGCCAAAATGTTAACTAAGAAGACTTTTTTGTCAACAAAAGAAAAATAAAGGAAGCCTTCTAGTTGTAAAGCCTGTTGTGATACCAACACACTAGCATGCCATCCAAAAAACAACTGGTGACCAGCATTGCTGATTTACACTTCAAAGTTCAAAGTGATCAGGAAACAGGAAATTTGCATGTTTTAAATTATTTTCCCCATTTAATAATAAACTCACTGTGTTGAATTTCAGACAAGCAGAATCTTATTTTAAACATTCAGGCCCTAAATTGTCCATGCTCTGACTTTCATTCCACATGCAAGATATTAAATATGCCCACAAATAAAATAATTAATGCTATTTTGATTTCAGTACTGTTTTAATTTAGGTTAGAAGGTTTTTTTTTCTATTTCCAAACACTGGCTGCATTGAACCAGGTTCTTGTGTCAGGTCATGCCACCATTGGATTTTCTATGGATTTTGTAAAATGGCAATTAGGCAGCCTTTTTATTTTTGCCTACGTATGACCAAAGAAAACAGTACCTTTTGGTTTTCCATCATGTCTTTTGAGTTTCCCTGCCCCACCCTGGCTCGTCCCCATCCCTCTGGCCACAGTATGAACAGAGGCCTGTGCGTGATACTGTACAGTTGCTTAGTGACATCGGAGGAATAGAAGGAAACTCTGGAAGGCTTTCGTCACTACGGCTGATGGTTTACAATGAGATGGTAAGTCCCAACACCTGTTTGCTACAAACGTTGCCCATTCTCATCTGTCACTCCCATAGGTACTAAGATTTCCTTATGGCTAAAGAGCTGAAATCTCTTGCCAGTCATCAGTTAACATTTGAATTCCTATGATCAGATTGCAAATGAAGGCGTCATTTATCCCTGGCTGTGACTATTATTTCCAGGGGATGCAGTTTATAATTAGCCTATACACAAAAGCATTGACCATTCTATATTGCTAATGATTTTGTGTGTTTGTGGTGCATTTCCTTCATGTACACTGTATGTGCAACAAAACTGACAGTCTAAATTATATTATATCTGTCTAATAAAAGGCACCACTGATAAAACAAGCAATTCAAAGTTTTGCAGTAGAAAAGTCAAGTCATCCAACGTGCATTAGAATGTCTTAAAGCATATTTCAATCTGATTTAAATTTAAATGCAAGACAATGTCAGATACACAGGCCAAATATAGACTTTATATCTTAAAGCAATCAGAGAGATACTAATTTGATACACTAACCGTTTAAGCATTTCTAACTGATTGTCCCAATTGTGGACCAGAGGGAAACCCAAATTCTTGGGCTTCAAGGTGTTGATAGTTTATACCATCAATACAACATGAGAATGTGAAGACAGATCTATGGATGACACCACAAGTGTACAGGCCAGGCTGATTATCACACGTATGTAGGGCTGGCAGAGCCACACACCTCGATGCTGCCGTACCAGCCTCTCTGCCCAGTGATAAGGCTTTGGATAAATCCAGCAACTGTCTAGATTACAGTATGAGAGGTACAGCTCAAGCTCTATAAGGTCAGCAGTGATCCTCCTGGGCCATCACACTGGCAGTAAATCAACCAGTCCTGCCAGATCTGACAAGTCAAACAACAGAGTACATTACTAAAAAAGATGTGTTAATGTCAGGATATGATGTCCTTTTATAGTACAGTGCTATTTGAGCTATAAAACATCTTCATACAATGCACTGATTGCTTTCTGTTTTTAACTGTCTTAAACCTACTTTAAATACATTTTTAAATCATTTTTAAATCATTTTAGTC
>JAUCNO010001758.1:6681401-6698775 GCA_032353835.1 Enteromius viviparus
TTGCAGTTGATGTTAAAAACTGACCCATGGTCTCTGTCAGTGAATCAGTGTTATTGTCCATATGTTAACTTTATATCTCTTCTCTCAGCTGGTGTTTATCATACACCTAAAATGTAACAATCAATAACTCAGCAATATGCAACAATGAATTCGATTACATTAAATTCTCCTAAATAAACATTTACATACGTGAAGCAGCGTGATGTGAGAGGGGGTAAAATCTCTCCGTGCCACTCTACATGTCACCGCTAAGAGCGCATGGCACTGGCAGCTGCCACTCCACATGTCGAGTCAATTTATCTTTGACTCAGAAAACATTAAATAATTTAAATATCTTCTTACTATTTTCCTCGGACAAATTACCGGTAATTAGGCTACTTTTGCTGATGCTGTGACAAGCAGCTGCGCTGACTGCACGCTCTCTGTAGTTATTTTGGTGAAAGTACCGTAGATGCTTACTGTAACAGACATCATGACTACTTAAACAACTTTGTTAACCTAGTACTGATGCTTAATTGTTAACCAGGGCACATGACAGAACTAAACTGTCAAAGGTCAAAACTACACAAAGCATGTGAAAAAATTCTACACTCATTGAAAGATTTAAAAAGGTTTTCTAATGATTAATACAAAGTCATTGACAGAACTTTTAATTGCTCTAAAAATTCTTTGTTGTGTAAAAGAACATCAGAGTTTTACCAGATTTACAAATTTGCTTAAATAAATTCCGAAAAGTAGAATAAAAGTGATGGAAAAGGATCCTTTACTTTTACATCTGTGTTCATGAATTGCTAGATCTCTAAAGAGTGTCTTAATATTTGGTTGACGCTCAAACTTGAAGCCAAAATGTTTGTTACTTGTGCACACATTAACTTTAAGTGTTCTTAAATTGAAAAAAATATGTCAATTAAAGATTCTCAAACATTGCTTTGTAGTTAATAGCATTACCTTAAATAAGTCTTTAACCAAGCATTTAGAATTTTCCCAGGTCTTCACAAACTAATTCCTGCTGACACCAGTTATTGCATTTACTTCAGAATGTCTTGCGCTTTTCAGCTTAAACAACACTTCTCTCTGTTTTTGTATACTCTGTAAACAGAAACTCACAGAAATTATTCAGCGAAACATTCCATCCCAGGTGCAAAGAAAAAGCGTGAAGCACATGTGTTAAAAGAAAAGAATAATCAAATTTTCTATTTGCGTGTTTCTAGAGAAATGAGTAATATAGCCAATGATTCTTGAATTCGATGGCCAATCATAGGTATTTTCTCAAATGTATTCTTGTAGCTTCATAACATTCATATTGAACCAGTGATGGCAGATGGACTATACTGATGATGTGATTCATACTATTCTGTATCTTAACAAGTGTAATTTACTTGGCAGTCAATGGGACAGTCACAAGCCTCCTGGTTTTCATCCAAAATATCTTAAATTGTGTGAAGCATTAATGCCCTTTTGTCAGTCACATGCCTGTTTAAGAGATGAACTGAACTACTTGTGCTCATTTTCAGAAATGGTAACGTGTTTTGTGCTATGACTATGGCTGTACAGCCCTGAGTGGCCTGCTAGTATTTTTGAAATGAGAGAGCAGTAATTTATAGCTGTTTATAGACTTCATAATCATGCATAAGCATGCTGCAGTTTGATAATATGCCACTAGCTCTCAAAAAAGGCAATAATTATCAATGTCTTGCATTTAAGATTTAATAAATATTTCCCATGGCCTCTTAAAACCAGTTCTTTGGAAAATCTTGTTCTCATCTTTTATCTCGTTCAATAGCCCAAATCTATTTGACCCATTAATCCCATTTGCACTGCAAGAATGAATGCTTGTCCCTGAGCCTTTACTCCACTTACGTCATGGAGATTTGTTCGACCGTAAGTGAAAGTGAAATTGTAAAATCTAATTCTAAACTAAAGTAGGTTCAATTACAGCATTAGATTTTCAAAGAATGTTGAGGAGGATTGAAAACATTTTGTCAAGTATTTAAGTGTTTGAAAAAAAGTCTTTTGCAGGGTAGCCTACATATGATTCAAGTTAGAAAGATTATATATGAAATTAAATACTAGCATACTTACTGGATTTGTGAAATCTAGAGATTATTGTGGATGTGATTGCACAGATGTTATTTAAACTAAAGTTTTTTAATCTTGTCATTATACATTACTAACTCTCTATTCTCCAATTTGGTACTAGTGCTTTGGCACAATCTGTATTGTAAAAAGGGGCTATATAAATAAAGGTG
This sequence comes from Enteromius viviparus, assembly GCA_032353835.1. Classification (NCBI taxonomy): domain Eukaryota; kingdom Metazoa; phylum Chordata; class Actinopteri; order Cypriniformes; family Cyprinidae; genus Enteromius; species Enteromius viviparus. The sequence goes on from JAUCNO010001758.1 coordinate 6,683,651, forward strand.
ACTTGCCTTGACTTGTCTTAATCCCAGTTTACTGTTGACATAGTTCTAGAAGTATAATGAATGAAAATATGTTAGACTGATATTCTATATGGCTGATATTCCTTACAGTTATCTGTAATACCTCAATACTGAATGGATTAAACATTACAGTGCATTGCATTAGAATAGTATTACTAGTATAACCTCAGTATACTTTTGGCAATATAGTAGGCCTATGTATTCTTGGTGCTTCTCGAATATAGCTGAATTTTTTGCACAGTAGTCATACACCGCAGAAATATGATAACACTAGCATGCACTTCCAACATAACCTAGTTAACGGAAGCAAATAGAACCAACAATGGGAAAGTAAAGTAGGTATTCATACCTGTATAAGACTGAATAATAATTTGTTGCAGTGTGGATATTCCATTCAACTCCATTGGAGGTTAATTGAAATGTTAACATGAAAACTTTTTAATTTACTCAAGCTGTGAGAGTTCTTGTGAATCGTAGGGTGGATAGAAATGTGTCTCCTCCTGGTGGCTAAATTGGGAACTGCGAATTCGCTGGTTGATAACGTCACATTTGTGCGCCACGTCTGTCACAGCGGACGCATGTTGAATCAGCACCGGCGGCGAGACCGTTTAAATAGTAGCGTTAACTGATCTAAAATGACGGTATTTCACGACGAGGTTGAAATAGAAGATTTTGAGTATGATGAAGAAACAGAAACATATTATTTTCCTTGTCCGTGTGGCGACAGATTCGCAATAACGAAGGCAAGTTGTTATCTATTGGAGCATCAGAATGTAAACAGTCATAACTTGAGATTGTCGCTTTCTTAAATTTATAAACGTGTATATATATAACGCTACATATAAGTGCGTATGTCATTTATAGTTTTATTTAAAGTCGTGTAACCATTGCTACTTTTAATGGATACGTTTTTCGAATAGAATAAAAACTACTACAGAACTACAAGATAATAACCTAGAAAAAAATCTGCCACTTAAGCGATAAGATACATGTGTGTATTGACTCAAGAGATGTCAGGTTATAACTAAATAGTATTTTGTTAAGGGCAAAGGACTTGTTTTTCAGGAGGATCTTGAGAATGGTGAAGAAGTGGCCACCTGTCCGAGTTGCTCACTTATAGTAAAAGTAATTTATGATAAGGTAATAAACAGTCACATTAGAGTTATCTTGTTTGATAGCCATGTCTATTAAAAAGGGGTATATATTATCTGGTAACCATTTTGTAACTAAATTAATAATGTTCTTGATTCATTGTGGAAAATTTTTAAATTGTTATTGTCTTAAGACAACTTTGATTAATTTTTTGTTTTTGACTTGACAACTATACATGTAAATCTTGTTTATTGTATATGTTTTCATGTATAATAATATAAATTAAACATTCACTTGTTAATTTAACTAGTTTTAAAGGTTAGGCTTAATTATATGATTTGTCAATTTAAAATATTCAATATATTTTTGTTGTAGGAGCAGTTCATGTGTGGAGAAATAATTGAAGCACCAAAAACATCAGAAAACAAACTGGAGCTGGCCCAGAGTTGAGGGTGACAGACATCAACATGACTCTTGACAGGATCCTTTGCTATACTCAAGGACTTAATAGAAGCTTCTGTCATTTTAGTTACTTACTACATATGCAGATCTTTTTTTGAGGATACTGACCACATGGACATGACACATTCAGCATCAAGACTTTGCACACAAGTTACTATTCGGTTGAAGTTATTTATTTATTTTTTTAAACTTTTAAAAGTATGCCCTGTTCTTGCTTGAAAATAAATTCTCGGGAATTGAGAACATCTGCAGTTTATGTTGTGTATATAGCTCATAAATAACCATCAATGAGGTGGTTTTTAGTCCTGTGTAATTTAGATGCTATTCCTGATATTGTTTGTTTATGTGATTTATTTTTTACTTTTTTTTTTTCCTCTGCCCCATTTTTCTTTTTAAATTAATATTATCTTAGAATACTGCATATCATAAAATGCCTCCCCCTTGCTCCCTTTCACTCAGGGCAGGATATTTTTTTTTTAAAGCAGGATTCTTGCCATTACTTTTGGACACCAGGGGGAGCTATTTGTCAACAAAAAGAAAAAACGTACAGAAAAATTCTCCAACTGTAGGTTATTTACGACACCAAAATTTGTGATTTATTTATTTTTTATCAAAAACTGAAGTGACTCAAAAACAAAATGTGAATGTCCTATTATGGCCTAAATGCAATTACAAATAACTGCAAATCTCTATATCCTAAATCAAGAACTGATTTGTAGTTATTATGCTTTCCGTGAATTATAGGAAAATATTTTTCTTGTAACAAAATTTGTAATGGGGTTGAATTGTTGAGCTTTATAAATTCAACAATACAACCAATATACAGAGAGAGGAGAAATGAGTGGAATTTTAACGTTTTTTTTTCCTTGGAAAGAATCAACTGAAATGTTTTAAATTTAACCTCTCAAAAGCAAGTTCTAAACTTTGAATATGACTTACAAGATGTAAGATGTGTGTCCTTTGAATGGCTGAGCCAAACCTGGACTAGTGCCATGAATTAATCCTTTTAGTATATCCATCCGGAATATTCACAAATCATAATTTGGCTTTCATTGATTTCCTGTCGTCTAAATTTTGCCCTTTTGGATTGTCAGCAGCCAGCTTTGGTGTGTTTGTGTGTGTGTGTGTTTGATAGAGAGAGACACAGCAGTTTTCTGTCCTTCAGATGATATTGAAAGGCCTATCTCTTTGATGACTGTGGTATCCCTCATGTGCTAGCATCAGGGATATTGCACTCAGTCAATAGCATTTTAACTCACTCTCTAACTGAGCTGATCAGAGAAAGGATATGGGCTGCCACACACATAGATACACATACTGTCAGTTCAGAGAGAATCTCTGAATAAAGAGTCAAGGTCAAGGATGTCATGTTCACAGACGCCAACATGACATAAAGCAGATGGTCATGTAAAAGTAAACACTTTTTTCATCAATCATTTGGCTTCTTTCTCACTACCATTTGCTGGGACTACAGTTTTCTCTATTGCTGAAACACATTAAACTATAAAGACAACAACTCGTTCGTTTTAAAATTGTTAGAATTTTTTTTTTGTAAAATTTTAAATCTTTCAGCTTTGCTATCAAAAATACAGGAGCACTGAACACTCATTGCAACAAAAGATCATTGCCTTTTACTTGAATCAGATTTTTAGAGTGCCATTAGTAGTTTGAACTTCATTACATAATACTTCTATATACACTGCAGATATACAGGTAAAAAGATGAATACGATTTGAAACAATTCCTTAATATAGGCTTTGTCTTTACAATAGGCCTACTGTTTTGTCAAAATAAGGTTTTAAACAATTTCTAAATATAGATTTAGTCTTGCATTTCAATTTTGTTTTGGGAAAATTAACAAACACATCATCAAAGATTTTCAAAGATCAAAGATTGAATGGACTTAAACATTGTTAAAAATGACAAAATAGCATGAAGAGAAAAGCAAGTAGACATTCATTTAGAAACAGCATTATGAATAGCAATGATGTGTTTATGAATGCCAAGGTAACATTCCAACATTTCTCATATTTCGGACTTTCGAATCCTGTTTCAGTTTTAGGCCTGTCTGACACTTTACTGTAACATTTATTTGACGCTGTAAAATTCCATGGTCACTTAGAGCACACTTAAATTCTTATTAAACCTACCTTTCTGGGCTCTTACTGTTTTTAGGAAACAGAAATAGACATAATTTAGTAGGCAATACAAGCGCGATCTTGTATTTGCCTTTTGCTTTTGAGTCACGAACAGTGTTCGCCCAGTCCATCCCTGGCAGCGGTGACGTCATCGAGCGCTGGGCTGAGCAGCAGAGAGAAAGCGCGAGTGCGCTGCGGCGGAGTTCCTATAGGGCCTGCGAACGAAGCACTGGGAGGACAACGAAAAACACGCTGAACGGGATTTTCCATAGCCCTCTTCTGAATGCACCCACACCGAGGATAGTCAGGATAAAGGTCGTTTCCATCCACATCCTTTTGTTTCCCCAGGACTGTCCAAAGGCAACCTGTAAAGGTAAAGAACGGCGAGCGCGTAAACTTGGTGCGGAGCGTGTGTGGCAGCTTCACGGGAGGTGTATTCGATGTTTCGCGGTTCACTGTAATAGACGTTTCGAGAGAAAGTCTAGCCGGGAAGCGAAAGCTTTTTAAAATCGCTTAAGACACTTAAAGTCACACAGTGATTTTGTCTTGTGAATTTGCCGCTGGTTAAATGCTGAATGAAGCTTTTGTGTGCCCACACCAGTACAATAGCGGCGAGGTCAATAAGAATCGAGTCTTCGAATCTTTCTTTGCGAATCAGAGCGCAGAGCTGTTGTTATGGTACCGCAACCAGCTGACTTTTTGGAGATATTGTTATTGTTGAAAAGATTTATTTTTTCTTGCAAATAATACCTGCATATAAATATTTATAAGTAAATATACAATATTATTATTATTAATAGTATAATTATTAGTAATATTTTAAGAATATTTTTGGCTTAACCTATTTGGTTGCAAAGTTTGCATACATTTTTAGCACAGTCTGCTATTTCAAATTAAATTATGCATTAATTTATGAGTCGTACCAAACTGTTTTTTACTTAGTTGTCAGCATCAAGCTTTTCAACATTAAAATAATAAAAAAATTCAGCTCGCCCCAAAATAAACATTCTGTAGTCATTCACACCGTCATTTCAGTCCAAGCATATATTTTTGTGTGGATTATATCCTTTAAATAGCAGTTATGAATAAACTAAAGCTCTTTATGCAAACAACACAAAAGAATATTGAAAATAGTTTAATTTTCCTTGAACAGCATTGTCTCTTGTTGGTCGTACTGTTGTGTTAATGCTGTTGCTTGGTATTTATGGACCAACCAAAAGGACTGATCAGTAGGCCTTACAGTTAAGGTAGCAAAGTGTGAATATTGGATACAGTATTGGTCCATAATCTCTGTCTGTCTCTCTCTCCAGTTTTTGTTACTCAGCCTGTACCCTCTTGTGATATATCTGTGGAAAGGCAGCATCCCTGTCTCTCTCTGCAGCATTCTAGGCAGTGTGCATGCCAGAGATAACAGAATTGGACCGTTTCTCTGAATCCCGTAATTTTCTCATTTGCTGAGAACAGGTCAAGCATAATGAACTGCCACTATTTACCATGGTTTTTTTACTCGTTGGCGGCAGACGATAGTGGAAATCCAGTTGGTTATACATGCATTATATCAATATTACAGGGTGAGTGTGCTAAATTGGTCATTTCTTCACACTGCATCAGACGCCATTTAGGATACTGCCAGCCAGAGACATGAGATTTAAGATGAATTTAGATTCATTCAGATGTGTAGAAATAGCATAGTTTAATGTGTGCTCTCAGGTTTTTTTTTTTTTTTTAATCCCTTCAGCAAGCAACAGCAAGTGAATTAGCTGTTGCTCTTAACAGAACTTATTACAATTATGCATTTATCTTGAAATAATAATAAAAAAAAAAAGTGTAAATGGAAGAGTTTATTTGAACCTTTAGGCAAAAGACTTTTATTGCTCATATCGAATGATATGAGAATATGAATCTCATACTCATTTTATATCGAGGCTCAAATGGCATAAAAATATGCAATTTGCTGCAGTTGCTGATAAGTGGCCAGGTATGTAAATCAAGGAGATCTTCACAGCAGTATGACAGACTATGTACATAAAATGCATAGAAATATTAGTTATCACTCAATATCTGACTTTCCTAATAGGATGATATAATAATGCTTTATTTTTAAACTCTGCATTTTATATTGTGGGAGTAAAACTTATAATGCAGTGTTATTAAAATGCAGTTTGAGACATGAACAAATACATGTTCATCAAAAGCCTGAACATGTTGGATACTCGCATTCGAACATGGTTCATCTAAAAAGTAATGTATGAATAATCAAGTTGCTGAATATAGGTTTATTCAGTCCAGTAAGTATTCATCAAGAAATATTACTAACAGCTTAAAGCTATTCTTGTGTTTCCTCCATAAACATTTTTCAAAATCATAATTTAATTTACCATAAACTATACTAAAAGTTCTCTTAAAAATGTATTTCTGTAAAATGTAATTCATCAGTCACATTACAGAAAACATGTTGTAGATTGTGTGCAACTTTTGATCATGTTGATAATTTAGACTCTTTACGGATTTGAGGACATAGGCTTTATTTGATTGAACTGAACTGGGTCTCAGAGCCATATCCACCAATGTAAATAGTTCACTTTCAGAATCCCCTTTGGTCAAAGGAGTGTGTGAAAATGATCATGCTTTCCTGATGTGCTTATAGCTGTTTCTTGTCTCTGTTGGGGTTAGCTCTGCCAAAAATAACATCCTCTCTCCAGGGTTGAACTCTGGAATCTTGCCCCATTGGGAGTTTAATTGCTGATCATGAAACAGCATTTCAGAGCCTTTGCTATAGATCTCAGATAATAGTAATAAATCGTTCCACGGTCCGCAGATGGTTCGATCCCTGAGAATATTTGACCTGGAATTAAAATTACACAGTGCGGTTGAAATGGCGTTTAGTGTACATTTATAAACTGTACGTTTTGTTGTCATTAAGGAATTTTTCTTTATGGTCTTATCCTTTCCCCCATGTGGCGCAGGAACAGAGCAATTTGCAGCTCAGCATGGATGATGCATATTTTATTAACAGTCTGGGAAAATGTAGCATCTCAATATTTCATCAGTGCACAGCTTGTCATCTGTGCCAGGAAAAAGTATGAAGCCCTCCAAAAATAGGCTCTGTTAAAAGTTACCGTGAGGAGGACAAATTACATGAGTTGCGACTCCATGTTTCTGACAGGGCATTATTAAAACTCTGCATCTCCAGAATAAGCCCCTGCTGAGCAGTGATCTCAGTAAAGACCTTGAGAAAGGTACCTAACTTTGGATACTTTTTGTGCTGCTCCAAATAATTGGAATAGAAAGAGCATTAAGGAAAAAAGAAGGGAAGGATTGTTGATGCTCTTTTGAATGGTCATGCAAAATCGAGGGCTGCTTAATGTGGCAGATTACACAATGTCTGTGTGTTTTGACTTCCTACTTTGTTCCAACATGACTGAGATTGTATGATATCAAACTGATAGTGCAGGTCTTTGACCACTGTACCACATTTACCACAATTTGAAAATATTTATACAATACTGCACGATGATGCCTCTGAATATGTGCCCAATTGCCCATGTGATTTATCCTTCCCTGCAGCAACATTATCTAATGACAGGAATTTTCTGGGTTTAGTATAAGTTAAGCTATCCACAGCATTTGTGACATGTTGATTTTCACTTACCTCTCTGTTTCTATAGGGAAAAAAGGGAGGCACTTATGGCAAGTCATTTACAATGGAAGCTAATTTTTTTAGGATCTAAAAGATGAAGTGTAAAGCTTATAAGGTCATTGCACAGTGAGTCAGAAATTTTAGTCCACATTTTTCGCACAAAAACACCCTCACGTCGTGTCAATCACATTTATACACTGCCTACAAAACGTTTGTGCATCATTAAAATTACATTTGGTTCGATTTTCTGTGTTTTTTTTATCCATAAGAAGCATTTTAATAGATTTGAATTGAATTGAATATGAAAAGAATGGAAAAATGCAATCTAAAATTTAGTATTGAGCGTTCAAGAACCTAAACATCAATTCTTCTATTAAAATGTTTATTATTTTAGGTGTAAAGTTGTTTAACAATGCAAAGCCAGACATATGAAATAATAGTCAGAATTTTTAAAATCATCTTTGACATTCTTTTATGACTCACATATGATGTAGGACAATGTGGGGCTTGTATTCAAAAAGTGACAAAATCATCATTTTTAACTTAATTGTTGTGGTACCTCACTGTTGTTTAAAAAATAACTTAATGTTGGTTAACCAAACTACCACATGTGCTTGTCTTTGATGTGAGGAAGTGATGATTTTTCTCTACAAATTATAGGGTTGATGTGAGATTTTGAATATCAGTAACAGTAAGCTGTAGCTGTAGGTTTACAAATTTAGTTACGAGATGATCTTCTCTGCTAAGAGGCAAGTGCAGATGCAGTGATTTCTCATGTTTGAAGCATTTCAAGCTTAAAATAAATAACATTTTTTAGATTTGTTTTCTTTCTCTTTGTTATCGACACTCTTATTTATCATTAATTCTTGAACTAACTCCTAAATCTTGAAAGTCCTGAATGTTTCAAGACATTATGGGTGGCTTCATTAACAAAATAGCACTTTATGCTGTACTACTGATGTGATGATGACTCAGAAACGGAAGGATCCATTTGCAGGCTTAGTTCAACACAATGTCGTACAGGCGTGGGTCGAAAACCAGGTAAACAACAGTAGCAAGGGAAATCCAAACTCACAAAACAGTAAACAGGCGGAAGGTCGGGGCAGGCAGAGATCGATCGATAGTCCAGAAAACAGTCCAATAACAAAACCAAATATCCACAGGAAAAAACGCTCAGGATTGTCAGCCAGGGCAAGAACAAAACTTTGCATTGTTTTCGAGTCCAAGCGCGGCTTTTATGCGCCGCTAGAGGCGGGAAAGTGAACAGGAAGAGTTCAAGGTACGTGGGTAAAACCGGTCCGGGTGGGAACTAAAATTCGGGTGATGGTTCCCGCTGCTGTGTTCCGGAGGGAGCCACAGAGGAGCGGTTTGTGACAGAGCCCCCCCCCTGCGAGCGGCTCCTGAAGCGAGGAGGAGGCCGGCGCCGAGGCCTGCCACGGGGTCTGGGAGCTGGTCTGGTTGGGTGATTGCGGTGAAATTCCTCGGTCAAGGTAGGGTCCAGAATGTTGTCCGCGGTAACCCATGACCTCTCCTCAGGTCCATAGCCCTCCCAGTCCACCAAGTACTGCAGGACCCTTCCTCGGCGCCGGGAATCCAGGATTTCGCGCACCTGGTAGATGTTGTTCGGCTCCTCGGTCAGGGGGGGAATGTCTGGAACCGCAGCCTCGTCTAGGACCTCCGGAACTTCTGGGGCAGCAGCGGGCTTGAGGAGAGAGGTATGAAAAGTGGGTGAGATTCTATAATTGGCAGGAAGATCTAAACGGTATGAGACTGGTGATATTTGACGAAGTATTTTGAAGGGACCCACGTACCTTGGACTTAATTTTCGGCTTGGAAGACGGAGACGGAGATCCCGGGTCGATAGCCAGACCCACTGGCCCGGTTCGTAGGCTGGTGCCGGTCGGCGATGACGGTTAGCTTGTTGAGCCAGGCGTCCAGCCGCGCTCCTGAGGTGTACATGGGCCCTGTTCCATGTCTGTTCACTCCTTCTTAGCCAGTCATCTACGGTGGGAAGATCAGAAGGTTCTCCTGACCATGGGAACAATGGCGGCTGAAAACCCAAGATGCACTTGAAGGGAGTCATTTGTGTGGAAGCCTTTTGAAGAGAATTTTGTGCGTACTCCGCCCAAATAAGGTACTGGCTCCAATCGGATTGATGTGAGTGACAATACGAGCGGAGGAACCGTATGAGCTCTTGGTTCATGCGTTCGGCTTGGCCGTTGGCCTCCGGGTGGTATCCTGATGTTAGACTGACGTTTATGCCAAGGTGTGTGCAGAAAGCCTTCCAGACCCGAGAGGTAAACTGTGGCCCCCTATCAGACACAATATCCTCCGGTAATCCGTAGTAGCGAAAGACCTGTTCCAGTAGTGTTTGTGCTGTTTCCCAGGCGGTAGGTAACTTCCGTAAGGGTATGAGGCGACAGGCTTTGGAAAACCGGTCAATTACGGTTAGGATAACAGTGTTGTGGTTTGAAGGGGGCATGTCTGTAATGAAGTCTATGGAAATATGGGACCATGGTCTGTGGGGTACAGGAAGGGGACAGAGTAGGCCGGCCGGCCGTTGCCTGGATGATTTTGTGACTTGACAGGTGTTGCAGTTCCTGACGAAGGTTGAAGTATCTGTAGCCAGGGTAGGCCACCAGAATTGGTTGCGGAGTAGCTCAGTGGTGGTGAGAATACCTGGATGACCAGAGCTAGGGTGTTCGTGCACGAGTAAGAGTAGGCGTTGACGTATGGGCTCGGGGACGTAAGTCTTGTCCGCTGGACATTCGGCTGGAATGGGGTTAGTTTCATGCAGCTCTTGAATTTCTTGCATTATGTCCCACTGGACGGGAGCTAGGATGAGCGAGGAGGGTAGGATGGTCTCTGGACCAGGTGTGGACAGGGGCGTGTCGTGGAGCCGAGAGAGAGCGTCAGCCTTAAGGTTCTTTGAGCCCGGTCGGTATGTTATCTGAAAGTCAAATCGGGCGAAGAACAGTGACCAACGGGCCTGTCGAGCGTTCAACCTCTTGGCATTCTTCAAATATTCTAGGTTGCGATGGTCAGTAAGAACTAGAAAAGTCTGTTGGGCGCCCTCTAGCCAATGTCTCCACTCCTCGAGGGCAGCCTTGAGGGCCAGAAGTTCACGATCACCGACGTCGTAATTCCTTTCTGCTGGGTTGAGCTTGCGTGAATAGAACGCACAGGGGAACAGTTTGGCCGGTTGACCGTGTCTCTGAGATAGGATGGCTCCGATGCCGGTGTTTGAGGCATCTACTTCCACTATAAACTGGTGGTTAGGATCGGGGTGCCTGAGGATAGGGGCTGTGGTGAAACGGGTCTTGAGCTCTAGGAAGGCCTGTTCGCTCCTCGGAGTCCAAGGCAGACGTTTGTAGTGGCGTTTGGTGAGATCAGTTAGGGGTGCTGCCACCTTACTAAAGTCTCTGATGAATCGTCTGTAGAAGTTTGCGAACCCGAGGAAGCGTTGCATTTCCTTGAGTGTGTGTGGTTGGGGCCAGTTTGTTACTGCGGCTACTTTAGAATCGTCCATAGCTACACCGTCCCGGCTGATTACGTACCCCAGGAAGTTAGTCTTGGTCTGATGGAACTGACACTTGGACATCTTGGCATAGAGTTGGTGGGAGATCAGGGCTTTCAGTACTTGACGGACATGACGTATATGACTGGGCAGGTCAGGTGAATATATCAGTATGTCGTCGATGTAGACGATAACAAAACGGTTGAGCATCTCTCTGAATATGTCATTTATAAAGGCTTGAAAGACGGCTGGACTATTGGAGAGTCCGAAGGGCATAACCAAGTATTCGTAGTGGCCGTTTGTGGTGGAGAAGGCCGTCTTCCACTCATCCCCTTCCCTGATGCGGATGAGGTTGTAGGCATTGCGAAGATCTAATTTTGTGAAATAGCAGGCCGACCTCAGTTGTTCCAGAGCTGCAGGGACCAGTGGTAGAGGGTAGCGGAATTTAATGGTAATGTCATTGAGGGACCTGTAGTCAATACACGGCCGTAACCCGCCGTCCTTCTTCTTAACGAAAAAGAAGCCTGCGGAGGCAGGGGAGGTTGAGGGTCTGATGAAACCTTTTTCCAATTCCTCCTTAATGTAGGCCTCCATGCAGGCTGACTCAGGTTGGGAAAGGGGAAACACTCTGCCTCGGGTAGGTTGACTGCCGGGTTGGAGGTCAATGGCGCAGTCCGTGGGCCGATGGGGCGGCAGCCGTGTAGCGTGTTTCTGGCTGAACGCCACCTGGAGGTCGTGGTATTCAGGAGGAAGGTCTGTAAGGTCGATGATTTCGGGGGTGTCTGTTTTTGGGTTGATTGACTGTAGACAGTTTTGATGACAGAATTCGGACCACTGAGTGATTTGTCTTGTTTGCCAGCAGATGGTGGGGTTGTGTGTTTTCAGCCAGGGAAGCCCCAATATAAGTGGATGATCAGGTGAACAGATGATGTGCAAAGAAATCTCCTCCGTGTGAAGGGAGCTTGTGCGAAGGGTGATGGTGGTCCTTTGGGTGACGCGCCCCGTTCCTAGGGGCCGGCCGTCGAGGGCTGCGACCGCCATGGCAGGTGAGCATGTAAGAAGAGGGAAACCATGTTTAGACACAAAGGCTTCATCGATAAAGTTTCCCGCAGCCCCGGAATCCACAAACGCTTCAGCATTAACCATCAAGTCTTTGTAACTGAGCTGTACTTGAATTTTCATAACAGGACTTATGGAGATAGCACTCACCCGAAAGGTCCTAGGCAGTGGTGGCCGAGTGGGGCAGGTAGCGCGGATATGTCCAGGCTGGCCGCAGTACAGGCAAAGATTATTTTGCAGGCGTCGGTCTCGTTCCTCTCGTGAGAGTTGTGTGGATCCGATCTGCATGGGTTCCACTGTAGACAGACTGGCTCGGTAAGGGGTGGTTTGAACAGTCATACGGCGGGGTCTACGTGAGCGTAGGATATGATCCGTCCGAATCGCCAGCTCCATAAACTCAGAGAGTTCCATGTCCAGATCCCGGCTTGCCATTTCTACTTGCAGTTCCTCTCTCAGCCCGCGGCGGTAGATAGTCATTAATGGGTCCGCATCCCAGCCGGTTTGAGCCGCTAGCGTTCGAAACGTCATGGTATAATCCGCAGCTGATGCATTCCCTTGCTTCAATGACATCAACTCGTCCTTAGCATCTTTACCGTCGACAGAGTGATCGAACACTTCTCTAAACTCCTTTAAGAAGCTCCGATACGGCGGGAAAGACATGTTGCGCCCCTTCCACAATGCAGTAGCCCAATCTAATGCTTTGCCAGTAAGCAGTGAAGTAATCAGTGCAACTTTGCTGTTATCAGTGGCAAAATGTTGTAGCTGCTGATTCATGTATATATCACACTGCAATAAAAACCCCTCGCACTTGCCTGCAGCTCCGTCGTACTTCTCCGGAAGTGAAACCCGCGCCGGGGAAACGGGTGCGGCGGCCGCCGCTGGAGGAGGCTGAACAGCGGGGGTGGCGTTGGGCAAGACCGCGGCCTGAGTCAGGGCCGCGGTAGCGGTTGTGAGCGCCTGGATGGATCGCACCAATTCATCAGTCAGATTAGTCAACTTCTCCAACTGTGTTTGATGCGTGGATAACATTGTAGCTTGACGTCCCATCTCGTCACACATTTGATAGAAAGCCGCTGGATCCGGTGGCGGCGAAGTTTTCTGTGATGATGACTCAGAAACGGAAGGATCCATTTGCAGGCTTTATTTCAACACAATGTCGTACAGGCGTGGGTCGAGAACCAGGTAAACAGCAGTAGCAAGGGAAATCCAAACTCACAAGACAGTAAACAGGCGGAAGGTCGGGGCAGGCAGAGATCGATCGATAGTCCAGTAAACAGTCCAAAAACAAACCAAATATCCACAGGAAAAAACGCTCAGGATTGTCAGCCAGGGCAAGAACAAAACTTCGCATTGTTTTCGAGTCAAACCGCGGCTTTTATGCGCCGCTAGAGGCGGGAAAGAGAACAGGAAGAGTTCAAGGTACGTGGGTAAAACCGGTCCGGGTGGGAACTAAAATTCGGGTGATGGTTCCTGCTGCTGTGTTCCGGAGGAAGCCACAGAGGAGCGGTTTGTGACAATAAGTGTTAACAGTTCACATCAACTACCATACAATTATTTTTGTCCATAAATCCATATTTGTGTCATCTATAAAATTTCCTTTCATCTAAACATTGAGCTATTTACACTACATCTATATCTTTCTCTCGTTTCTCATTTGTCTCTTAGCAAACAGTTTAATCCAAAGCAATACATCTCTTAGAAATTAAATGGTGTTTCTCCTTTTTTTGTCCAGGTGTTTACTACACTCTTAAAAAGTTGCTGCAATTACATTTTTTGGTTTCCCAAAAGGTTCTTTGAAGAACAATCTCTTTCTCACCTGTAATGTGAAGAACCTTCTTTCACCAAAAAGAACCTTTAATGAAATAAAAAAGTTCTTTTAAAAGGGTCTATTGTTTACAGATTAAATTTTATAATTTTTTTTAATACCTTTATTTTTTCTACTTTGCAGATTTCCTGAACCTCTTTTTGTGCTCCATTTCATAAACTAAAACTACATACTGTACTGTGGTAACTATTCAATTGCAATTCTATTGCATATCTTTTAACCTCACCAATGTGTTCCCTTTCTGTTTGGCAAAGCTTGTTCAATTTCACCTTTGGTTCTTCCTGTTAAAAGCAAAAAGACAGGGATTAATTCTGGAGCCAGACAGAGTAAAAGTAATGCTTGGCAACAAAAATATATTTTGGCATACATACAGGCTTTGATGTATCAAATTATGCTGTAGAGGGAGATCTTTAGAGCTTGTCTGCCTGCTGCCTTCACCTGTCATATGTGTGAGTGACACAAAGTGTTTAGTGTGTTTTCCTCATATTATTGTACCAACATAGAATATTTATCCCCTTTGGCCATAGATTCAAATGAAAGGAGGAGGAAAACTCACCTTTACTCTCTCAAACACTGGCTTTCAAATGCAAATGATGCTTTGTTGGTTTCCCAAATGCGTTTCTTTCTAAACTGTCTTTTTTTGCTCCACAGAGATTGCTGTCTGTGATGTTTTGAAAAGCTATATGATGAAGGGACTGACCTTTCCTTTAAGAAAAAATGAAAGAGTCTTAACAACAATTTCCTCACCTTTTGTATTTGTATCGTCTTTTTAAACTGTTGTCAGTGGTTTGGGACTTTACAAAGCCACCCAAAGCCGTGTGTGAGCTTCTGTGAGTCCACATGTGTGGGTAAGTGAGAAATGATCAGATTCGACATGCAGGAAGTTGTCATTCACATACAATAGGTGGCTGCATTGGGTGTCAAGTGGGTGTCAGCCGGTGAGGATTATGGTTGGAAGTGTTGGTCTTTTGCAGATAAGATATCTCCAGGCAACAGCTGCAAAGGTGATATGGAAAGTCAGGCAGAAAAATATCAATTATTATGCAACAGCAAGAAATAAAGAAGGTTACAAAGCGGTCATGCTTTTGAAACTCGTTTTAATTGATTAATTGCTCTGTTTGGGGAGAGACCACAAGGCCATTTTAAAAGATAGAAAAAAATGATTTATTTAATAAGATATTCCTTATTATACAAAAAACTGATTATATTAAAATATGAACTTGGCTACAAAATAAAAATGTACTCTTTGACTGGTCTACACACTGCTTTTTCTCTATTTTGAGGCCAGGATGGATACTAGAGGATGACACGGGAGTGGATTTTCACTCCTGTCCCGTCCCACTCCCATAGAAAGAAATCCTGTCCCGTCCCACT
>JAUCNO010001758.1:6702674-6732785 GCA_032353835.1 Enteromius viviparus
TGGGTAGGTTTAGGGTAAAGGTGGGGCTAGGTGCTACAATAAAAGTATACATTTTATATTAAATGAATCCAGTAATCCGTGGGTGGATCACGGCTGATGTCTGTCACTGAATTACATTGTAATCTTTTACGTGGTAGTTTCACGCAATTTTCGGTCATTACGCAATACTAACACGGAATTATGCATCAAGAGTTTGTGGTTATTTCACGCAATTCTGTGAGATCAGGTTGCAACACACTGTACACTTTCAGTTTTAAAAGTTTTCTGGATGTTTTTATTCACTTAGAGCTGTGCTACACACTGCATGAAAGGTCATTTTCAAAAATCCATAATAGGGGCACTTTAAGAGCAATTAACCTGAGGATCTTTATCTAGAACTTTTCATCTTTCATGTTTCATGGAAAAAAGGAAGTCATACTGGTTGTCAACAATATAAGGGTGAGTAAAGCATGACCGAATTTTCGTTCTCGGGTGAACTATAACTTTAAGGTCAGTTCTGACTTCCTGTGTGTCACAGCTGGCCCATGTGGCCTTGCTCTCCTCCCCCTCCTTTCTCTGCTTTCCTCTCTCTTGATCCCTTCTTCCCTTCAGGGTCAAGGCTTTCCCAGAAACTGGGCTACAAGAGTGCACAGTCACATGGTTCAACTTGACTGCCTGAGCCCTAAAAAAAAATATCCAGATACACAAGTTACAGTCATTAACAGACACAAATACACACATGAATAAAGGGGTCAAACACACAGTTGGCTGCAGTTAGAATTAGGCAGTACTGCCAAAAATCTGCTATTAGCCCTATTCCCATTTATTTAGTTTATATATATATATATATATATATATATAGCTATATAGCAGTCTCAAATTCAGGTATTCCGAAATTTGGTATCAGCTTCTGAAATTTTTGTATGTAATAACTCTAGCTTATAACCCTAGTTCTGTTCAATTCTGTACTTTGTCATAAAGAGATTGAAAGCATTAAAATGACTTGTGTTTAGGAGAATGGCAGTGGAGATGATGGTGACTCTTTGAGATGGATTACTATTAGATTTGTGGTTTTGTGTTTGTGTGAGTCTTGAAGATATAAATGGGATCTGAGAACATTACTGCCAAAAGCATTTCCTCTATTCCTCTCTCTCTCTTCTAAAGCAAAATTTGGTTTTTATTCAATACACCCTCCACAGTGCACATGGGAATTTACTAACCAAAAGGACACTGCAACTCTCATCTCATCATATTCTTCCATCTTTTAATTTGTTTTCCCATGATATATTTCACAGGTCAAAGTAAAGTGATTGATTGTGTGTTCAGCAGTTCTAAAGTTCAGCACTATAAAGGCATTGATACAAGAGCAGGTGCTTAAAGGAGAATGAGATGCTCAAGGTCCTTTGTTGAAGAGCTTCTTTGACTTCTGAAGCTCTGGGACTGGGACACTTTTGTTAGAGGAAATTCAAGTGCTCTTGAGTTGTTTTTCTCTGTTGAAATCATCTTCCAGCTGCCACTTTAAGGGACATCTGCTGAAAACGAGAGTGAAAACAAAGCTCCCGTAGCATTTCTTGATCTGCTACTGGATAAATTAGGAAGATACTATTGTGATGCAAAAGTGGTGCACAGATATGTCAGAAAAATGTGCCGTTTAATAATTTTAGCTGCAATAGTTTTGGTACAAACATTACCAAACATTAGATTAAAAATGCTTCAATGATTCAAACTTTGTCGCCTTCAATCAATCAAGTCCATTAGCTACAAAAAAAAACTGTAGTATGTTTCTAAATATATGCAGTTTTATGTGTATATATACTTTTTTGGAATTTTTTTTTAGATTTAATTAAAATCATGAAACCGACACAATTTAAAGGAATAATGCAACCAAAAATAAAAATTTATTTACTCATCTTACATTTATAATAATTTACTCACCCTTGTTTAGTTTCCAATCTGTATACATTTCTTTGTTCTACCAAACACAAAGGAATATATTTCGAAGAGTTTTTAGGCCTTAAAAAAATTCAATAAATTCCAATAATAAAAAACTTCTCTAATTGATTTCATAAAAATAATTTATTATTTCTTTAAGCACTTAGACAACACAAAGACAATGCATTTATCTAGCCACAAATGCATTTCCTAGTAATATTGACAGGGATTTTCCAGTAGCCATGATTCACTTGTGTCTGAGGCATGCATGTTAAACTGATGGTCATCGTACTTGTGTAATAATAATATCATTTGAAATCATGTGCTTATCTATGCCCTTCAGCCATTAGCGCTATATTTAGTGGTAATGGAGATTGATTTTTGCCACTCCGCCTCAATATGAATGCTTTCAAAAACTGGATTTTGGATCCATAATCATGTTGCATAACCGGATTATGAATTTACACAATGTGGCTGTATGAGCTTAGCACCATGGTTAAGTAACAGGGATATAATGGTGTATTGTAAGTACCAAATGTCCTCTGTTTTCCCAGACCCCATATGTTGGGAAGGTTTTTTTATTTTTTATGGCTGACTCATTTGACAGGCGAAAGTCAGAGCGATGAGCTCTCTGCACTCACTCCACATTTCTCTTTCAACACCACACAAGTAATGGAAAGATCTAGGAGGAGACCTGCATGTTTATTAAAGAGGTGGTTTTATCCCATGCTGTTTAAAATGCTGGCCGTCAAGCAGTCACTGTAATTGTATCAGCCAGTGTTGACAAATGTGACAGCTTTATCTGTGAGCTGACAAGTTTCCCTACTCCACTGGGAAGGAGAGAGAGTGGAACGTGGAGATCTGGCAGCAGTTTTGAATGATGACTGCTGTGTTTGTTAGCTCCTATACTTCTAAAGTATACCTGAGGCTTGATGCTTTTTGTAAGCTGTCATTTTGTATCTGAATCGAAGTAGTTAAAAAGACCAGTGATTTGTAGCAATATGGGCAACCCTACAATTTAAACACACTTGCTTTTCGGTTATTTGTACTTACAGTACAGTATGTCACTGATAAAGCGTGCAGGGGACTGTTTAACGATGAAGTAGCCAGTGCTTGTGTACAGTATCATGAAGTGTTCGCTGTCTGCTGCTGACTGGCACTCAGCCTGCATTTGCATTTGTGTGTGGCAGCTGTCAGAGTGATTGGACGGAAACATAATGAGTGTCTCTGGAGCAGGAAATGGCACTGTCACAGCAACATTATAGTCCAATAAAGCCTCTTTCACTGACACACTCCCTCACACACACACACACACACAGGGAGGTTTCATGAGTACTTGTTTTAAAGACCATATGTGACCACAGATTTCTGTCTTGTGTTTATGAGTTTCATTGAAAGAGGAAGTTTGGGCCAACAGGCTTATAGTGAAGTCATGGACCATGACCATGACATGACATGATTGTTCTACTTAATTATCAGCACATAGGGAAGTGCATGCATATTCAAGACAGCATTCTGATCATTGCAAAATTTGGTATTTTTTATTTTTTGCAGATCATCATTTATTAACCTAGAAACTGGAATTATACAGTGTTTCACACAGCTTCAACAAATAATGGTTATAAACAATTTGAGTTGAATCCAATAAATGCATAAGTGAATTTATGGTATGCTATTAAAATACAGTCTCTGGTGATTTAAGAATACAAATCTTTGAGAAATGCTTTAGCATACAGCAGCATATTAATACTAATTAACTTTGCAGAGTCAGTCTAGGAAGTGTTTTTTTATGCTTAAAACTGATTTTTTTCTTAAATTGGATTCACACTAAAAGGAAAATTGCCATTTACTCATTAATCTTTCATCTTATGCATTCTGATGCTCAAGAGCCAGTGAGGTTTTTCTCTTTGCGTTATGAAGCATGCATGTTTGAGATGATTATGATGAATTATGATGTCTTTATGTGCTTTTTAAAAGCTTGAATATGTTTCATTTTTGGGTGAACTAATGCTTTAAAGCTGTATTTCCTTGTCTCTTGTTTCCTTACTTTTAATTGTAGCCATGTTGTAGAATATTATCCTTTTTTTTGTCTAGCCTGCTTATTATGTGGTTTGCTCAGGAAGTTCAAATGGATTTGTTTAATTCGTTCATTCTTTTTCTGACACAAAATGATTCACTCACTTTTCTTTCAATATATCTCTATTTTTTTCTTCTTCAGTGTGTCTGCTGAATAATTTACCGTGTTTAAGATGGGGAATTGAAAAGGGGAGGCTTTAAAAGCTGTTTGAGGGCCAAGGCTGCTGTTATAGTGGGGTGTGGGTAAATGTAGCCCTTGTGGTGTGTGCGTGAGTGTGAGAGAGACAGAGAGAGAGACTCCCACACTTAGAGCTGTTCGTTCAGAAACCAGCTTTACCTTCGGCTAGCTGGGCTCTTGATCCATTCTGTTTCTCCTGCGGTTGCTGCTTAGCATCTAGAAATGCTTGTCCAGAACAGAGCAGCAGGCTATCTACATGGGGTTTCAGGAGTCCAGGATCTCTTTTAGTCTATTTAAATTTTACTCTGCTTGACTCCTGATAATCTGCTCTTTTATGGCATGTACGCACTTTTTTGTACTTTGTGTTTTGGGAAAGACAAAGATTCTAAATTGTTCTTTTATTTATATTGCAGAGGGACTCCATGAAAGATGTCAGAGGAGGCAATTGTTATTGCCAAGTGGGACTATACGGCACAACAAGAACAGGAACTTGACATAAGGAAAAATGAGCGTTTATGGCTGCTGGATGATTCAAAGACATGGTGGAGAGTACGGAATTCATCCAACAGAACGGGCTACGTCCCTTCCAATTACGTCGAACGCAAGAACAGTCTAAAGAAAGGCTCTCTGGTGAAAAATCTCAAAGATACACTTGGTAAGAGACTTGTATGTTTTGATTTCTTTTAATAAAGGGTTATCCAAAGGTTATCCAGTAATGTCAGGATGATGAATATGTAAGATTTTGTAATATCCTGAAACAATGACAAATAAGAATGTCCACAGATCTTTAAGTTTGAAGCACATGCTTAGAAATACTCCAGTTTGTAATAATATATTTTTTCATTAGAGATTAAATAAATGTGAGTGTACGCATCTTAATGATTATATTCCAAAAATGCACTGCTGTTCAAAAGTATGAAATTAATATTTGTATTTTTAAGGATACATTAAATTGATCAAAAGGACCATTTATAATCTAACAAAAGATTTCTGGTTTAAATAAACTGTGTTTAAAAATTTAAGCAGGACTCATAAACATTGTTTAAAATACAAAATATATATATTGGTACCAAATCAGAATGGTAAAATAATGTGTAGAAAACATTTATTTGAAATATTTTACTCTTACTGCATTTAAAAAAAATATAATAACGTCAACAGTTACGTTTAAATATTAGTGTACTTTCCAAGATTTCTATCACCTAACCTTACCTTGTCATGAAAAGGTTAATATTTTAAGAGATTTATTGACCATGACAGTCATGAGTGTCTGCAGGGCTTTGCATGACGGTATCATTTCCTGTTTTGCTTATGTATATTGGTTCCATCACATGATTTTTTTTTCTTAGAAATAATAAAAAAGAAAATTTCTAACTGTTTTTTAAAATATTTTTTTTAATTAACTTTCTTATTATGGATATATTCAAAGCTTTCATAAAAACATAAAAAAAACCTTCCTCATCAAGCAGGAAGCACTAATTTAAAGGCTTTCGTTGTAAAACCTAATTAGTTTCCCAGCCGTTGTTCACAGAGGGGACAGAGGTGAACCGATCGATCAGATGTGTCTTGAAGCAAATTGAATGTGTGTATTCTGCTCAGCGTCAGCTCTGCTAGCTGAAAAATAATATGTCCCAGAATTTTTAGTGCTTATCTTACAGTTCTGACTTTTTTTTTGACCTTTGGGTTTAATGGGTCTGTGCTTTGACACAGAGCTGTTACAATGTGCTGTTACCTGCAGAATCACGTGTTGATATCAAGGTGTCAGCCTCAGTTTCTATAGTAGCATGATTGGTTATTGTTGTTATTGTGGTGGATATTCTTCTGTCAAACGTATGCATTGACCACCTGGGATGAACAAGCTAAAGGCAGTTGATATGCAGATGGTAGGAAATGAGCCGTGCTAATGGCAGTTGCGTCTTTTCCTTAATGTTTAATCTTCCTATCAACTACATGGTTTAAGCAAGCATTAGTAATATGGAAATTGAGAGACTAATTATGTAATTGTGTTTTGAGGCTCATGTAAAGTACTCGTCAGATGTTTGGAATCATTATGATTTTGAAATATTTTCCGCATTATATTTTTAAAATTTAAAATAGAGTAACATTTGGCAGCCATCAAGACACCTACACAAAGACAGAGATGTTTGTAGAATGCAAAATCATCGCTTTCTGAGACAGAAAGAGCAATTAGGAGCATCCTCCACTCACATTTTGCATTCCTGCTGACAGCTATTTACAAGATGTCCACACACAAACAGAAACACACACACATATACTGCACCACCCCTTCCCTTTAAGGCTAAATGGGCCTCAGCTCTCTGCCCCTTTGACCTTAACCTCTCTAGAACATCCTTTTCTCCCCTCCCTCACTTTCCTTGCGAAGCACGTTTCATGCTACGCTTAATTATTGACACATGGATCCCTGCATGAAGTCGAAGACAGGAAATGGGAGGAAGGAGGGGCGAGAACCTCAGCAGTGAGACTCTGCAGGCTGTGTTACTGTTTCTTGTATATTTAAGATCATTGTTAAATAGCTGTTTTGATGGCTCTTGGTTAGATTTTGGTTCATCTCTTGTCAGTTTTAAAAAAGAATGCCTGAGTAATTAAATAAATAAAACCATTGGTGTATAGACTGGCAGGAAGATGATTAAATTAAATTCTGTCACTATCCATAAAAAAACACTCTGCCACCTTTTAATGTCTTTTTTGCTCGGCACTAAAAGGGAGTCAAAAGCTGTCATGACCGTACAGGCAGCCTTAATGCTTGGCCATGGGTGTCATGTTTTAAAAGCACATCCTCTTCCCCAGTCTATTGGCCTATCGATCCTGGGTGGACAGGGTGAGGACAGCTCTCTCACAGGCTCTTTGTACTTTCAGTGTGGGTTGATAAATGTGCTCATCTGCCGTCTGTGAGGTAAGACTCAGGTGTGTTTATGGGCTACATAAAAGGTGTGTGGGTGCTTGTTTCTCTATTGCTCATTCTCTCTCACACACACACACAAGGATTTGCTGGCGTATTGGTGTTTTTCACCTGCTGGCCTCATAATCTCAACTCTGCTTGTGTTTGAGGTCATTCAGTCAATGTCGCTCATGCATACAGCTCCTGCCTTCATCCCTGCACCCAATTTGCAGTTGTCAAGGTTACCTCCCTTCTGCTCATCCATTGTGACAAGGTTACCCTTTCTCTGGCAGCCTTCATCTGTCTCGCTCTGTATTTTTCACTTATTTTCCTCAGTTTTTTTCTTATCAGTGTATAAAGATTGTGTTTTCTCTAATTGAGAAAACTTTGTGAGCTTTGTAGAGAAGGGACATTAAAGACATCATTATTCACTACCATGTTATTTCAAAGCTGTGTGACTTTCTTTTTCCATGAAAAAAATTATGATTGCGCAGGCCTTTCCAATGGAATTATAGTGAAAGGGGAGAGTTAATGTCAGGGTCTAAATAAAAAAGAAAAAACTGCGCTTTCACCATAATGTAGCTAGTTTAAATTGTGTAAAATATCGTTTTATAGAAAAAGGACGCGAGAGAAACTGTCTGTGAATTTTTTCAGTGAAATCATTATTCAAAAGTCGTATTTATGTATATGGTATGTTAACACGTGTTGCAGGAGATTTGACGTCAGTGATAACCAGTCAGAATACACATGGCATTTGATTTTATTGGTGATTTCACTGGAAGATCATGACATATTCATTAAAAAAAGGTACTTACAAAATAGGATGAATAATAATTTGATGAAATAGTTTTTAAATAGCTTTTTTGTTTCTTAGAAAAAAAAAGGTCATGTGGTGTGGTGTAAGAAACACGCAATATGATACTTGGCCAAAATTATTATAACACTAGCATTTTCACCAGCTAAAAGATGATCATTTATTTCTACATTTTGCTGTAGTGTGTTCGTAGTAAATACTACTTTACATTTCCAAATATTCCTTTAGCCACTAATTGTAATAATCCAGTGAGACTATTTGCACAAAGAGTCTGACAACAGCCAGTTCTCCACACAGAGATCTAATCTCATCATCATCCAGTCTGTCTGGAATAACGTAAAGAAACTGAAACAAACTAAAATGTTTCAAGAAGCTGCAGTACTGTTAAAAGTTGTAGGCACTTAAAAAAAGCTGTAAAATGAGGATGCTGTCAAATCATACTTAGATCAGTTACCTCTTTATTAAAGCATATTTTGCTTTAGGTGCACGTATCGTAATGGAAGTATCTTTTAGTCAATTAAGTTTTTGCCTATTTAGTCAATTAAGTGGCAATATGAATTTTTGGAAATGCAAACTGATATTTCCTTCTGACACACTAAAGGAAAATATAAATGTAAAAAGAATAGACTTAAAAGCCATTTTAGCTGGAGAAAATACATAGTGTTCTAAAAGAATGTATGTTTGTGTGTGTGTATCTCACTCACTTACTTCTCAACTTTTTAAGAACCAGCAGGTGTCCCCTGTCTAGAAACATGGATGTTTATGAGAGCCTGAGTGTGATAGACCTGGAAATATAAAAATACCATGCACATTTTTATAGACACATTTTTTGGCAAACTCTTACATTTTGAGTAAAAACTGTGACTAAAAATATTACACCAGTCCAGTAAATCATGAAGTGAAAAGGTCACATTTGTTGACTAAAAACAGGGGGAACCATGAAGAACATTCATTTCTTAAAATTATAGTGAAACTTGACATTATACAGTAGCATATGAACCAGAGGAGCCTACTCTACTAGCTGCTGTAGTTGGAGACAATGTGTGGGCTTGGTGTAAAAATCTGGTACTGGTTTAATTTTAGCATGTTTGAAACAGCTCTGTTTTCTTGCACATTCTTGATGAAATATGGTGTACTTTGTCATAAATAACATCACAGCTGCAAGTATTGTGAAAACAGCCTGAGGTGGAGGTTAATTTTCCCACCCGTATTCTCTTCTGTTGCAAGAGAGGTTTGTTCTTGTCTACACTCCTGTTTGGACGTGTGTGATTGGTGGCTTGCCTCTCTTCCCCTAAACACATCCAATAACACTAAGCATGACACAGCACCTTAACACTTGGCACTAATGTTCAAAAATATCAATCAGTTGTGCTGATCAAACCATCGTGTGTGACAATTGCTATATTTTTCTGGTGTGGATTGTGAATAATTCAGCTGTTTAGGTGATGTGAGTTGAGCAAACAAGACTGCTGTTCTTTCAAGTTTAAATGTGTAGTGGCCAATGAAATCACAGACGGGCATATGAATGAAAGGCTTGATTATTGTTTTGCCTGTAAACAGCAGTAGAATGACTCAACCAACCCTAAACAAACTAATGTTTGTTACTAGGAGTGTTATGATGATGCATCACGCTTCTTCAAACTGTAACACCCTTCCTTATTTTTAACTTTGAGCTTGACAAAGTATGTATTTAAGAGTATGGTTTTGCAAAATTCACAGATGTTTCACACTTCGTGTTTTATTGCAACCCCAACATCCAGATGTTAAGAGTTGCATCCTGCTGTCCAGAGAAAGTGTTTTTGTGGAAAGCTTTGACCTTATAGCCTCAAAGCTGCTGTCTTTAGAGGATTCTCTCTTTTTTTGGGGGGGGGCAGTATTTTGTCATGTCATAGTATGCTAATAGAAACCTGTTATAACTATTTTAATCAACCTGGCCTCATAAACATATGTACCTTTGTGCACTTCTGGTACAACACCGTTTTTACGTGCCTTTCTGCACGTTTCACCACAGTTTCAAAGAGGAATGTCCACAGTGTGGCGCTAAAACATGGGTTTAATGTGTGAACCCTGGCACATTTTTATTACATTGATATCATCATCATACCAAAGGAGAAAAACTTCCTGTTTGTTATTGGTGCTAATAAAGAAAGCCTGAACTAACCTTGTCTTGTCATAAGGTGGGGGAATGATCTAATATTTTAATAACTTATTAATAGTCACACAGTTATGATGATCTGCAGGGATCCTCTCTGACATAATTTCATGTTTTTTTTTTTTAAGTATCATATTGCGTGTTTCTTACACCACACCACATGACCTTTTTTTTCTAAGAAACAACAAAGCTATTTAAAAACTATTTCATCAAATTATTATTCATCCTATTTTGTAAGTACCTTTTTTTAATGAATATGTCATGATCTTCCAGTGAAATCAAATGATTGATGGTGAATGATTTTCACATTTTTCATGATTTCACATTTTTCATGATGTATGCTAGTGAGTCATCTTAAAACCTTTTCTTTCCAAATTCAGCTGATCTGTCTCCATCCAGTCAACAATTGATTGACCCTACATTTTTCTTTTTTGATGGGCCGTTTCACTTGGTTTTGTGCCACAATAAGATCTTTTGCTCCTGTTTTAATGTGACTTCATAGTTTATAACATTTTAGTTATAAATTGATTTATTAATTTTGTCAAACATCTAATTTGGTATTGTGTGTGTGTGCGTGTCTGCACACTCATAATAATTGGAAGTATGGAAGTCCTCATCAGCCAAAGCAGAGATGGTCTAGTAATAGGGAAGACCAGGCGGACTCTACTTGGTTTAATGTGCAGTATCAAGATAAGAGATAATTCACAGTAATAATCACCTAAACACTGACAACATATGTAAGATAAAATTAAGGTACGCTAAAGATTAAAATATAGAAGTGCTGGTACTGTGTACTGATGAGTACTAGCCCACTTTGAGCAATGTTTATTGCTGTCATATGATCTTACCGTATTCACTTCCATTATGGCTCAAAACATAACATGTAATTTGAAAAAGTCATGGCCAAAAAAGAAAAAAGAAAGGAGGACTCAGAAATAGATTTACTTTCCATTATAAAAGATTAGTGATTTTCTTTTGTGTGTGTGTGTGTGTTCAGGCATTTGTGGTTTACAAGGACACAAATATGCATAATGACATGGGTACTACAACGTAAACATGATTTATGAGGACCCCGTTGTGACCGATCAAAATATGACACATAGATGAAAAGATTCATGTAAAGAATGAAATAACATTCAGAAATAGTCATTTTAAAAAAAAACAAAAAAACAACAACAACAAAAAAACATGTTTTAACACTATTTGTTGTTATACTTTTGAAACGTAAGGGCTAATTGAAAGTATTTCACAGAAAATTACAAATATTTTTTTTTAAATAATTTCAGTTTACATCAACTACTTTTAAACCAGTTAAAACCTCTAAACAATTAATTTAAGAATCAGAATCAAGTTAGATTACAGCAATCCACTGCCATTGTTTGTTGCCACAAGCAAACAATGTACACAACAGCACGTGTGAATCGTGTGCCCTTTAGTTCATTTGTCATGTTTAAACTGATGTACAGATATGAGGAGTTTCAAGTTAAGTGCTTGAAGTGGGAAATCATTACATTTGAAATTTTGACAGTGAAAAAAAAGAGATTGCTGGTACAACAAATGTATTAACTAAAGGAATCATTTGCTAAACAACTGATTGTGTGTGTGTGTGTGCGCGCCAATAATGGAAGCCCTTTATCTGTGATAATATACATGTCTGGTCATAGTGTTGTAAGATGAGAGATAATTCACATAGTGAAATTTAAATATTGTCATTACTATTAACCCAGATGCACATGCTTTAACTGAGTGGAAAAGTATTACCAACATGAGAACTCATGGTACACTAAAGATTAAAATATAGAATCCAACTTCGAGTGCTCCCTAAAAATACCAACATTTATTTGAATTCAGAAATTAAAACCTTCCCGCCAAACGACGGCCCATAAAAGCCGTCGTTAGGCGCATGCTCAGTGCGAAGTTTTGTTTGGCCTGTCTAGCAATCCTGAGCGTTTTTCCCCGTTGTTATTATTGGTCTTTACCTGGACTGTTTATTGGATTTACGATCGATCTCCGCCTGCCCCGACCTTCCGCCTGTCTATTGTATTGTGAGTTTGGATTATCCTTATTGTCTCCGTTTGCCTGGTATCTGACTTTTGCCTGTACGACTAAGATTATAAATAAAAGCCTGCAAATGGATCCTGCCGATTCTGAGTGTTCATCACAACCGGATAGGTTTAATGCATCATGTAATAGATTCAGACATATGCCTCATGTCAATAACCCTTGCCTTTCATTGAATATTTCAGAATATTTGAAGGATTACATGATCCTGGACTCAGCTTTCCCAGCACAGAAAAAAATAGTTCTAAAATACATACAATAAATACTGAAAAAAGCTTTTTAAAATTGCATTAATATTTCACAAAATTTCTGTTTTACTCTATAAAATTAAAGCCTTGCTGAATGTTAGTCTTCTTTTGAAAACAACAAAACCTTACTGACGATGAGACGATGAAAGGTAATGTATGTACTGTATATGTTCGTGTGTATGTCATTTTTTGATTGTTGGCAACAACAGAAGATGTGATGGATGAGGTTGAAGAATGTGAGAAAGATGAAAAGGGCAAAAAGAGGACACAAGAGGAAATGTGGTGGGCCTCAGTAATTATATCACATGTCTTCTTTCAGCAGGAAATGATTAGTATTGATGAATTTACAGCGTTAATCAATATCCCTGCCCTTTCTCTTCAACTTCTAATTAGCAGAGCTCGGAGGCTTGAGTTTTACATAATGACCATGTCTGATGTCTAATAGATCTCTTTCTCTTCCTCAGGCCTGGGAAAAACAAAACGCAAAACAAGCACACGGGAAGCCTCTCCAACACCCAGCACAGATGAGTACTCATCTAATGGAGGTGGAGCAGAACGAATATATGACCTGAACACTCCGGCTGTGGTGAAGTTTGCCTACAATGCGGAGCGAGAGGATGAGCTCAGCCTGGTGAAGGGAGCTCAGCTGATGGTGATGGAGAAATGCAGTGACGGCTGGTGGAGAGGCAGCTACAACGGTCAGATGGGTTGGTTCCCTTCCAACTACGTCCAGGAGGAAGAGCTGGAGGACACGTCAGCCGACCTTCCTGTTGTCTTCTCCTCGAGGCCGAGCCTCAGTAACGGTCAGGGCCCCAGAGTCCTTCACACTGTTCAGACGCTCTACCCCTTCAGCTCCGTCACGGATGAGGAGCTGAACTTCGAGAAGGACGAGACCATGGAGGTGCTGGAGAAGCCGGAGAATGATCCAGAGTGGTGGAGGTGTAAGAACTGTCGTGGGCAGGTGGGTCTAGTGCCAAAGAACTATGTGGTTGTGCTCAATGATGGTCCATTAGCCCGGGGATCCCATTCCCAGCAGAACAGCCACACTGTGGGACCCTCCCACACGGGGAAATTTGCCGGAAAGGACTGGTACTATGGCAACGTGGCACGGCACCAGGCTGAGTGTGCGCTGAACGAGAGGGGGGTGGAGGGAGACTTCCTCGTGCGAGACAGCGAGTCCTCTGTGAGTCAAGTGTTTATTTGGATCTAATCGAAATGCAGCAAGCAGATAACTGCTTTCAGTTGCTGTGAATAGTCATTTGAGCGTTGTGCAGTGTTGTGTCTGTGATGTCACAGTGCTATAAATGTAACTTTTCTCTATTAAAATAAAGCAAACACACAGAAAATATTAATTAGAGCTACAATAGTACATAACTAATACTAAAATAAACTGGTTATTTGATTTAATTGTAAGTGTTAATTATAATTGAGTTTGGGGAGCTTTGGGGTTTTAGGCACTACGACAGTGTCTCAGCTTTTACCAGTGTTTATTACCATTCTGCTCCAGGACAGGTTATGATCTGTGGTAGAGAGCTTACACACGAAATTGGACTATCTCTAATGCAATAAAGTCATTCCCCCTGGTTTCTTTTGTTCCAAATTAAAGGTCACTTCACAGTTAATAGAGTTTTGCAGACAATATCACCTGAATTTCAGTCATTTATTCGAATTGTGTTATTTATGTGTTATTTATTAGACGTGGACAACTTTTTTTGTTAATATAAAAGATACTTTGGTTAGATTATTTTGCAAAATATATGCATAATAATATATTAATAATATTACATAATAAAAACAATATATATATATATATATGCATAATAATATATAATAATTGATAAATGTTTGTAATAAGTACATTTAACAAATGAAGGAAGTGTACATTCCTGTAATGTATAAGAAAAACATTTGATAACTTTTTACATTACATTTTAGAGCCATTATTTATGAAGAAAAATAAAAGCTTGATCAATTTAGAGTTTGATTTCTTTATTATGGACAATGGATGTAATTGAAATAGATATGCTTTTCGATCTAAGATGGTTGTTTTCAAACTGTTACTGCGTATTTGGGATATTTTCTTCAGTGGGTACAACCAGCCCAGGTCAATCAGTTTATGAGTTAATTCAGCTGTGTTAAATAAGGAAGACACCAAAAATGTGTAATGCTAGATAGCTGGCACCACCTGTAGACTGAAGTTTGCTAAACAACCACTTTTTTTTTTCTCTCTCCTTCTCTCAAGCCGAGTGATTTCTCAGTGTCTCTGAAAGCAGTCGGGAAGAACAAACACTTCAAAGTGCAGCAGTCGAATGGAGTTTACTGTATCGGACAACGCCGCTTCAATTCTATGGATGAACTGTTAGAGCACTACAAAAAAGCTCCCATCTTTACTAGTGAACATGGAGAGAAGCTTTACCTTATCAAACCCCTCCAGTGACCTTCCACACACAACTGAGCCTTACAACCAGACCAGATCTGACCTCAAACTGAGCCAAGTGATCTGCAGCTCTTACTTACTGCTCATTTCTCACCAGCAAACAGGGGACTGAAACTGAATGCCAACCCACAGGAAAATAGCAGGATTTAACATTATGATGATGTTTCCGCCGAGGTGTCCCTTTTGTTCCTGTTGTCTCTGTTGCTTTAGCTCTTCTTTTCACCTGGAGTGGTTCACCTAACTGAATATCTGCTTTTTCAAGTGGTATTTGAAGCAGTTGCCCATGGCCTTGACCGACAGCTCGTTTTCTGTTCATACCTAGCCGACATTGCTATACAAGAAAGCTGACAGATCCAGTCTTTGTCATCACATGGCAAGGGCACAAATACAGATGCAGTGGAATTACAGGAAACTGTATATACGGTACATAGGAGTTGCCAAAGAGAGAGTTGGTGATAGGTACTTGTCGCCCCCTGCAGGATGAACTGAGAAATGCCAACAGGACGTTCTTACAAGATGAATGTTTTGTAGATGCTTAACCAAATGTGCCACCTTCACGTTCAAGCACTGCTCATTTAATATATATATATAGATATATAGGTAAGAGAACTATATCCACTTCATTCAGATTCACACATTTGTATTAGCATTAAAGCGTTGGCATAAACCTCCATATTCAAGGAAAACACTGTTAAAGATACTTTTCTAAAGGGCACCATTCAAAAAACAACGCTTTGGTCTCTTTACAATTGAGTCCATTCAGCTTTTAGTTTCTGAGCTTTTATAAAAGTATGGTACAAATGAATGTTACTGAGCATTGTTATTTAAAACCATGTTTATTTAACGTGAGGGGGGGGAAAAAGCTGCGGAGAAGAACAATGTAGTGAGCTCCACATCTATGATAGCTGTGCAAAAAGTTGAAATACTTTCGTTTGATTAAACATTTTGCAACAGTAATGGGAAAGTTGTGTGTTTTTTATTGTCTCTTGGTAATATTTCAAAAGTTTTGGGTTATTAAATTGTTTTAATGTCTTTGAAAGCTCACCAAGGCATGAGAAATGACATGCAATATTGAACAATATACATTGCAAAGAGGAAAAAAGCTGTCAAAGAGATAAGATTTTTTTTTTACTTTATTTGCAGTGGAAAAAAATAACTTTTGCAAGTTTGATTAGTCTAGGAGTCATAGAGTAGATGCGTTTTTACTTTGGGCTTCTAACCCCTTAAAAAGGCACGTCAAGGTGAGTCTGTTGCATTGTGGAATACACTAGTCAATGATTAATATGCTCTGATGTATACTGTACATTTTTGTCTGCACACACACATACATCTATATATAATGAAAAGTATTGGTATGTTGTGCTCAGTGCACCCCTTGTGCATAATTGTTACTGGTAGCTATGAGTGTGGCCTTCAAAAAAGTGATTGCATGTACTGCTCACTAGAGGGCGATGAAGTATTTTGCAGAGATACTGTATTATATAAACGGTTTATCAAGGAAACTATTTGGAACCCAGTAACGCCAACTAAGATTGTCAGCCAAGCCAGGGACGTCTAATATAAAAATTTGTCAGACATTTCATTAATAATTCTAAAGTTGCTCCTATTATGGATTTTTGAAAATGACTTTTTTATGTGATGTGTGGAACATCTCTAAGTGAATGAAAACATCATACAAAGTGTTAAATTTGAAAGTGCGTTGTGTATAAAGTTATTGTCACTTTAAAAAAAAAAAAAAGTTGACTGAGTCATTGAAACAATTATTCTTAAAAACGGTCTCATGTTGAAGTCAGAAAGTGGTGGTCTCAATTAAAATGCAAATTCATTCTTTGCCAGTAGGTAAAGCTCAAAAACCCTGCTTTAAACCAAATCCATCAATCACCGGAGGGGTTTGGAAAAAATGAATCATTGAATGAATTGTTTGGGAGTCATTAAACAAATAATGTAAAAGTAAATGCATATTATAAGAAAATGAAAGTGTTAGGGTTTTTTTGACCTTACATACCTGTTGTTTGGGACTCCTAAAACCAAAATATGAACCTTTGATAATCAATAATATAAGGGCACTTTAACAAGCATTATTAGATTCATTTATAATCTAATTAAGATCGTTTTCCCTGTCATGCATTTATTGTGTTGCCTGCCTGAAAAATAGCCAAATGTAGAAATATTTAGAAACGTGGAACCCTTTTATTTCATTTTATTTTTTTAAGCAATGGCTGTAATCAATTATAGCACACACAGGCTAAGTTCTCTTTTCCTCTCACTCTTAGGGAGATGCATAACGTTTGAGTCGGTTGTTATTATAATTAATAATTTAATTCCCAAGACTTAATTCTCACCAAAAATATTTTGTTGAATTATAGCAGTGGCCAAATATTATCACTGATTTGAACGTTTTTAAGATGAGGAATGGGCCAAAAGTATATTTATTGGTGGTTTTCAACAACCATCCAATTTTGACTTTTGGGAGTTGAATAATTTCCTCTCTCTTTTTTTTTTTTTTTACTTCACATTCTTATATTGACTTAAATGTGCATTAATAAACTTTTTTCCTATTGTCCTAAGGCCTTTGTTGAATTGTTTTCATAAAATGCTGATTCTCTGCAGAAAAGCGTCTTGCAGGTCAAGGGGGTTGCATAATTGTAATTTTAGCTGTATACAAATCTCTCCTGGAATGTGTTACAATGTGTTAGTTTGGAGAAATTAAACATGAAATGTTCCTTTGTAACTGCCATACATGCAGACAACATTATATAAAATAAAAGACAGAGAGAGAGGGGAACCATGAGAAGGTTTTCTCTGAAATCTCTAGTCTTGTCATTTTTGGGCAGTTATGCCTTTACCTTAACAAGGGATTCTTTCATCTGTGAAGGAAGTGTGAGAATCCCCTGCAAACAAAAATGTATAGAGCAAACACGAAAAGAAATGTAAGGTATGACAAATGGAAGGTCCATGTGAAAGGTAAATAGCACCATTCCAGAACTGATTTGGTTTTCTGTTTAAAGGTCTGGGCACCAAGACACACCACAGTCTCCAGGAACATCTGCTGCAGGTAATCTTAGACAGACAAACGATGCAAGATTCATTTCTGTGGTTACTTTAATACAATCTTTTTTCCCCTTTCAAACTGTTTTATGTTTGAATCTCTTTGAAGTTTGACAATGGGTAGAAAAATAACCTTATATTGAGTCTATTGCTATATTATTTTCAGTGGGTGACCATGTTTCGTCGGTGTTTCTCACTCTTCCTGTGTTTGATTTGGCTTGGACTGCTCTGTCTCTCAGGTAAGAAAAGCTGACAATTTAGGCATACAGTACATCACCTTTTAAAGTTTGGAGTCGGGCTGATTTTATTAGGCCTATATTATTATCTTATGTTCACAAAGTCTGCATTCGTGATCAGAATTACAATAAAAATAGCAATAATGAGAAATGTTCTTCTGAAATTATTTTAATAGACTGAAATATTTCCTACTATTATTTGTATTGAAATAGTTTATTTTTTTATTTTTATTTTTTTAGTATATTTTTCTAACCATGTAAAAGTCTTGATTCTTGTTGAATAACAGTTTTTATTTCCTTATACTGACTGCAAAAAGTTTTAACAATAGTGTATGTATATTTTTCTTAACCTCTGGCCATTACTCACCTTGTAGCTCTGTTATGGTTATACCTTCTAGAAACCTGCATTTATGTATATTATAAGGGTATAAGACTTTATAATATGATAACATTATTATGTACCATCTCATGAATAATCATAACATATGTTAAAATGCATTATTGTGGTTATAACTAAGAAAATGTGATGATTATCAGTACAATGAATTCAATGTTATATTCAGTGTTATATTGGATGTTATAATGTATGTTATAGTTATGAGCTAGTTTAAGATCACTGATAACCCTTTTGCATCTAAACAATGAAATGTGGTTTTGCTGATATTACAATAAAATGATTTCTGTTATGTACGGTGAAGGTAAACAAAATGAAGAAAGCATTTCTGAAATGTTGTTTTCGCTCTCAAGAGCTGTTACATTCAGTTCAAGTTTCCAGTTGTTTTTTATGTAATAGCTATTGTGAACTTCATAAGAATTGCAAATATGGCAGAAATAACGGCTACTAGATTTGAAGCACTTTTTGAGTGTAGCTGAAATATTCTGGCCTTGTCAAACATGCCGAAACCTTTGAATGAAAACAGGAGTGGACAATAGCTCAACTGTTCCTCTCAAACACGGGACTGCTTACAGAAACCAACAGCTCTGCTTTTTCAAAAAATGTGTGTGTTCACACACATCTGTGTATGCATGTGCGCAAGTTTAGCAGTCACCGCCGTGAATACACAATCTGTAACGTACAAAGATAACAGATGAATGGAAGCTTATGAATAATGTGATATCCTTGACATTAAATCAAGACCTTAAGAATCACTCTGTATATATATACATGAATATACTGCTCTCTGTGCAGCTATCATAGTTTAAATATTCAGAAATAAGTTTTCTTTAGAAGTGGTGCATTAGTGAAATGATTAGTTTGAGAATAAGGTCAGTGCAGTATTTAACATGTCATGCCGCTGCTGTCCACTTTCGTACCAGATGTGCCACTTTCTAGTCAAGCTGTACACATTACTTAAAAAAAAAAAAAAAGTTTTATTTTCTTATTATATATTAAATGTCCTATTTATTTTCCTTACAGAAGCAGTGGAAACTCAAGGTGTGTTTCAAATTTTCTTTATAAATTCCAGTGGGGTCTTAAAATATGATAAAATATTATTTAGAACTGCTCTGTTCTCCAATCTCTTGTGTTGACCTCTTTTTTGCCCTTCTGCTTGGCTTATAGCTGAATCAAGGGAAAAAAGGAGTGTGCCTAACTGGGCGCTGACATCTTCAGACTTTTTCGCCTGGATTGAAGAGTTGCGTTCTCATGCTGGCTATGACAAAATTGAGGAATTGGCCAGAACCTACTGGGCTCACTTCCCTTCTGCCAGCCACCTGGGTTACGACCCTCCCGCTCCAGAAGAATAATGTCATCTTAGTTGGAGTCTGTGTTGTTTGGGACCGTTTGCCCCTTTCATTATGGCACAGTTCTTGGAAAAGGAGACAAACAGTCTTTATTATTTAGCGTAACATGATTTGAACCAGGGCAAGATACATTGAGAAAGGTTTCATTTATTTTTTGGGTTAAAAGTTAAGAAAAAATCGAAATGTAAATGTAATCGCATCCAAAATATCTGTTCAGGCAAAACACTTGTTCCTGGTTATTCTTTAAAATACAAATCTCTGGATTTGTACTTGATACAAAATAAATAATATATAACAATATACTGTAAGGGCTGCGCAGGTGTGCTGTTATCAGTGGGAATGCAGTCCAGGTGCACAGAGATGACCTTTGAATGAGGGTCATTCCCTTCGGGACAAGTACAGTACATGCAGGAACTCGATTTGAGTGTAACAAAATCACTCCAAGTGTAAGCCTTTAGAAAATACAAAGAAATACAAATACAAATTCATATCATAAAAACAAATGTTTCAGTGATTCTCTTTTTTAATTTGAACTTTATTTGGATATTATTTCATTTTGGAATTATGTTTATTGCATTTACAATAGTTTAAAAAAGCTGTGAATTTTGAGGTGAGAGGACAACAGGTGGTGGACTTTTTCACTGGAGGAAGTGCATGTTTATTATCGATTATTAGCTGATATTTTAACTAGAAGTAAAGGTTTAAAGTTAACATGGCTCATGATTTACTTCTGTTCATTAAATTATGCAATTCATACAATTCAAAGTTGAAATGTTAAAAATGCATGCTTAGAAACATTATTGTAAAAAAGATGCTTCAAAGTAAAAGAAAGAGCTTTAAACTCTCACAAATATATTTTTCAACAAGGAAGATCAGAAAAATATGATTCATTAATTCGCTTAGACTTCATAATTTGATAAAGAATTCTTTGAAAAAGAGTTCTACTAAATTTTATTAAATGACGAACATCTGGTGCAAATGTATGGCTTGGGAAATCTGGTTTCATATACAACAGATGCCTTGAAAACTGTGGCATATAAACAAGTAAACAACAACAACAACAAAAAATAGCCCTGTATGCATTGTAGATTCACATGCGCATATATATATATATATATATATATATCTATATCACGTTGCTGCTGCCTTACAGTTACTGTATGTTTGGGTCCCTGTGAAATAGCCATTAGCCTTATAACTGATGTCCTACAGCGTGCACACACTTCAAAGCTGCGGCAGAAAATTGAGTTAAAAATAAAAGGCGAATGTGTATTACATCTCGAGAAACATCTGTCTCCCACCCAAGTTGTTTTGCTGCTTCCCCTCTACCCTCTAGAAAACAGGAAAGAAAAATAACCATAAAATAAGATTACCAAACTTGCAGCATAAATTAAATATTCAACAATCTGTTTGCTGGGCAATGTCAATTTATAAACTAGAGATTCATGAATACTCCTGAAATTAATAAATAATGCTGTTTACTGCTTATGATAATCATCCTTACACCAAGAAGGTGCTAAAAGATTAATTTTAAGTTTGGTTTAACTAAAACCTTGAGACCATGAACCGACTGTATAAACAACCAAAACATATTAACCCACGTACACATCACTCACACTCTGGTATTTGTAAGGGGTTGGGGGGTTTCTGTTGGCCTCCTCCACACATTCCTCCACAAGCGCTAACAGGTCGCCAGTAGGAATGTTTGCCTGTTAGTCCAGGATGGCGCCTTGTTCATCTCAATCCCCGACCGAATCCTTTCCAAGCACTCAGTGCAGCCACGGCTGATAGAACAACAGCATGTCACTCCACAGCCTCTGTGTTCAAGCTGTCCTTCTCATAAGCATCCTGTCTCTCTGCTCACCCTCAGGTATGGCAATTATAGATTTCTCTGGTATTTAAGGACTTTCAGACACCACATTTCACAGTGGTTTCATTAGTTATTGAGGGGAAGACTTGTAAATAGGATTTAAAGGATATGGACCTGAACTTTGTAAAATGTGAGAGTTTTAACTTTAAAGTCTTGTATACTGTATGTGTAACAGTCAGTCATGGTCACTCATGGTTTCAGCTTGATTAAAAAAAGAAAGAAAAAAATGCTTTACCTTTTAAAATATTTCAATGTAAATAATTATAAATGATCATTTGTTTAATTTGTGCACTCAATACGGAACATGTTGAATTTTTTTATTAACAAATTTAATGTTACAAAAATCAAATATTTTCAAAAATCGTTTCACTGTTCGTAAAATCACCAGTTTTACAGTGTATTGTGCTTTCTTTAAAAATATAAATACTTTTTTTAACCAAATGTCATCTAATCTACAAAACCAGAAACATTCTAAGCTAAACACTAAGCTAAATTAAATAAATATAGTTTTGTTATTTTATTTTATTTTATTTTGCAAAAAATCTCCATTCATGGTATTCAGCATTTGTATGTGTTTTCAGCAGTTTGTGCAATGAATCTCTTATATTTACATGTTTTTATAATATTTTGTTGAGCATGACAAAACCCTGCATTTTGAGTGATGGGTGAACATTTTACACTCTCCAGAAAACAAATACCGACTAGAGCATTGGCCAAATGTATTTAGCCAATTTTAGAAAGGGCCCCCTGATTCCCCAGGGCCCCAAGCATCCGCTTACCTAACTTATTGATTTAGTCCTCTTCTGAGTTTATTTTTGTGGCCATTTTCAAGTCACAAAAGAATATTCTGGCTCTTAAGTTTTGATTAATTGTTGGCAGTTTTCATTCATTCATTTATTTATTTTCTTTGGGGCTAGATAATATTTTGAGCCTGTCAGAATCTGCATAATAAATGTATACTTTTGTTAGAACTCTTTTCGATTTTTCAGTAGCGCCTCATGTAAGCAAATTTTAAAATAATCTGTCCTGTTTTCTCTGAATGTGACTGTATAGTATGCATAAGTGCCCTGACATTTATACTTCAGAAGCTATAGGCTAATTAATCATTGTGGGCAACATTTTAAAATTTTAGTACTTCATTTAAGGTTTGAATTTGTGTGTGTGTGAGCATTTGGACATCCCACAAGGTTTGTAGCCTCTGAAAATGTACATAATTCTAACAATTTTTTTTTTACATAATAATAAAGAAAATAGGAAAAATTTCAGTCAACTATATGAAATGGTTATTACAGATTATAACTTGATCTGTTTGCTTGTTTTAGGTGGGTTATCTGGGAGTAGACTACAGAGGATCCTCATGAAACGAGAGGGTGAGATGATGTCAGCTTCGATATATATAATTGTTTTAACTCCCTCTTTCTACCTAATCACCAATCATGCCAATCATGTCAATAGTTTAGTCATTTACTATAAATCTTTAATTATAGCCTGATGCCCTCCATCTTGTCATCCATCACGTCTTCACACTTGTCCAGAATCCCTAATCAGCTTCATGACCTCTAAAACTGACTGATGGCTGATATGTTCCAAGGGAAGATAACATAGATTATTATAAACAAAAGACATCACTGATATTTATAACATGTAGGTGTGGAAGCTTTGGGCTGTAGATCAGGTCACAGTCTCTTCATGTCATCGTCAGAT
Source organism: Enteromius viviparus (assembly GCA_032353835.1). NCBI lineage: Eukaryota > Metazoa > Chordata > Actinopteri > Cypriniformes > Cyprinidae > Enteromius > Enteromius viviparus. The sequence goes on from JAUCNO010001758.1 coordinate 6,726,052, forward strand.
AGAGATAATTGGGCAGCCGTTCTGTCCCTTCGGGCTGTTATCATCCTCTGTGCTTAAAACACATGTTTCCCTTGTACACTGATCTGGGATCAGCTTTTCTGGTCGGTTGAAGTAATGCAGTTTTTGCCTATTGCTTAAACACTTTTCTTACTTTAGACACTTTGTTTAAAAACAAAATCACCTGTTATCAGTGAGAAAACACTGTTCAAAAAGCAAAACTCATCTGGCAATCGTAGGCTCTTACATACACGTCTAAAATCACCTGAACAAAAAAATAGAACACCAATTGGTCTGAGATTTAGCACTACAAATAGACCTGAGGTAAGCCATTTTGAGAACTTTGCATGCATGGAGGCAATGAGAGTCAAGAGTACAAGGAGGACAAAGAGACAAAAGAGTCGGAAGTGGAAGAGGACAAAGACGAGAACCAGTGAGATGTGTGTCAGATGACATCGGGGCTACTCTGGTGGACCATGTGATAAATCATGGCCTGTCCATGAGTCCACCCTAACCTTAGTCGGTACACAGTAGCATCGATACAATAGGACATTCCAACTGGAGAACAAGTATATACTCAAGTTTCTACTCCAGACTGTACTGTATGTGTCACATGATTCGATACTAACTGTACTACATAAAAATGGGCAGTGCTGTAAAGTATATGTAAAGGAATACCATTGTGATGTTGCTGTGTACGGTTGTAAAAAAAGGTACAGAATAGAAAGCTGGATCAACAAGCCCCCCTCAGCCCCCCACCACACACACACACACACACAAAACAATTATATGTGTTTTCCCTCCAATAGCAATTTATCCAGTATTTTTTTGTTTTGTTGCTAAATTTGACAGAAGACTGAGTCCAAGCAAATGACACTAAAAATAGAAACATAAGGACTGCAGTGTTTTATATAAACCCCATCAGTGTTGTTGGTGATATGAAAGAGTCATTCAAATAGTGCTTGAGTGAATGGTGTTGTTGCATGAATTTCATTTTTAGACAGGAGTTTTTAGTTTTGATTGCAGTGTTTCATTCCGGCATAGATGTGAGTTGTTAATCTCCAAGTGCTATGTCTGATTGGCTTGTGTTTAGAGTTTTGACATAATAGGCCCAATTCTGCAAAAAGTGTGTTACCAATAGGCAAAAACAGTAAAATAGTTTTGAATTACACATGAAGCATCACTGACTATGGCCTTGAATTTTCTTCCTGTTCCCTTTCCACAGCAAAGGAGCTGGAAGACAGACCTAAAGCACAGATTGCAGTATCGCAGTCCAAGGCTAAAGAGTTTCTGTCAGTTTTGCAAAGGTCTAAGAGAAACGTATGGGACCGGAGCCGTCCTGATGTTCAGCAGTGGATCCAGCAGTTCATGTACATGGGCTACGATGAAGCAGTGAGTCAAACAGTGATCACACAAATTACTGTATGCAAAATCATCACATCACATCTAAAAAGTAAAGCTGAGCTTATACTGTAGTTATAATGAGGACAAGGCTAAAGCTAGAGTGTGATTAGTGCAGTGTAGCTGTAGCCTGGCTTCCGCGAATATTAAGCTCATAGGAGCTTAGTCTGGCCAAGCTACCTTACTACCCGCCTTCTGGGAGGCTTAACCTGCGTCCATCAGATGCTTCTGTATACTACTGGACAAATCTACAACCAATCAGACCACTCATTCCGATGACGTACGCTTAGCGACGGAACCTGAAGCCACCTTAACCATTTGTAAGGTGGAGTGCTGGGGTGGGGTGATGATAATCACTAGAAATCAGGTGTCCCCAACTAAGCAAGCCAGAGGAACCAAAACCCAACCATGAGATAATGGGGAAAAAAACCTTGGGAGAACCAGGCTTAGTTGGGTCCAGTTCTCCTCTGGCCGGATGCCCAGCACCTAATTTCCAGTTTAATTTTAAACATATGTTAGATTGTGTAAGGACTTATAGTGGACTTATAGGACTTATAGAAAAGCTAGTTTCTCATTGGTTCACACTTTTTGGGAACAAAAATACTCTGAAACGGCAGCTTTGCCATAACTTTGTTCGCAAAACGAATGTAGCATCAAAGGAAGTATGGGCGAGCCCAGGCTAGTGTAGCTGACTATTGATGCATAATATAACACTGGTTCAACTGACACCTGTGTCCTGCTAGACACAGCTGCTCTTGTGTGGGTCTGCATTTGTCTTTCTCTGTTCACAACAAAATAGACAATTGAATTTGAATGAATTAGATCTGCTGCATTTGTTGAGGTTTTTGGTCACATCCCCAGGGCAAGTTACATAAACTATGGCTTGGTGGCACTCACAAACGGCATATTTTGCTACATGACAGTAAATAGAAGAGGCCAGGTTTGGAACCAGTGATGTGAGAAAATGGGTTCTTCCTCGAGAGGTCTCCCTCGACCACAGTTAATACTTATTCTAAAACCATAAAAGTGACTTTAATTTTAAGGGGCTATGAATTTAATCATATTTGTATTGTTAACATGTAAACAGTTTGTAACTCCCCAGAAGCTTCTGGATAAATATAAATTAACCATGTGTTTATAGGGTTTCATAATGTTTCCACTACCATATTGTGGGTAAATACGCTTCTTTTTGAAAGAAACTGGAAGTAAACATGTACAAATTAAAATTACTTAATTAAAAAAATCTTGTCTCTGTTGTTGTTGCTGGATGAACACCATAGCAAAATTACTATAATCTGAATGACTGTTTAAAAATACGTAATCTCCCTTTCTTTAAAAGTGTCAGAATGGGGTAATCATATTTCTGTTTTTCTACCTACTATCAGAACCTGAATTTGTACAAATGTACAAACAAGTGCAGATGTACAGCTGACCTTAAATTTTTCTTTGATAAATCTTTGCTCTTAATATCCCCCTCCTTTTACTCATACTTAAGTCCATATACTTTTAAAATGGTTATGGAAAGAAGTATATTACAGTGCATACGCAGTAATAAACAGTACTTTAAATTCTTCATATGGATACGGAGAATAAATAATGAGAGTATATAGAAAATTTTTTGGGTGAACTACCCCTTTTACACTCTAATTTCAGTTCATTTTTTTTCAATAGTTTTATCTAATAACTTGAAATTTCTTTAATCGAAACCTGTCCTTTTTTTCCTCTGAGACGTGATCTGTTGTCTTACTTCACCCTCATGTATTTCCAGAGACTCGAGACTGATCTCTCCTATTGGATGGACCAGGCCAGATCAAATGACCAGGGTCGGCAGCATCATCATGACGAGAATGCACCTATGAGCCAGCAGGACCCCAGTTCTTACAGACACGGGGCCAATGTCAATTATGATTACTATTAAATGTAGCATTTGCTGTAAAACCGGGAGACTATATTGCCTGACTTAAAAACACTCTATTGCTCTAAGCCAATGTACATATCACAGAAACTATAGTATCTTCTGTGTTGTTTATCTTTATTATTATTATTATTATTATTGTGTTTAGTATGATTATGCAATTGCTTTAGTGGAAAAAAATCAAAATACAGAGATAGATAAATACACAATAAATTAAAATAAGAGTGCTTTTTTCCTGTTTGGGTTCTATGATTGTATTACACCCTGACTATATTGTAAATATGCACAGAAAGGATATGAATATTGGTAAATATGACTCATATAGCTGCACAATGAATTCATGGGCTCCGATTAGCAGACGATTTCATGACTCAGCTCATTTGAAGACCACAACATCCAAGAATTAGAAATCTTATTTGCAAACTACTAAGAATAAAAGACAATAGACAAAAACTTTTGTTTTCCAGAATTCATTTAATTACAAAAATCTGACAATAGTTGTGGCCCAATTTTGGGGCTGCATTATGAAGTCTGCAGTCCAAGACTGAATGTGGTGGAATGAAGGCTGTCAATCAATCAATCACTTTTATTTATATAGTGCTTCTTACAATACAGATTGTAGCCAAGCACTGAATTTATCAAATAGGAGAACAGACTGATGGTAATGTATAATGACGAGATTAAACTATTTATTTATCAAATGCAGAGACGGTCTCTGCAGTTAAGATGACGATAATCACTAGAAATCAGGTGCATTACTACGGAGCCCCTTAAGGGACATGGTGGAGAAAAATTGAGGTGGGTAAAAAAAAATTCAGGGTAAAAGAAAAAAAAAGTTTTTCAAATCTTTTACATTGTCTCACAAATATATTTGTGTTCTCTAGCAAGAACATTTGCATTCTCTCTCAAAGATATTTGCATTCTCTCGCAAAACCTTTGCGTTCTCTGTAAACATTTGAGCTCAGATAAACACTTTCTGTTTACTTTACACACGTGACTCAAACTGTGAAAATACTACGGTAAAAACCTGTTAAATGGTTAATGGTAAACTCCTGTAAATTTACAGGGAAACACTGTAAACGGACATTCCCAGAATTCCCTGCATTGCATTTTAAATTTAGTTTGAATTTGATGTATTTTCTTTGAAATAGCTTTTTCCTAGTTTTTTGTATCAGTTATGTTTATTAGGGTTGTATGTTACGTGTAATGTTTTTAAATGAATGCTTATTACTGTGACATATCACTCGGGACGTTTGGATCCATAAGCAGCGTTCTTTATTCGTAGTCAAGCAGGCAATGGTCAGAGAACAGGCAAACAGTAGTAGCAGAGACAGACAGTAAACGGAAAACCAGGCAGAATAGTCGGGGTAGGCAGCAAGAATCAGAGTCCAATAAACAATCCAAATGATACCAGAGAAAACAACAGGAAAACACTCAGAAATGCTGCTGACTTCCAGAGAGTGCCAAGAAGGCGCAGCTTGTGACAGAGCCCCTCCCCTGCGAGCGGCTCCTGAAGCGAGTTTGCTGGCGATGCCGAGGTCTGCCACGGGGTCTGGGAGCTGGCTTTTCTGGATAGTTGTGGTGAAAGGAGGTATTCTGGAGGTAAGTTTAGGCGATATGAAACTGGTGTAATTTGACAGAGAATTTTGAAAGGACCCACGTACCTTGGACTAAGCTTTTTGCATGGCTGATGAAGGTGGAGGTCATGGGTAGCAAAGCCACACCCATTGTCTTGGTTCATAGGGTGGGTTAGGGGCTGCGACGCCGATTGGCCTGATCAGTGAGTCTTCGTATGGTGCTCTGAAGGTGGACGTGGGCAGAATCCCAGGTTTGTTCACTCCTTTGAAGCCAGTGATCCACGGCTGTAAGGTCTGACGGTTCGCCAGACCATGGGAACAAGGAAGGTTTATAGCCTAGCACACATTGGAATGGCATCATGTTGGTGGAGGGTTTCCTCAAAAAATTTTCTGCATATTCAGCTTACATAATGTACTCCAGTCGGCCTGGTTGGTGTGACAGAAGGATCTTAGGAATCCAAAGGGCATAACTAGATAATCGTAATGCCCATTGGTGGTGGAAAAGGCAGTCTTTCACTTGTGACCTTCTCTGATGCGAACAAGGTTGTAGACGCTCCTGAGGTCCAGCTTGGTGAAGTAGTGAGCCGAACGAAGTTGTTCCAAGGCGGCTGGCACCAGAGGCAGAGGGTAGCAATACTTGACAGAAATCCCGCTGAAGCCGGTGAGGTGGAGGGCCGGATGAAGCCTTTAGCCAATTCCTCCTGAAAGTATTGAGTCATGCTTCCTGTCTCTGGCTGGGATAGAGGGAAAATCCTGCCATGTGGCGGTACGCTACCTGGTAGTAAGTCTATGGCGCAGTCAGTAGCTCTGTGTGGAGGAAGGCGTGTAGCCCTTGCTTGACTGAAGGCGACTTGGAGGTCATGGTAAGGTGCAAGCTCTTTATTTTCAAAAGATGCGCGCAGTTTAAAATCCAATGCAGAAATGATTTTGCAACTGACAGCGCTTTCATGGTTGCCTAGTAACAGCAGACGCTAAAGACGTGCGAGTACCGAAGAGCTTTGAAATTGTTGGAGGAAGCGACGAGCCTTGCGTTTTCCACTCATTTTTTGACGCTTCGTGAACGTACCCTTATGTTACATTTAATTCTAAAGTATCATTAACGCCATTATAACGTAATTATTTTAGTGTGTTAGCGCAGAAAGATGCAGCTCTGGTTAAACAGCTGGATGCTGGGTTGAAATGGCAAAGGGAAATACCTAATGTTAATGATCTCTGTCCCTCGCTCACTGATGTCGACTCGGACTCGCTACTTACCTTGCTGACGTCACCTTTGTCACTCTCTCACCTGCACGAGCACTGAAAGCCTTTGCCTGCAATATCATAAGAGACTATGTTAATATTTTTCAAGTGATTTCCAACCAGTATAAAGACCAACCAGTATTTAAGTTTATTTACTTAAGATGTGTGCTCTCTTGTTATCCTGAGTTCTGTTTAAATAAGGATTATAAGTAACTTCTGCTTACTGAGTCTGACTGAGCGGTACAAAAGCGATTGACAGCTGAAGGTTCCATATGCACGTTATGATCGCTCTCACATTTGGTCTAGTGATGGAGAACTGCTCCATTATAAATGTATGGAGCTGTCTGAACCACTGGAAGTGTAAAGTAAACAGCAAGTGTTTATCTGAGCTCAACTGGTTACGCCAGACAACGCAAAAGTTAAAAAAAAAAAAAAAAAATCCCCATTTTTTGGGGAAAATAAATTTTTTTTACCCATTTTTTTCTTCCCCTTTAGGGGCTCCTTATATTTCATGAAGAAGCATAACATTATGAAAGTGAGCTTTTAAGTCGGGGGTCCTGCCGTTGTACCACACAGACAATTATAAAGATTATTGTTGTCTGTGT